>LVVK01000020.1:611866-735567 GCA_002022785.1 Trichoderma guizhouense
CCCGGAATGTTAAACGGGACACCACCCATGTTATAGTCTAGATTCCCACGTCTTGCTGCACCCTTGCTTGATTCAATAGCATGGAATTTCCTGCCCACGTCCTTTGCCTGGTTGACGCCTTGCATTATGGAGTTCAAAAGCCCGAGGAGGTGGACGTTGTTGGACTCGCTCTGTACTTCCTTTTCGAAAGCCTCCCTGTCTGACGGAATGACGAGGTCGAGACGGCTGACTAAGGCCTGTATCTGTCGGAGAATGTTGTGAGATGGCGTAGTATTGTTGGTATCCGTATCCATGCTTTCTCCCTGGTCATCTCCGTTGATGTACGAAGGCGGCAAGCGTTCCAGGTAAGTAGTGATGAGTTGAATTCTGGAGTGGAGCATCTTGATGGCGTTGGCCTTTGCCGTCAGCGAAGCAATCATCTCATCCTCCTCCCTTGTCAGAGCGCTCGCCTCATCCACCACTGCGTCTTTCTTCTCCTCAACCTCGCTCTCCACCAGCCTCCGTTTCCCCTTTCCGTTTGACTCTATCGAACGAGCTGGCCTTTCCTCCTTGACGGCCGGAGCTGGGGCGCTGGCTGCTGCGTTTCCACCACCGCTCGCCACATAGTTCATGCTAATCATTTCCGTCTCATCCGTCTCGACAGAATATGGCACCTCCCGGAATTTCAGCTTAAGTGAGGAGTCGCCGTCGTCCATCTTCTTGTCCTCTCCGTCATTTTCCGCCCTGGCATCATCGACCTCAAAGTTGCTCTCGTATATCGTCAACGGCAATTTACCGCCGACTGAATGCTGCGCAACTTCTTGTGGGTGGAAACCTAGCAAAACGGCCGACTCGTTCCAGTTTTCGAGAATCTGGCTGTGGACGGGCAGGATGGTGGGCGAGGGACCTGATGTTGACAGCAGCGTGTACCAGCCGACAAAGTCCAGTTTTCGGTCTTTATGCACAAGGCACACTGGGGAAAAGGCAAGTTAGCAAAGCATGCGATGGGGTGTCGAGGGTGGATGTGGCGCACTCTGTTCTAATCTTCTGCCAAACTTGTCTACGTCGACTAGGTAGCCTCCATCGACCTCGGGGGCTTCCTTGACGTGGCATTCAAAAGCGTGCTCGATGGTGATTTCCCGGCCATTCTGCTGGCCTAACAGAGCTCCGATTATGGGTCCTTTTTGCTCCCGCAGAGTATGTCGTGTGATGTAGTCGGAGATTGTGAGAAGCACTAGCGGGTGCAGGACGGCCTGGAGCTGGGAGCTCTTCTGGGTCGATAGAAGAGGGTTGGAGCTGGGAGCATCCATGTTGGCGGAAGGGATATCGCGGTATTATCGGCGGGAAGTGATTCGTCGTCTGGGATAGTTATTATGGAAGTTGTAATCTGGGTGGTAAGGGGGAATGATGTAATAGAGAAGAAGCGTGATGAGAGCTGAGATGTGAAGTTGGTTGTATGTCGGAGGTTGAGCAACTGCCCCGCGTGCCGTGGGGTTGAGAGGCAGCAGAGCGATGACTAAGCCGGACAGGTTGATTATCACGAAGCCTCTTGAAGCACAATCATGAGCTCAGCTACAGAAGTTCTCCTTGGTCTTTGTATATTTATATATATTTATATATATATATATATATATATATATATATATATTTTATGTTTTTAATCTAAATTTTAATTAAAGCTCAAATTAGTGGCGGACGTTCACCTGATCTAAGCCACGCTCAGCTCGAATCGTGTGGTAATGAAGGCTTCCATGAATAAGAGATTCACTTCTACTCTATATATGTACTGCGATTAAAAAGGGCTCTTTGCAGGATTAATGCACACTTGTTCCAAGTAGTTTAACCAATACAAGACCGAAAATATTCTATCTTTCTTTTTGGATATCAAATAATGTCGCCAGCATCCATCTAACCCCCAAGACAACTCTTCCGAAACTTGGCCAAGATAAAAAGTCAAGACTGCCATCTTGCCCCCGACTCTTGAGCCAACTCTTCCTCGAATCGCTTCTTTGCGGCCATTTCAATCTCAGTCTTCCCCTGCATCTCTGCTAGAGCCTTGATCCTCTGCTCTGGAATTCTCTTGATGATTTCTTCGAGTTGCGCCGTCATCGTCTTACAGTCCTCGGCCTTTGCCATATCCACCAATTTGTTCAATTCTTCGTCGTATTTGGTGTAGAGGTTCATGATTTTCTTTTGGCGATTATCTGGGTTGCACTTTTGGCACTGGTCTTTGGAGTTGCAGTTTGTGATTTCCTTTTCGCATCTTCCACTCGTGTCTGAGCATTGGTACTGATACTCAGCGACGGTATGTCGGCAAGAGTACTTGGTTCTGGTGACTTTACACATTTTGAGGATTGAGAGTGGGAGAGCGAAGATTTGGTTGGTATGGTGGTAATGAGTTGAGCCCTAGGGAAGCGCATGTTGGAGCGGTTATATAGTAAAGACCGAGTGTCATTAACATCATCGTGGTCGAATTCATGACCATATGTGAACAAGCGTTAATGCAGTGAACTAGGTCAACAATGGGAAAATAGTATGAACAGGAGATCTGTCAATTACCATTATTTTATTTCGAGCTAAGTGGTTAATAAAATCTACATAAACAGAGAGGAGAGTAAGTTTCCCAAATTCCAAGGAGCCAGTTAATCTAGCATATAGTCCGTTTTTCAGTTGTCTATCCCGCCGCAAACGCCAATAGTTCAGGTGAATGTTGAATCCATGAATGTTTTGTTCACTGTGGTTTCTCTTGCTGATTCTTGGGCTTTTTGACGCTTCCCCATTCCACGCAACAAGCACAAACCAGCTGAGCACAGGTTAATGCCAAGGCGGCAATAAAGATGTGCGTGCACGCATAATTGTACGCATCAATCACAGTCGAAACAAACTGTGGAGGAACAACATTGCGCAGCTCAGTCACACCAGTGGTGATGATTTTCTTAGGATCCAGTCCGGGCACATTCTCCAACTTGGAAACGAGCAAGGTGTTCAAAACTGTTTGGCCGACGGAAATGAAAATGGCTCCTCCAAGTTGCTGGGCAAAGAAAAGGATGGAAACGCCTGTAGGAATCTCCTTTTTCGGGATCGTAGCCTGGACAGCAAGATTTGCGGTCTGAAATCCAAAGCCTAACCCGAATCCAGCCAGAAATTGGTATGCAATCCATTCAGAAGACCCGGAGCTTGGCTTCATTGTGTACAGAAGGCCTTCGCCGACGGCCATTACGCAGGGGCCAATGATTAAAGCCGGCAAATAATATCCAATTTTCTGCGTCATGAATCCAGAGATTGTGACGGAGACGACGAGACTCAGCACAAGGGGGAGCGTATAAATGCCAGATCTCACAGGGCTTATGCCATGCGTAGTTTGGACTAAATAATATGTCAGTGTCAATGCTCTCCTGACCACAGAAGGGGCTAGACTTACACCACAGGGGAATGAAGTAAACCAAGAGCATCATGGCGCCGGCAACAAAGAACATGTAAAATGTGGCCGAGAGCATAGTCCTCTGAATAATGACCTTGGGAGGTAGCGACGCGGTTTCGGGCATCTTGACTTGAACAATGGCAAATGCTACGGCAGTCACTCCAAACATGATGAAGAGGAAGATGATTCTCCAGTTGCTCCAGTCGTACTTTGATCCTCCCCATTGCAAGGCAAGCAAGAGGCAGACAGTAGACGGGATGAAGAAGAACGTGCCGAGAGGGTCGAGACGAAGGATCTGTTGCTTGATGGTGGCGGGAGGGTGAGTCTTCTTGGGAAGTCTGAGGAAGAAGAAGAGGAAGACGAAAGCAACGGCGCCGACGGGAAGATTGATGTAGAAGCACCACCTCCATGAAACGTTTTCTGTAAAGGCACCGCCCATAAGAGGACCAGTGATACTCGATACACCAAACACAAGACCGAAGGCGGCTAATTTGTATAAGGTTAGGAGACAAGTTTTATATCGGAGAATTTGGGGATTCTTGTGGTACCTTGAAACATGGGACGCTTCGCCAATGGAATCATGTCAATAGTCGTGAGTAGAGATCCGGTCGTGATGCCTGCGGAGCCCACTCCTGCAATAGCACGTCCTATATGACTTGTCAGGCATTCGTCTCAGACATGCATATTCGCCCTGCACCCTATTGCAAACTTACCAGCAATAAAAACAGATGAACTTGGGGCAGCACCGCAAATGGCAGAGCCAGCCTCAAAGATGACGATGCAGCATAAAAATGTCCAGCGCAGATCGTAGAAGCGGTAAATGCGTCCCCATATCAGTTGAAAGGCGGCCGTTGTAAGCATATACGACGATCCATACCACCCGATATCTGAGAGGGAGTGAAAGTCGTCGGTGATGGTAGGAATCGCAGTAGAGATGATGGTTCGATCTAGAGCAACGAGGAACATGGACACAAAGGCACTGATGATGATGAGCCAGAACTTGAGAGATCCTGGTTTGTAGCTTGCTTCGGCGCTGTCAGGGGGCCCTCCCTGGGGATTTGCGGCCTCAGCATTGTCTTCGGCTGGCGGTGAATCTGTCTCTTTCTTGAGCGGGCTGTTCGTGTCGTCGCTTGTCGCATCTATGTTTCGCCAATTCTGTGATGATGATAGGGAGGTTGTGGATAGCTGGATGGGAGACGGTGCCGTTTCCATCCCCCTTTTTTCGTCAGGGAGAGACATTGTGAAGAGATTTGATGAATTATTAGATGATGCACATCAATAAACGAAAGATATCAAGATACACTCTGCTGAATCAATATCTATGGTTGTTAAGCTTGAATGCTGGTAAAGAAGACATCTAAAAGCCAGCCTTGAAGTTTATAGAAGAAAATAAACTGCATTCTTCCGCGTATGTGGCTACGCGTACCCGGCACTGTCTACCTTCGGTCAAATCATATTTGGCATGCCCGACAAGGCAGAAAAAAGAAAAGAATGCATATCGTGCCCGTCATTGCATTCTTCGGCTCCGTGAGTTGTAAGAGCCTCCCTTTGACTTACATGCACTCGGGCACGGAACTGGGCGCTAGTACATGTTGGGCTGTGGCGTTTGCTCTCGGTCCCGAACCGAAGCCCGAGCTGAAGCATATGCCATTGTGTGGTTGGTCTTGTTGGCCATTCTCGGGTATGTTTCGAATTTTTACGCCGTTGAAATGAATGCTGAAGCAAAGATGAAATAGGGCTGATGATACTTGTAGTCGCTCATACGCGTGTTGACATTACGACTCTGATACGGAGTACAAGCAGTGCTGAGTGGCGTGGGAGGGTGAGTTTGTACATTAAGACGGGTAGATGGGCCGGGACAGACTTGTTTTAGCCAAGCTTACACGTATTGGTCCATTAAGCTTTCAATGTGTGATGGCAAGAGAGCATCGTCAAGACACACAGTATCAAAAAGTCATTATGGCATTATAGCAGTTGTACAGAGCAGTAGAGGCCTATTGAAGTTTACAGGACTATATACCGGGTAGTCAGTATCTGCTAAGGTACCCGAGGTATTGCGTGTTATTGGAGACGTAAATAAATCCTCAGATAGGCTGACTTATACACCTGATTTACCGAATACCGCCACTACTCATATAAGGCCGCCTGTCAAGGTATTTACATCGAATTAATGACATCAATAACTGTTCTTATGACCCTGAAGCAATCAGCTGCAATATCATGTGAATATTCGCATGCAATTCCTTGATCGTAGCTGCATTCCAGCAGGACCAAGCAGATACATTTGCATGTACAGTATCAGGTAAGCCTTCCAATCTAATCGATAGAGATTTCATCCGATAAGGCTTCATAACCCATTTACCACCTAGTGCCTGAGGCTATTCTATTCCATCTCCTCCAAAGATGGTTCCTGATTAATCAACGTCATGATATTCGTCACCAACAAAGCCAAAACACGCCATGTTTCCGCATTCAAACCATCAAATCTTGGCCAACAAGGCAAAAAGCGGCTCCATGCCACAAGAATCCCCACCGGCTTGCTAATCTGCCTCCTATTGGCCTGGCTGCCTAAAACCGCAAATGAGCCCCCGCTTTCTCTCTCCTCGCTCCCCTCAAATATCGCCAGACGAACCGTCTCCAACAAAGTCTGGGCCCGGGTCCGAGACGACTCTTTCGCAACCGACGGCCCCAGCCGAGCCTCAGCCCTACAGCCTACAGGTACAGGCGCTGCATCTCCAGCGTAAAAAGCGCCCTGAGCAAACAGATCTACTGTATTCAGCTCAGCTGCATGCAGGGTTGTGTCAGCGTCCGCCAATCAGTCCGTGCCAGCTCTCGCCGCTGCGCTGACTAGCCAAGAGTATTGGATTGGGTCAGGCCAGCGCCCTTTGATACCACTGGACTGGATCGGTCCTCCAGATCGGGACATTTTTTTTAGCAGCCAATTGCCCGTCCTCTAGGCTGAATGTCTGCTGAAGCTTCTGCTCGCCTGCCAGGCCCCGGCTCAGCCCCGCCGCCGCCATCCGCCTCCCAAGGCCGGCCTCCCCAACATTCACCTCCGGTTGACCCTTCGGTGATCAAACTCACCCGGGGCACTAGCTGTGTCTTGTGCCAACAGCGCAAGGTCCGTTGCGACAGGAACAAGCCCTGTGCCAACTGCGTCAAGGCTGGTGCAGAGTGTCGAGTGATTCCTCCGCAGCCTCCGAGGCGGCGGCGCAAAAAGCTACAGGAAAAGGACTTGCTCGAGCGGTTGCGCAAGTATGAGACCCTGCTGGCACAGAATGGCGTCAAATTTGATGCCATCGACCCGGACTACAGGGCGGACGGCAACCTCGGAGATGATGTTGATGAGCTTGAAACCGATTTCGAGGGTTTAAAGACCTCTCCAGAAGCACTTGCTGGCTCTTCTACTACTGTCGCGTAAGTACTTGTTCATATAAGTCCCCATGCTATCAGACAAAGATACATGTCGCTTAGGACATGGAAGGAAATAAAGAGAATTTGATGCTGATTCGAGAAACTTGCTTATTATTAGTCCCCAAGAGCCTCCTGGAGCTTGGTTTTCTCTCCATAAAGAGGTAAGAGCCTAGCCCAACGTGTACCTATGTACACTTATTCCCATTGTCTTACTATTGATCCTGACTGACGTTGTGAAACAGTTTAGAGCCAGTGAGCAGTTGCTAAAAGACTCATCCGAAGATGAGGATGAGAATTTCAAGAAGGGGTCATTCATTCATTCTGCTTTTGATAAGATGTTTGAAAACCAAGATGGCTTCCCTTTTATCATCGGAGGCTCCTTTGCCCCCGTCACTCACAATCACCCTTCTCCCGTCCAGGTGCTGCAACTTTGGCAGATATACATTGACAACATTAATCCCCTGTTGAAAATTACACATGTGCCCAGTATTCAGAGCAAGATTATCGAAGCAACCTCTCGGCCTCACGAGGCTCCGAAGAATATAGAGGCTCTCATGTTTGGCATTTATGTAATCTCTATCAACTCCATTGAGGATGCTGAAATCCAGAGGATTTTTGGCGAGTCAAAGCAGGAACTTCTTGGCCGGTATTTCCCAGCACTTCAGCAGGCTCTGGTGAACGCCAGTTTCATGCGGATTCCCGACCCCTTGACCCTGCAGGCATATCTCCTATATCTCGTAAGTCGCTTACACTCGTTTCTTTATGTTGATTATTCTATAGACCAGTAATGAGTGTCTATTATATCATATCCCCGCTAATGTATGCTGTAGATGACCGTTCGGTGGTATATAGACCCGAGACAGGTGTTTTGCATGATGGGCATCGCCATTCGCATCGCCCAGCGGATGGGCCTTCACCGAGACCCCGACGGCTATGGTCTCTCTCCTTTCGAGGTCGAGCAGAGGCGGCGATTGTGGTGGACGCTTGTTTCATATGACCGGCGAGTCGGAGAGATGACGGGTTCAACAGTCACCGCCCTCACCTCGGGCTGTGACTGCAAGAAACCTTTGAACGTCAATGATTCTGATCTCCACGCTGATGGCAAAGAACCTCCAAAGCCGCACACAGGACCCACAGAGATGCTTTTTGCTCTGACACGCGTCGAGCTTTCCATGGCCGTGGCGAGTAACAGCAATCGAGACAGCTTCAAGATGAACCCAGAGATTTGCGCCGGCTCACCGCAATCTGGAAAATCCGCACAACCAGGGAAGCCACCCGCCGTGACAATCCGTCTGGCTGGCCAAGATGCTCCGGTATACACTCTTGAAGGATTCTGTGCTCATATGGAGGGCACTTACTTGACCCATTGCGACCCTAAGATTCCTCTCCATTTCTTTACAATGACTATGACACGGGCAGCGCTCTGCAAGATGCGAATCATCAATTATCTTGTTCGGAGACACAACGCCGAGCCCATGCCGCTGAGCGAGATCGAACGAGATGCCCTAACTACGCAAGCCATCTCATGGGTAGAACATGACAATGTAGTCATGTCCTCGGAGAGTCTTCGACCGTATAGATGGTACGCGATGCACTATTTCCCGTTTCCTGCATACATGTTCCTTGTTCAGGAATTGCGCAAGCGCCAGTCGGGACCGCTGGTAGAGAGAGCATGGGCAGCTATCGAGGCGAACTATGACCTTCGTGGTTTATTATCCAATCTTCACAGCCCGATGCACGGAGTTTTCGGTAACCAATTCATCAAAGCCTGGACGGCCCATTGCGATGCCCAGCGGGCTGCAGGAAAGGACGTTGTAACACCGCGATTTATGAAGATTCTTCAGGAGCGCGCCGAGGCCAAGCGAAGGGCCCGTTCGGAGAATCCTACGGGGCCCGTCCAGGAGCAGCCGCCGGTAGCCTTTCCTCGACCACGTACCCGTGAGATGTCGACAACCTCGCCAGACAACGCCGTTATGATGACTCCGCCGGTGGACCAGAGTGGCGGGTTTGGTCCCCCTCAGCCGGCCATGGCTCCTTCTAGTTCGGTGTCTGGAGATGATGGAGAGATGGACTGGTCATTCCTCATGGCTGGCTATCAGGATGCCGACACGTTCCAAGGCTTCACGACGCCTAATCACGCTGGCTTTGGGAACGGCATGAGCGGATTCGGCGGGCCAGGAGGACCAGGAGGACCGGGAGGAAACATGTTTGGAAACTAGAGCAGGAGAGAAGCACACGTGCATTAGCATGGCGGATGAGAGATAAAAGGGGGTGAGCGAGCGATTGAGAGATGTCACCTCTCGGATTTGTGTGAGTAAATACACGACGCGGAACGGTATTTTCTTCTTTTCACTGTTTATTCTTTCTGGAATATCATTCCAATTTTGTGGTGTATACGAGTATTAGTTAATATTGGGAGGAGAAGATATTACATACACGGTAACAGGTAAGACAGCGGTTTGGTCATCATCACTCAGCAGAGGCTCTTTTCCAGGGCAGTCAGATTCCAATAGAACTATTCACTTCTCCGTAATACTACCTATGCCTCGTTTAACCCCCGTCGCAAGCAATCGATGTCGATGTCGATCACAGGCGTCGCTTGTCTGTCTGGGCCACGCCGAAGCCACGAGCTGTTCGGGAACAGAACCCCTGAGCAAACAAGCATGGGAGAACCGAACCGCACGTTGGTAAGCCTAGGCTCGACCATTTGTAAGAGAATCGGGCAACTCCGCCAGCTCGTGCCTCTTGAAGAAAAATAAGAATCTCACCTCATTTATTATAACTGGTTCCTGAGAACTACTGTTACAGAGTAGGACGTATAGTAGCATTATTGACATTACGCCATGTCACACCCCTTGACAAACACAAAAGCGACGGATTTCCAGGCGGCTTTTCCGCCCCAGCTTTTTTTTTTCATCGTTTGCGTTCCGTCGCATCGGTCCGCTACTTTGACTCCATAATAATCCAATCTTTTTTTCGTGACGGGGTTCATAAGGTGACGAGTAACTAGTTGTACGTTACGCACGTCCTTGTTTTTTTCATAATTTAATGGTGAGGGACACCGCTTGGGTAACAAACAGGGGATGTAAGAAACTAGTATGATTTATCGGGGAGTTATGTATTTTTTTTCCTTTTTCTCTTCCCGACAAACGTCACCAAGAGTAAAAATAAAGCATTGTAGATTCATGTATACGTGGTGCTTCTCGCGAACTATTTCGTCGTTTGTGGTTGATCCCTGTAAGTTTCCGCATGGAGGTTCGGTGTGTTTTGGGTTGCTGCTGAAAATGGCAGTTCTGGTGCATCTGAAGCATGGTGTCGTTTTCTGCAGCATTGGATTGCGTACTCCGTACTTCGTATACAATTGTATTTGGCCTTTGGATGAATGATCCAAGAGATTTATCTTGTTACTTCTGAGATCTATCCTTTTTGTTCTCATAGTTTGTCTAGAGCATCGATATATCAAAATGTCTACTACACTCGTCACCTATAGACTAACAGCAGAGAAAACACGCCTCAACCGATAAGGCGAACCAACAAAAAAGACCATATGTATACACCCTCAAATACAGTACAGTAAAAAACGGTCAAAAAACAAATCGGACCCTGCAATCTCCGCCAAAGCGATCGGTCACATGTAGGCATGAACAGCAAAGACAAAAAAGAACGAGGCTAGTAGCAGTTCAACATGTAACCAAGCAACTGCTGACCTCTTCTTCCCATGATCGGAGGCCCTGATGGGCGGCTAATGCACACAAAAGAAGTGGGATTGTGCATTTGCGGATGGCCAGATGCGCGTCTTATATCCGATCAAGGAGGGACAGCGTCAAGAAAAGGTGCTTGATTGGGGGCGGGACCCGGAAGGGGCTCCGTACGGAGTAAGAGAGAGAGAACTGGCTTGTCTTGCGAATTGCAGAAAGAGGAGGGATACAATGACGGAGTGGGTAAAAGCATAAAGAACCAAGCAGGGGTTTGGAGGGAAAACGTTGGGCGGAACAAGGGTATTATAACTCGTAGGACAAAAAAGAGCAGGGTTGGATTGGGAAGAAAGAGGTGTCATACCCCCGGACAGGGTAGCACCCGGATTGACTTCTGCCAGATCACACATTTGATAACCATCTCTCAACTCCCGTACACCGTAACTGTCTTCGGCTGTTGTGGGATCGTGTGTTTTTGTTGAAATGAAGTGCTGATGGATATGTACCCGCTTGCTCGTAGCTCTGGTGACATGTCTGTCTATCCACGTCCACAATAAAACAGAAGAAAAGCCTAAGGAGGTAAATAAAGCCATTCACTCACATAGAGTCAGGATATCCAAAATACAAAGAAAATAGCCAAGATATCACAAACCCCTCTCCAAAAAAAGATTAGAGCAAAAAAGGTGATAGCTGAAGCGCCAAAATAGCGCTTCTCATGAAATGCAAAGAGCATGTCTGTCCCTCCCGATAAAAAAGATTCCCCAGAATAAAGTGGGCATTTCCTTGTCCTCTTTGATGGTAACCCCTCCGAATATACACCCATAAAATGCTCCTCCCAAAAAACAACCAAAAAACCTAAAAACATGTGCCCGTTTCTTTCGTTTCCCGCTCTTATAAGTCCCGAAGCCTAGCGCCGTAAATCCTTTTTCATTTTCTCCATGATGCAAGGTTCATGTTTCCAAAACGCTTTGGTATGCGATACGTGAATTTGTGTAGATAGAGAGAAGATGTGCGTGATTGGGGGAGGGAGGGGGTGGTGTCAGCGGTGTGTGTATGCGTGGTATGTGTGTGTGCGTGTGACGAGGCATTCTGCAGTAGGTAAATCAATGGAGATGGGGAAAATGCCAGCGTTGAATAATGTGGTGCACCTCCACCGTCTTTTTGCCGGTCCTATACCGTTTCTTTTTTATATCTTTTTTTATTCTTCGGCGCTTAGGAGTCTTGGACAAAAGCGGTGATGGTTGTATCTGGCAAACAGCCCCCACGTAGGCAATCCCCCAAAAAGGAGAGGGTGAGAGAGAGAGATAGAGAGGGAAAAGAAAAAGAAAAGAAAAGAGACCCAGAGTATATGCCATCGTCATGTATCGTTTGTGAAGCCGCCAACCAGCTCTTTTCTTTGAGCGAGACATCACCATGCAATATGAATCGTGTCAAAGAGGGATTTTGTATCTCTTTCCCTTAGCCAGCGAAATGCAGTCGTCACCGGTTCCCCCTTTTCATCCTTTTTTTCTTGTTCTTTTTTTCTTGTCGTAAAATGTTCATAAATCCATCGTTGCCTTGTCAAGATCATAACGGCTTTTGAGCCCAGACAATGCCCCAGTCGAGGCGAGCGTGGATCTTGGTGTTGTCCATGGCCATGAGCGTCTCCTGACACAGCTGCCTCGCCTCTTCCTCGGTGATGCCCAGGTCGTCGTGCCGGACGAGCAGGGCCGCAGTCCAGTCGATGAGGTTGTCCTGGTTAAACATGCCCATCTCGCGCTCTCGCGACCGGCGTGACCATCGGCCGATGGGGATGGGCGTGTGCTGCTCTTGGACGTTGATGAAGCCTATCTGGCGGAGGACCTGGGGCAGCGTCGGGGGGAAGTAGAGCTGCCAGCCGTACTTTCGCGCAAAGGGGCCGTCGTTTACGAGGTCGTAAAGGCGTTGGACGGGATGGTCGATTGCGGGAGTGCCGTCTTCCCAGGTAAGGGGTATGAAGAGATCATGACACTCGAGCCAGCCGCCAGGCTTCAAGGCCCTATTTTAACTCGGTCAGCCACGGTTCTTGTTCTAAAAGGAGTGTGAAAGAAGGGAGGAGTGAAACAAAGGGGTAAACGCATAGGGTCATTGTCGTACTCTAGAGCTCTCTGCAGAAATAGTTCGGGGTTGCGGACCGTCTGGATGACGGATCTTGTGTGGATGAGGTCTGCACCGGCGTAGATTCTCGTCCACGGACGGCTCTCGTCGTCGAGATCTTCCACGCGAAACTCTGCGTTTGGCGGTGTCCAAGGAGGTTGGATGGCAGAAATGTCGCTGCCAATGACACGAGCACTCGGATATCTCTCGGCCACTTTGTTGTAGGAGGAGGGTTAGTTGAGTTCAAATCGAGGATGGAAAGAGCATTTTTCGAAGCTCTCAGCAGCTGACAAAAGGGGAAGGAATGATACGAACCATCGATGGGCCAGAAGCCCGCGCCGGTGCCTAGATCGACGATTTTCTGGGGGTTGTTGCCGATCGGTGAGATAAAGTAGTCGCCGTTGAGAAGGTAGTCGGAGTAGACTCTGTGTTTGAGGTGCTCGCGAGCCTGCTCCGTGTCGTCGTTTGGCAGTCCATAGCGCTCGTCAAACCAGCCCTGATACCGCCTATTGACTCGTCAGCTCTCACGAACTTGACTCGGGCTCCTCTTTTTTGGTCTTGTTCTCTTTTCCTTCTTTTCCCCTTCTTTTTCCCTGTTCCCTTTTTTTCGCCACCCGAGGGATAGCGGGCGTTTTTGTCAGGGATTCCTTGACATACCTCCCGTTTTTGTACCTGTGAACCATCTGGGCGGTGTCGATGGATGTGAACTCGGAAAAGTCCACGGTTTCGGCATAATCTGACGTAGAGTCCTCGCTGGAGCCGTGATGGTCGCCCCCTCCGGACCCGGGAGGGCCTTGTGCACTATTAAAGCTCATGACTGCCAAAGTGTATACAACGACAGGTTCTCAATATCAAGATAGTAGATGTAGGGGGAGGAGTCTGAGGGGAGGAGAGATAGAGAGATGAGAAGAAGCTCTTTGAACTAGAAGACGAGAGAGGGGGAAAGGGTCAAATAATAATGTTTATGCCAGAAACGAGTCCCCGAGGCCAATTGGATCGAGTGTCCGTCAAGCGTCTGGTCGGCGTTGCAAAGGGAGAAAAGAAATGAGTGAAAGGGCTCCGTTTCGGGGAGCCAAGGTCGATCTATTCTAGCACAGAAGTGGAAGGGCCCCGAGTGATTTGCAGCAAGCCAAAAAGGGCTGAGAGAGAGGAGAGGGTGCGGCAATGAAAAGCAGAAAGCAGACACGCCCCCAGACAGACAGCGGCCGCGGACAGACACGGGAAAAGGCACAGCTTGAGCACGCACAAGTTTGCAAGGCCCAGTAGGCTGGGTCCCGTCACCGGTCGGTGGGCACTGGCAACTGGCCAATGCGAGGCGATTCTGAGCCAGAATCCTCCGTCTTCCCAGCAGCTTGGGATGGAGGGTCAGACAAGCACATAAGCACTGACAGCTGCTATAGCGGCGTCAGACAAGGGAACTCGGGCCAGAGTCACGGGGCAGGGATGGCGGAGGTGGGAGGTTAGTGTATTCGTAATTTAAAAAGATTACAGCAGAAAGTGAGAGGGCGAGAAGAGACGGAGTGGTGCAAAGTGCAAGTCGGGGGTGAGGAGGAGGAGTACAGCAGAGATGGGGATGGGGGGGTCCCTTGGAGTCTCGGGGGTCGGATGGCGGGAGTTTGCTCTGTTTTAGCAGTGAGGATACCTGAGGATACCCTGCCAGCAACTGCTACGTCGAGGCAAGGAGGATCCCCGGGGGGCGTGGAGGCCCGGAAAACGAGGGCGTGAGGGCGTGGCTCGAAGAAACAAAAAGAGTTATAGTTGTGCTGTTGGTCGGTGTCTGAGCCAGAGATCTGGTAGCGGGTGGAGAGTGGCTTATTACATTAGCTACCGTTTGCCTGGGCGCCGTACTGTCGGGACTTGGGAGGGAAAAAAAAAACTGGAATAGTGACGAGCTGCCAAGCAAGATTGCACTTTTTAGCTAGCTAGCAAGTTTTAGTACAGCAGATGGAGGCCAAAAGGCGGGGGCAGCGAACTTGGATGGGATGGGATGGATGGATATTATGAAGGGGGGAATTTGGCAGACACAACGCAGACGCGACCAACAAAAAGAGATGGATGATTGAAACCAGGCACTGGGTACTGGGTGCTGCTAAACTAGATGGATGAGATGGGATTGGATTGAAAGGCCCGACAGCCAGAACACTGAAGCTAGAGCAGAGCCTACTAAGAGAGAAGAGGAGACGTGAACGAGAATGGCAACACACATTTGAACTCGAAATGCCACTGGATTGGCTGGATGCAACGGCAACGCATTCCAGCAGGGGCAAAAGTGCAGGCTTGAAGCCACAGACTGACCCAAAGGCTGCAAGAGGGGTAGCCGGAGATGCACTGGGAAGCCACAAAAAAGATCGGGAGGATTCAGACCCTGATGTGATGCCATGGCCGAAACCTTGTGCGGCAAAAAGGTACATTGCGCTACATTTGATCCATTCCATCTAGGTACTTACGCGAGGAGAGCATTGATGCAATACGGCACGGAGTATAGCTCGATTTACGAGGCGGACAAGCATGGACAGGCAAAGCGAAGTGAAGCGAGGCCAGGCGAGCGAGGCGAGGGTCAGTAGGCAAAGCACATGCTGTAGCTACGACTATACTCCCCCCCTTCTGACGGCTGTGTCAATCCGTCCATTTGTTTGTCTAGTTTTGTCTCGTTTTCCCGTCATCGACAGCCGAATTCCTGGCAAATCGGTGCTAGGGAAAATGGGCGATTTTCGTCTGGTGGTGTGCACTCCATCATGCGAGGCGCTAGAGCTCACAAACAGCTAAGGCGGTGGACCGTTCCGCCGAGCAGCGTGCAAATGTGGATGGTCGCTAGGCTGAGGGGGCCAAAGTATCCAATCTGCTACAGAGGGTAAAGGCGTCCATTGGCCTAACTTTGGATGCTAGGGGCGTGTTGGTATTAGTAGGGATGGACTGGTGTCTGGTGTTACCGAGTAATGGGGTTGGTTGGTTGGCTGGACCGAGCCAGACACGGGATACACTCCCGGGGACCACTGGCAAGCAAAGAAAAAAGAGAAAAGGAAAAGAGACAACGTAGAGCTGAAAAACAAAAACAGACGAGATTATTCGCCAAGCTCGGCCATCATCAAACTGCCCCGGTCCTGTCTTGTTTGGTCCTGTCTAGGGCAGCAAGCAAGCTCCAGCTCTCTCCCACCAGTGCTACCAGCACTAAAACGGCGCAGAGCTTGGAGCTACAGCAGAAACCTGAAAGCCACCACCAAGCTGGCTGCTGCTCCAGTACTACGACCGACCCCGTTACCTGGGGCTGCTGCTAGCACAGGCGAAAACGCTCTAGAATGCTACTGGTTAGCAAGCCTCTTCTAGCGGTGCATCCTTTGCAGAAACTTGTTCGGGTTCTGTGCCCCAAAAGCGCTGCGTCCAAGGGCAAACCAGGCCCAGCGCTCTGGTTAAATGTGGCACAACCAGCAACAGCCGGACCCGACAGTCTGGTGCGGTGTGTCATCCTCCAGGCTCAGGTCTCGGTAGTGCCCTTTTTTCGCTCCAGAAGGGCCTCCCCGGGCTGGGTCAGGTACCTCGCGGGTACAGGCGCAGGTATGGGTACAGGCACAGGCACGGGTACAGGTACGAGCATGGAGCGGGTACCTCTGCAGTGCAGCGCAGCGCAGTGCAGTGGACTTCGATGGGCTCCATGCGTCCATCCGCGGCCCTCGCATTTCGAGCCCCCATCCATCAGAACGGCTACTGTGCATGGACTGACTGGACTAAACACAAGTCCCCTCCCATGCCGTCAGCCGTTCTCAGTGAAATTACCTGACTAATAGATGGCAATTTACAGTCCGGTCTCCCTGTATGATATGCACCAAAGCAATACGCAGCCCACGCACGCACACCTGAGGCTGGAGGGAGCGCTTGTAGCGGAACTGCCGAGTCCGGGATGCTGGTGCTGGTACATGTAAGTATACTCGACTCGTACTGGTACCTCTCGCTTGTTGGCGACAGCCCATCTGCCTTGTCTCTCTTTTGTCTGTCTGACTCGCACCCGCTTGCACACGAGATGAGACGGGACGTGGGAAAAAAAAGGAATTTGTTATCATATTTTCTCCGAGCCGAGCGTAAAAAAAAAGGGAAAAAAGAAACAAAATTAGACCCGTAAGCCCTTACCGTCGTGTCGGTAACTCGTCATAGCCCGTTGGCCGCTTGCGGGATGCTGCCGGCTTGTGAAATCCTTCAGCTGAGCCGCACAAACGTTCCATAGCTGCAACTTTGGAGCAGCAAACCTGCGTTTGATGTGCGATTTTCCGCCTCGATAACACCTCGACCCTCGACCCAAATTTTTTTTGCAATGCGCACTCCCCCCTTCTCTCCGCCAAGCTCCGGCTTCTGCACTCCGTTTCTGCCGCAGCCTGCAAGGCGCGCTTCTTTGGTACGACAGGTGCATGTACTTGTTACCTGCACGAACCTTGCTAGATGCGCGCAATCGCAAGTACCTCTTCATTCTGGTGCTGGTACATGCCGTCCTTGGTGGCGCCCGCCAATGTTCCTGTCAACTTTCTCACCGCCCTTGTTTCTCAACTCTCCCTCCGTTTTCTCTTCTCTCTTCTGCATGTGTACAGTTCCCTCTCCGTCAACTTTGACCCATGGCCATGGGAGCTGTCAGAAAAGGGAAACCTACCATTTTTCTCTTTCCACGCCTTACTCATACTGGGCAATCGACTGCTGGCCACGCTGGTCCCTCCCTTGAAATCCACGCCGGGGTCCCACTCTTTGCTTTTCCGTCTAAGGCGATCTGCTGTCTCTCGATGTAACAGCCGGTAGCCGCTGGTCCAATCCGCAATCCGAACCCCCAACCCGCTCAAAGCACGTCGAAGCTGCAGCGGGGTTTTTGGCGAGGACGGTGAACCATGTTCCAGTTTGTTAGCCCGAGCAGGGCCATGGGACAAGCCCGCAGTTGCAGTGCAGTGGTGGTTGCCAGTACGAGCACGATACGTGTACGAGGACTAGGAGGGCCAAGTTTGGTGGCGTTCCTGTTTGCGGTCCTGATTTTCCTGATTCCTGGCTTCCTTGTCCTTCACATGTCTCGGCTCGATGTCATTCAGCCTCTTCTTAGCTCCGGCTGCCTGTCAGCATCAGGTACACTTTGCTCCGTCCCAAGCACGCTCTCCCGGCTGCCGCACAGGCGGGTAGGCGTGCATGAGACGCATACCTGCTGCGAGCTAGCCCATCAACATCGTACCATGGCCAGAATAACCGGACACACCTCCACACCTCAAGGGCGGGGGGCTTCTAAAGGTTGTCGTCCGGCTCTGATGCCGTTGTTGACCGCATGATTAGTAGAGGCCTTTGATTCTCCTCTTCTCTCCCAGACACAATGCTTGGTGCTCCGCAAATTTGGTGACTCAGGCTATTCGGATAGTAAGAATGACTTGTACGGAGTCACTAACACAGGCCGTGATGCGCTAGCATTCGCCCTCCTCCTCCTTCTCCTCCCACAGAAGATGGAGCCCGCAGTTTAATTTCGGAAGGGAGACGGGTTAGAGTCGTAATGATGGCCTAGTATGCGACCTCACAGCCTAGGCTTGCTCTCTTTGAAAATACGAGACGATACGGGGACAGTTGCCCGCATTCTCATGACGACTGTCTTCTCCCCATCTTAGTTTTGCTAGGGTGAACATGTTGTGCTCCCAATACTTCATCCTGTTTGTACATGTATGAGTGCCTTGTGCAAGTACAGTAACCAAGTAAGCCTTGAATCAGCACAGGTTACATGACACGCTGCTTTCCCAGGGCCTTGGCTCGGGTTTTCCCACCGACCACCCGGTGTCCACTCGTGTGACGCTTTCGTAAAGAGCCCAAGAAGCCCATAAGGGTGTGGGTTAGACGCCTTGATTCACAGAGCGCCGTAACATTTCCCTGATTGAAATAGGTGTTATACGGACCGGAGAATGACATGCACCAATGGATTATATTAAGCTGACAGTATTTAATCTAATTGACAGCCGAACGGGCCGAGACAAGCAAGTGTGCTGGCAATATGGTCCCCGAAGCAAAACACATTGATGCTTGACTCGCATCTATACGCAGACACCCCGTCTTACGAATCAGAAAAAACGAAACCTAAAAAACCACGACGGGCGTAAAATTCAAGATCCGGGGGGACCAAAGGCGTTTGGATTTAGGCGGGTAACGGGACGGAAATGGCCGTCCTTTTCTTGGCCTGCAGGAAAGGCAGACGATGCTTGTATCGGTTGCGGGCTGCTTTGCTGATTCCTCCTTGCGTTGGGGTTGAGTCGTTGCTTTGCACTGGATGTTTTGCATCTTTTGGCGGCGGCTCTCTTAGTTTGCTGTGTGTACTCGTATTGTTTTGGGCAGGGGTCTTAGCTAATAGTACCTATTGGTATTGGTGTGAGCTGGTGACTACTAAAGTCAGCAGCAGCTGCTGTAGCCCCATTCCTGATTGTTAATTATTATTCTATTAAGCATGAAGACTATAATGAATAGCATTTCATACAGCTAAAATGTAAATCATAGATCATGGAATATCTAGGCAAATAGAGGCTTCACAGAATCCGCGGATCAAACAAAACTGCATGTCACGTCAACTCGTGCCCCACTTGGCAGGACCCCTCCATCGATCCTTCCCACTTGCTCGTCGCGGTGCGCGTCACTCAATTGGGCGTTTCTTTAATGGCCGCCCATACACGCGTTTTCTAGCGCAAAACATCCTCGTGTGCTTCAAACATTCGAGCTCTTCAACAACAAAAAAAAAAGCACAGCTTAAGCATTCAGCGTCAGCATCGGCATCAGCATCAGCATTTTGCTCGTAGCATTTTGTCTCTTGTTTGTTTCTTTTTCTTATTTTTCTCATTGATATGCTGCATCTGGTTTTTATTTCCATATCCCCTTCTTGCTCGGCTTGAACTTGGAGCCAAAGGAAGTCCTCCTAGATTCCTCATTGTGCTATGCGCCTTGGACCTGCGTCTAACGCCAGTTCCCTTTTCTGTCACGACCAGGCAAGGATTGGGCGCGTTTCCGGAGTGATCACCTCCTATCCAGGAAACAAGAGAAAAGAAGCATTTACTTGCAGCTTTTATTCCATGCCGTTATTCCATCAATTGGGACTTTTATAGGTTTTGATACAGATATCCATATCCGTCTTCTCGAGCCATGTATCTCCCGCGTTCTCTGATATCCAAGCTCTACTCGCACCTCCAAAACACTCGACATCCTCTCTCCCCGGCCGTTTTGATCCTCGTCGCGCTCGAACCGGACGCTCTCTGCGCTTGCCGTATCCTTACTCGCCTCCTCAAACATGACTACATTCCGCACAAGATCCAGCCCGTCGCGGGCTACAGTGACCTGGAGAAGGCCGGAAGGGAGCTTGTGGTCCCGATGATGGAGTCGCAGGGAGGCAGTGGAGGAGTTGTCGTCTGCCTCGGTGTCGGAGGCATGGTCGATCTTGGCCCGCTGCTGGGACTAGAACCTGAAGGCGAAGAGTCTCCCTACAGTGGCGTCGAAGTCTGGGTCTTTGATGCTCATAGGCCTTGGAACCTAGCCAACGTCTTTGGCGGCTTTCCGCTAGAGCCCGCCAACCAAGTGTCGAGTTCATACCAGTCGAGGAGTCCGGTGGGAATCACAGGAGGCGCCATCAACCGATCGTACAACTCGGGCAAAGGAGGCATCGTGGTGTTTGACGACGGCGATATTGAGGGGGATCTCATGACGGAGCGTGATGCGTATCTTGCGCTTCTGGATATGCCAGACATTGAGGAGCAGGGCGATGAGGACTCCAGCGAAGATGAGGATGATGATGAAGCCCATTCTGGCCAGGAAGAGTCAGCTCATGCAGGACAGAAGAGAAAGAGCTTAAACGAGGACGAGTCTAGTGACGACGAGGAAGAGCCGCCTCGCCAACGGCGACGAAGTAATTCCGTACGTAAACCCAAGCGTCCTCCCCGAACATCATTATAGTAATGCATCTCTAACACTTCCTAGTCAAGTTCCATAGCCAGCTCTCCTCGCAGGCCGAAGCCCAGAGGCCTACTGTCAATCCGAGATCCTGCGGTGCTGTCGAGTGACCCCGTCGAGCCTCCATCAGGGGCCCAACCTCCGCCAAAAGTTTCTGCCCGCACCCTGCGAAAGCGATTATTACGAATGCGACAAGATAAAGAAGCCGTCCTACACCAATACTACAGGATGGGCTCGTCCTTTGCAGAACCCATCTCGTCCATGATGTACTCGTTGGCCTCCGAACTAGGTCGCGATGACAATGACCTTCTCTGGCTGGCTATAGTAGGAGTTACATCGATGGAGCTTTACGGACGGTCATCAGCGGGCGTGGCCGCCCCCGTCCGCTCTGGTGGAGGTGGGAGACCGTCTGGGTGGTTTGGCGTGCGAGGTGCTCGCCTGCGACAGCTCTTGCGAGATGAGGTCCGGAGGTTGAACCCGCCAGAAGTGACAAACGGAAAAGTTGCCCCTGAAAATAACGGCATCATACCAACCACGGCCAGGAACCCTGAAGACACGGGCATTCGCCTGTCACCAGAGCCAAGGTTTCTACTGATCCGACACTGGAGTCTCTATGACAGCATGCTACACTCGCCATATCTCTTTTCTAGGCTAAGAACTTGGAGCGAGGCGGGTATCAAGCGGCTTCACAAGCTTCTCGCCAAGATGGGAGTCAGTTTGGCGCAATGCAAACAGAGCTATACGCACATGGACATGATGCTGAAGCGCGAGCTGAGAGCAAAGCTTTTGAAGTACGGATCTCTATACAACTTGGACGAGATGGTCCCAGCGGTCGACACGGACGGCAAAGATCGAGCGGGAGCCAAGGATGGATGGGGCTTTGTCCGCAGCTGGGGTTGGCGTGCCACCCTCAGCGCTCAGGATGTTGGCATTATCATTGGTGCTCTGCTAGAGGTTGGACAACATGCTCAGACTTTGGAAACAACCAACGGAGGACCAAGCCAGGTGACCCGCGAGGTGGAGGACGAGTCAGAGTTGACTGCGCAGGGCGAGGAGTATATTGGACGCTTCTGGGAAGCGTATGATGCATTGGAAAAGTGAGCTGCACTTATAAGTCCAATGCAGGAAAATGAAATCGAAATGCTAACGAATCATGACAGTATTGATGCTCTCAAAGCCGGACTGCCAACGGCGCAATTCCTACATCGCGCAATCTACCGAACAGGGACATCTCTCATCAACAAGAAGCAAATCAAGCATCTCCGTGCTTTCCGCATGTGCGTCGTCAAAGATGGCCCAGATGTTGCTCTCTTCACCCACCCGGCCGCCTTGACGAAGCTGGCTCTCTGGATAGGAGAGGCTTTGGCTGAACAAGAAAAGGAATCCCAGGGAAAGCTGTCACATGGCGGTCGTGGAACACCCCTGGTAGTGGCGAGCCTAAACGAGAAGCGCGGAGTCTATGTCGTTGTTGGCACTGGTGGTGGCGGAGGACCTGATAGCGTGTTTATGAACAAGGCTACTAAGCAAGAGAGGCAATCAAATAAAGAGGCCAAGGCAAAGAAGAAAGAGGAGGCGCGAAAGGCGAAAGAAAAGATTCGAGAAGAGAAGCGTGCGGCTAAACGAGCTGCGAACCAAGGCAACGACGACAACGATGATGATGACGAACTAGAGACGGAGTCTGAAGGGTCCGACTCTTCTGAATCGGAAGACGACTCGGATGACGACGATGCCGAGAACGATAGAGGCTACGGCTTGAACAAGTTTGGCAACGCATTCCAGGAAGTCGTCTCTGAGACGAGCGCGCGTGTCCGAATCGACAGTTTCGAGCACTCTGTCGTGGAAGTGAAGAAGGAGGATCTGGGAGGATTTCTCGAGAGTCTGAGTGAAAAGGCCGTGGTGGGTTAATAGATGGTCATGGCCATGTGTTTGGCTTGAACATGAGCAACGTTCATGAGCTATTTCTCTGCGAGCGACGAAAGGTATGTAGGAATGTTTGTTTATATAAATTTCTTTTTTATTTTTCAAGGTGTTTCAGGGGAGAAAAGGGAAATCACGCATCATATTGAATGGATGAAGGGTCGGATGGATGGGAGTTTATGGGGGAGCTGGTGGGTTGGGAGCGAAGAATCATGAGGTTGAGGGCATATTTTTGAAAGGATAGCTTTTTGTTATTGTTGTCAAGGGGCTATACATATGGTTTCTTGTATGAGTTAATTGTATCGAATCACGCTTGCTGTTTTCCATTGATTTATACCTTACATGTGTTTTGAGTTGATTGTACTAGATTGGATGATAGATGACAACGGCTGAGCAGCACGTTTATCTTGCACTGTTAGAATTTTGCTTTACATTTCACGAGACCAAGGCTTGACATTCACATGGTGGAAGCACAGTTTTGATTGACAATTCTTTTTTTCCAAGTTATCATGATTTACATACTCTCCATGCTAGATCAACCAGCTCCAATCCTTGTCGTGTTTCATTTCCATTTCATTCCTATTTTACCCAAAATGCCCATCAAACGAAAGCTTCGTCCTTATGCGTTGATAACTGATTAACCTCGTTAGCACACTTCATATTCCCGACCACTTAAACAGTTACAAGAGAATCATGGTGTGTACTTACCGATATTGAGCCCATTGCTCTTAAAGCCCTGGTTCAACACAACAACAATGTCCTGTCCACCAACCATCTGCAGATCCTTCATAGTCTGAAGGGAAACGATCTGTGCCAACAACGAGATCTGGCTGCCGACGCTCAGCTTGTCTAGGGAGCTGGCGTCCAGGACGCCGTCGAGGCCGAGAGTGTTGAGGGCGCCGGCGATGGCTGAGCTGAGAGCGTTGTTGCCGTTGTTGTTATTGTTGTTGTTGTTGTTATGCTTTCCCTTGCCTTGGCCTTTACCCTGGCCGTTGTTCTTGCCGTTGTCTTTGCCGTTACCCTTGCCTTTGCCGTTATCGGAGGCAGTTCCGTTACCGACGGCGACGGCGGTGGTCTCAATAGCCGGGGCCGCGGAGGTCGTGGTGGCAGCAACAGTAGTAGCGGCGACATCAGCGGCGGCAGCAGTGGTAGTGGCAGCAGCGGCAGTGGTGGTCGCCGCGGCATCAGTAGCCTTAGCATCACCGGCCTTCTTGTCATCGCCGGCCTTCTTGTCCGTAGGCTTAGCAGCAGGAGGAGCAGCCGCAGGAGGAGCCTCCTTCTTGCCGGCAGCGGGATCAGCCGCAGGAGGGGGAGCAGCCGTGTTGGCGTTGAGAGGGACCAGGTTGCGGGCAGCAATGGCATTGATGGCATGGCCGAAGAGAGATCGGCTGTCCCGGGCCTGGACACCGGTGTTGGCGGTGCCGGGCTGAGCTGGCAGAGCGGACGAAAGGCCGGCAGCGGCGAGAAGGAGAATTGAAGAAGGCTTCATATTGAATGATGTGATAAAATAAGAGATGAGAAAGTAAAAAGAAGAAAAGAGTTTAAAGATTGGTTGGTAAAAGAAGCAAAAGGTTTCAGTGAATCGAAGGAAACAGAGCACAGCTCTTGTTTAGGAAAGAAAAGAATTGAATGTAAAGTGAGTGAAGCGCAGCGACCCTGAAGAGAAAAAGAGAAGAGACCAGAACTTGAGGCGGAGAGGGGGCATGATATATACTCTTAGGAAGAGGATACTTCGGATGCTGCCGTACACAAGCTTTTTGCCCGTCTCATCTTCATCCGGAGCCCTTGTCGCTTAGACATGGAGTCGTAGCTTGTATGAGTCGTCAACCCCTGAGACCGGATGTGATGGTATCCAGAGGCTACCTCTACGGGGTTGAGGGAGGAAGAGCCCCTGGTCTATCGGATGATTCGTTAGGTCTGATGACATATCGATCTCAGTTGATCGTCACAGCCATCATGGCATCATGGGTGAGTCCCAGCAATCCCCCAAAGCACAACCATAAGCGAAAGTCTCACGAGTCGGGAAATATCAATGCGAAACGCGAATCGTCTCCCGGCAGAAGCTATAAAGCAACACTAAATCCAAGCTTAGCGCACCCATAACCCAAGTAAACTTCAAAACGCCATCACAGTAGGATCGAGGGGATAGTGCGGGCGGTATAAGCTCAAACCCGGTGAACGTGAAGTGTCGCAGAATGACCAAAAGAGTAGCTGGATCTGGTAAGTGTCATTGTTTGGGGTAAAGAAAAGCTTGGTCTTGATTCCCACGTTTGAGACCGCGGGGCAAGGTTTCACCCCCCTGGCGATTCTCAGACGCCAGATCGACCGGCAACAAACAAAGCCGCAGAACCCCAACGGTCTAGACGGCGGCAACGGAGGCAAAGGAAGAGAGTCGATGTTGAAAAGTGCCGTCTGGCTTGAGTCTCGCCAATGCGTCATGACGTTTGAAAGTTTCGGGGCGTTTCTCATGTTGCGTTCCGAGGTTTATAAACCACGCAGAAACATAAACGGCTGGCCTGACTTGGGGGCCGCTCATACAGGGTTAACAATAAGGTTCCAAAATTAGCATTGACTCAAACTATTATGATTGTATGATTTTTGGTGCGGGTATTGCCTGCTGCGGTCTCAATCATTCGCTGGGGTTAGTACCAGGGGAGCGGAACCGATGAACAAGCATGTAAGCTAATAACAAAGGTTATCCATTGAGTTCGAGCTCTGAAGCTCAAATGTCTCTGCTCAGTGGATAGAACAACCGATTTCAGATCACTTGTGGAAAGGGTGGTGCAACAACCGGTTCTCTTGGTATGTCGGCTCGTCCTCTCTCGCGGGTGTCAGCCTTGCGGAGCCGGCCTGGTCGGAAAAGAGAGAGCTGTTGTTGATCTCCGCATCCAGCACACATTCACGGAACAGTATTCTGCGAAAGTTTCGCATATTTGAACTTTTTTCCTTTCTTTTATTCATTTGGTGGTATCAATCGTCATCTGTTTGCCCTCGTCTTGTCTTCGGTGGCGTGGAATCCGAGCCACTCTCCCAACATCCCTCCAGGTTTCGGTACGGGACATTCTCTCGTCATTCGCTCCGCTGCACGCTCAATCTCATCGTCTGTCGTCTGGTTGAACTGCACAAGTCCGTCCTTCGTATCGACATCCCTCCTCTTCCATCTCTTCCGTCTGCCGTTCTCGTCGACGATAATCTCTCCATCAGCGTACTTTGTCCGCGGGACCGGGCACGGCAGTAAATGCGGTAGGGCAACAACGAAGAAGCTGGCAAGGACGGTCGTAGCGAAGAGTGACGAGGTCATTCGGGACCGTGGGTGCAGATGCGGCGGCATGGTGGGCAATCCCTCGGCTGTCAGCGGGATTGATTGACTGTAGTGTTTGAGGCTGTAGATTTGACACCAGCTGTTAGCTACCTATGCCGTTCCAACACCAGTGACATGTAGAGTATAGACGTATGTGTATGTAAGCATTGGGGACTCACAAGGTAATTGTCGCATGTTCCCTCAACCACGATGCGCATCCAATTGGAGGTTGGCAGTTCCAACTGCAGCTGGATATCGACAAGCTCAGCAGAAAAAAGGCGCCTGGTATGATCGACACAGACATTCGATTAAGTGTGCCCTCATTGGCTGCGCTGTTAGTGGGAGGTACTGAGCTTCCCGGAGCACCGGAGCAATGTAATTCCACTGGTCCCAGAATCCCGGGCTGCTGCAGGTCCTTGCTTGGAGCGCTAAAAAACAGCCGCTGGAGTTTTGGGATAGCGATCAATCAGTGCTAGAGATGAAGCGGGTTAGCGGCATGCCACTCTAATACTTCCGCCCGAAACGCAGCCGCATCTTGAACGCGATAGACTAAAGTGGTGATCCATTTTGAATCTTTGACTTCAGTCTTTCAGCTGCGCCTCGCGTGACTCTGCCGCTTCCCACGCCAAACGGCGTTTCTGCTTTGCAACAACCTCGTTACCGCGACATGTTATAGCCATCTATTATCTCTATCCGACTATCGCATCAGTTTGACCGGCGCAACTCTCGTGTGGCGTCAGTCACTCTCTCTCGCTGCCGCCGCCCATCATGAGCGATCTCGACAAGTCCGTTCACATGCCGGCCCCGGCCCAATATGTCGTTTGCCTGCTAATATATTCTGCAGAGCGATCGCGCAGCTGCGCTCATGCCGACCCATTCCGGAAGATCAAGTGCGGGAGCTCTGCCACCGTGCTAGAGAGCTTCTTATCGAGGAGGGTAACGTCGTCACCGTGACGGCGCCGGTAACAGTAAGTTTCTCTCTCGGAGACTGCCATGAGAAGGATGGATAATAACCAATGCGCCATTGCAACTGGATAGATATGTGGTGATATCCACGGCCAGTTTCACGACCTAATGGAGCTCTTCCGCGTTGGCGGCGATGTTCCCGATACCAACTACCTCTTCATGGGTACGGTTCTCCATGCAAAATCCCGACCCATCGCTATCATCTCCTCCTAACGTTTTATGAATCTGCTAGGTGACTTTGTCGACCGTGGCTTCTACTCTCTCGAATCATTCCTCCTCCTCCTCTGCCTCAAAGTTCGATACCCAGACCGCATGACACTGATTCGCGGCAACCACGAGTCACGGCAGATCACGACGGTGTATGGATTTTACGATGAGTGTCTTCGAAAGTACGGCAGCGCAAACGTGTGGCGCTATTGTTGCGACGTATTCGATTACCTTGCCCTCGGTGCTATTGTTCTAGGTGCCTCTAGCACGCTCTCTCCCGGCTCGCCAGAGGACGACGACACTGAGATTGAAGTCTGCGATCAGGCTGGCTCTATAATCAGCAGGTTTCCCCGACAGCCTGCGAACCAATCTTCCCAAGAGAAACTCGACAACTCCAATAAAGCTACGGTGGACAAGACGGGCCCACCCGGCACAGGAGCGTCTGGATCTAGCAGCGGCAGCGTGGGAAACCCTACGGGGGCTATCCTGTGCGTGCATGGTGGATTGAGTCCTCTTGTTGATACAGTAGATAAGATTCGACTCATTGATCGGAAACAAGAGGTGCCTCACGAAGGAGCCATGTGCGATCTTTTGTGGTCTGATCCGGACGAAATCGACGGTTGGGGTCTCTCTCCCCGAGGAGCAGGTTTCCTCTTCGGGGCTGATATTGTCAAAGTCTTCAACCACCGAAACGATCTAAGCCTCATCGCTCGTGCACATCAGCTTGTCATGGAAGGGTTCAAGGAAATGTTTGACGCTTCTATTGTCACAGTCTGGTCGGCCCCTAATTACTGCTACCGATGTGGCAATGTCGCAGCCGTGTTGGAGCTCACCGAGGATGAATCAGGCACTGGCATTTTCCAGAGGACGAATGGAGATGTTGGTCGTAGTTCTGGTGGCATAGTTGAGCCGAGAGGCGGTCCCAAGAATGGGCCTGCTCGACGGTATCGCGTGTTCCAAGCCGCGCCGCAGGACTCGAGGGGGATGCCTGCCAAGAAGCCAGTTGCAGACTATTTCTTGTGAGGAGGTCTTTCGACTTGGTTTGCTTAATCTGTCTGTCTTTCCAGCACTTAGAGAGTTTTCTTCTCCTTTGCTCACATTCACCCGTTTACTTTTTGGTTATCAATCAATCCAGGAGCGGCAAAGGATAAACTTGTATTATTTGAGGGGCGAACATATCGGCGTACGGAGGATCATGAATACAAATACAATCACAAGGATGGTGCTCTTTTCAACAGACGTTGACTTACTTGTATAATGCGTCGTGACATCCTACTTTTCAGATTATTTATTAGCCCGAGACTACACCAGAGGCTTGTAAACAAACCCCCGCCAGCCTTTAAACTCAAGGCAGATTGCTTCTCGCTTCACACTGCATGAATCCATGCCATGTTAACCAATTATAGCAAGGCACGTGGTTTATCACTTGTTGTGTCAGCTGCTGGGTCATCAGAATACCGAGGTACTATTAGCGCAACCTCGCCATCGCTGCCTTATCCCAGATCCTTGTCTTTAACCATGCCAAACATTTACTCCTCCAACCTCATTTCCATTTTCATGTTTTCTAATTCAGCAGAAGCATTGGTTCTTCACTGTAGGAATAATCGCAATGAAAGGCTGGAAGCTCCCTATTAGGAGCAAAAAGGGTAAAGCCCAGAAGACTACTGAGGCTCATATCCCAAAATCCCCAAAGGACAGCCCAGCCCACAAAGAACTTGTTAAGGCAGGCAACGCCTTGTTATCTGTCGCTTTGTCACACGGTAAGTTGAACTTTCTCAAATCAAGGTTGTACAGAGTTAATACCGCGACCAGCAGGACCGCCTCCATCATTAGACACACAGATTGCACCCGAACAAACACAGACAGCGGGACACGAAGAAAGAATTGCCAAAGCCCTGTGGGACCGAGTGCTACTGGTAGTAAATGACTCAAAAGACCGAGATGCCATATATCTAATCGACGAAATCGAGAAATATATTTCCCAGGGTGGATCCTCTAATGTTAGACCGATAACGACAGACCTGGTGTCAAGCATCAAAGAGGAGATGGAGCATCAATTTAAGGATAAGCACGGTCATAATTCTACCTCCGCCTATGTTGAAAAGACTGTTTCCGTCCTCAACCAGTTTATCTCAGTAGGTGATGTTGCAGTCAGCTATGATCCGGTACATGCAGCCCTCCCATGGGCTGCTGTACGAGTGGTCCTTGTGGTAAGTAACACCAGACGTTTGAGTTTGACAAGGGCTGACAGAGGAATGTCTTGGATAGGGTATTACGGCAAATCATCAGTTAAATATACAAATACTAGGAGGCTTGGCTTCTGTCACCTCATTACTTCTGCAATGTAACATGTATCAAAGGTTATACTTGACCTCCAACTCTACCACGGATGGTATCAAGGAGGCTCTAGAGGCTCTCGAAGAATCTCTTGTCGACTCATACGCAAATTCTTTGTATTTCCTCGGCTTTTTGTATTCTCATCGAAACAAATCTATGGCAATAATGGCTCCGTTTTTACTCAACGATGTGGAGAAGAAAGTTAAAAGCCTCGACGAGAGCAGTTCCCAACTTACTAAACGTGCGGACGACTGTGAGAGGTTCTTTTCTTTCAATCAGCACAAATCCTCCCAAAAGCTTTTTGAGCTCATTGATAACTTACAGCACTCTTCAAATTACCATATGTAAGGAATGCTTCCTCTCCATTCAAGTATAAGGCTCTAACGGTGCATAGAATACTGCTCGAGAGTATACAAAGGGAATACATCCTAAGTAAACTTCAAGTTGCTCAAGGAGCAGCTTATGATGACTTTTCCGAAGCATCCAGGGATGAATGCCACCCTGGCACGCGACTCGAAATACTTGACACCATATATCAATGGGCAGTCGATCCATCTAGCCCTTCCATTTTCTGGTTACAAGGGTTGGCTGGGACTGGCAAATCAACCATAGCTCAGACAGTAGCAAAGAATTTTGACGGGAAAATCTTAGGCGCAAGTTTTTTCTTCAAACGAGGCGAGGGCGACCGTGGAACGGCTCGACGGTTTTTTGCGACAATTGCGAGCCAAATAATCCGCAAGCAACCTATCTTGACGCAGGTCCTCCATGACATAATTCATGAAGAGCCCGAGATCGGAAGTAAAACGCTTGAGACTCAGTTTCGAGAATTGTGGGCTCGTCCTTTCAAGGAGGCTCATATGGAGTCTACCCCGAAGCGGATGACGGTTGTAATCGTTGTCGATGCACTCGACGAATGCGATCCACCAAAGGATGCAAAGCTTTTGATCAAACTACTAACGGCGCACAATATCGATTCTCCCATTAAAATCAAGATTTTTCTCACCAGCAGACCAGAATATCATATAAACCAACAGTTCAACATTACGGACAGTGTCCGTCAGAATATGATACTGCATCGGGTGGAAGAAAGCATAATCCAGAAGGATATCAGGATTTTCCTAGAGAACGATATACAAGAGTATAGAACCCAGTATAACCACTTTGAAGAAAAGATGGAGCAAGGTCAGCAGCTTCCATTGGACTGGCCTGGAAAAATGATACTCGATCGACTAGTACAGATGGCGAGTCCTCTATTCATCTCTGCTGCAACAATATCTCGAATGCTCAGAAACGACCAGTGGCCAGAGACGCCAGATCAAAAGATTGAACACATACTGGAGTTTAGTACAAGGGGAGAAGGCCATGTGGAAGACTTGTACCGTTCCATTTTGGCCCAAGTTATGGACAAGATTCCGATTCATGCCAGAAAAAGGTTTACTGCCGAGTTTCAGAAAATTGTTGGATCAGTTATTCTTCTTGCTAGTCCTCTATCTATTTCCTCTCTCTCCGACTTGATTGGGTTTGAAAAGAGTGATATATACAGCAAACTAAATCCTCTTTCTTCTGTGTTGGATGTCCAATCTGCGGATACGCCAATCAAATTATTCCATCTCTCATACCGGGATTTTTTACTAGATGAGAATTCATTTAGTGGCGAGAACGGCATGTCCTGTCGAGGATTACGAATCGAAGAAGCAACTATTCATGCGTGGCTAGCAGAGCGATGTATACAACTGCTATCGACAGCTTTGCATAATGATATCTGCAATCTTCAGGACCCAGGCGTATTGAAAAAGGAAGTCGAACAAGATATAATTGAAAAGCATTTACCTCAATCTGTATCTTACGCATGCATCTATTGGGTATACCATGTGCAAGAGGGAAAGATGACGCTCCAAGATGGAGGGTCAGAGCATAAATTACTTCAAACCAAGTTGCTAAACTGGATCGAAGCCTTGACCTGGCTCGGAAGAATCAACGAAGGAGTTGAACTCATACTTGCCTTGAATACACTTGCTGATGTAAGTTTCTCTAAAAAAAAATCCAATATCCCCAATGGTGCACTAACCCTTGCTGCTCAGAGATACGGTTGTTTGGAACTATCGAAACTGCTCCGGGACGCCGACAGATTTATTCTCTCTTTTAGAGGAGCAATTCAAGAAGCACCATTGCAAATCTATAATTCAGCACTCGTTTTTTCGCCAACTAATAGCATTGTTCGGAAGACTTTTGAATCAAATTGTCCAACTTTCATCAAACAGATGCCTCAGGTCGATTCTGGCTGGTCGGCTTGTGTCCAGACCATAGAATTTAGGGAATTCGTCTATCATAGGTTTAATTTCAGTTTTTGGTCCAACAGGAGACTGATTTCCTGCGGCTCCAATGGCGTTGTCAAGATCTGGGACCTTAAGACAGCCTCTTGCCTTTATGAGTTCGATACCAAAGGGGGTCAGATATTTAAACATCTTGTATGCACAGATGGTAGGCTCATAATTATAAGATCCAGAGAAGTAGAGCTTTGGGACATCGAAAATCAGCAATGTCTAAATACATTCCGGATGGATGAAGACCTTTCTTACAAGTTTGTATCGGTTACCGGAAATGAGCTATCGATCGTATCGTTACACGGAACTTACACAGTCCTCAATTTACAATCTGGTATATCCACAACTGTCCAACTCTGCGACTTTCCTTTCCACGTGTATAAGGAGGTATGCATTTCTCAAGATGGCAAATGGGCTGCTTTTGTCGATTCATCCGACATCGCTATTTGGGATCTCCCCGCCAATATGATTTGCCGAGAGTTCAAGAGTGAAACCGACAAGATTGCTAAGGCTGTCTTCGACCATGATGGACGGTTTCTTATCATTGGATACAACAGAGGCATTATCCAGTTCTTGGATATCAAGACGGGGGAAACAGGGAAAACGTTTGACGGACAAGTTGAAGGGATTGCAGCGCTCGCGTTATATAGTGAAGAGATGCTCGCAATTTCAGGCTCTTATAGTACGGCAATTGCGATCTGGGATATCAAAAATCAAAATTTACGACACTTTCTTACCGGCCACACAGATGAGATCAGTAACATGGCTTTCTCTCCAGACGAAACAATGCTTGCATCCTACTCGGACAGCCTGATCAAAATATGGGACTTACATACTGCACTTTCTACAATCTCTGAAACCCGTTTGACTAGTAATATTTCACAGATGTCTCTGGACTCGAAAGGTCAAACACTCTATTATACAAACAAATCCACTATTGGCATATTGGATTTGAAAGACATGAGCTGCCGACTATTAGATATCGGCAAACCTGATAAATTGGTTCTCCACCTTGAATTCTCAAATTTCGCGCCCTTGGCGGCAATCATGTTTCACGAATATACAGAGATATGGGATTTGGCTCAGTGTCGTCGGATACAGATATTGCAGAATATCATGTCTGCTGACCAATATTCGACCCCCTCATACTTACAATGTGCTTTCTCCAAGGACAATCGGATGATTTACAGGTTCGTCTACCGGTTTGGTGTGTCCCGTTTCCGAACTGAGGTGCACATCCTGGATTCTATTGCCAGCAATTCTAGGAGATTGTTGAAGGCATGGGATGGCAAAATTCATAAAATGATCACATCTTTGGATAGCACGAAAGTGGCATTCATCTATGATGAGAGTGGGAGTGAGAGCATTCATATTGAGGATATTTCGACAGATCGTTTAATACCTGTGTCTATCATCCGCACATTTCTCCTTGGCAAATCCGTAATATTTTCAGCGCAGGGGACGCAATTAATTACCTTTTCGATAACCCAGGAAATCGAGATTTTTAATACGTCGACAGGAGCCAAAATTCTACGTTTCTGTCTACATACATACGAGTATATCGACCTTTTGTCCTTCGATTTCGATTTTCCTCTTTCCTTTATTAACCTGGATGTTATTGTTCATGAGGATATGCATATTGATAAAGCTAGACGCTTAATTTCAAAGAAGTATTGGATAACTCCAGATAGGGGCTGGCTGGTAAGAGATTTTAGAAGAGTCCTATGGATACCTCCAGAATATCGCCCATCTCATGTTCTTGTATCTCAATCTCAGCTTATTCTAGGGTGTGGGGGTCGTATTATTACAATGGTACTTGACGGATTATAGTATAGCAGTTTCTTCTTAAATGATTAGCCAACATCACATGTCTCAAAGTTAAAGCTACATTGGTAGTGCTAATATTACAAACTGGAGGAATACAAGGTGTATTATCAGCAGATTCTTCAGAGCAGAGTCCAGACATAGCGCGACAAACGATCCTCCCGCGAACCGACCACACATATGACGAACCTGAACACTGTACCTTCTAGCGTCTTGTATTCGACGGCGTATGAGTTTGCTTATTACGAAGGATCACGATTAGTTCAGTGCCCGGCATTTATTGAGTTTGGAACAATGAGGCGACAGTGAGATATGGGCATCTTATTTTAGAGAGAGTGTGACGACAAAGGGATGTCCAGGTTCTCAATCTCAACACATATATATGAGATCTATGATGAACACATTCCCTTTCCCAGAGACATCTTTTGAGCTTTAAGACTCCATAACAACATGTTCTAGCTACTGATGCACCAAATGGCACCATGATCTAAAAGTTCGTACCATCAGCTTGCTAGATAAAAATAAATTCTAATTTCGCAAATTCCCAGTGATTACAACTAGGCGTTTCGGAGCATCTACCCCCCAGTAGTGATTTGGCATGAAGGAATATCGGTACTGTAAAAATGTAAAAATATATCGAGATAGATGTCGGTGGCATGAGTATATACATGTCCCTCATATAGCAACCACATCCTCTGTTCCAATTTCTGCATCATTTCCGGAAATGATAGGGTTGGGACTCCCTGTCCTTCCGTAGTCTGGTAAACACTGGGTCTTCAGATTCTTCTTCCACAGGAACTCTCTTCAAAAGTTGAATAATCTCGGCATTCTGTTGTTGAACACTTTCCAGATTTCTTTTGATGACCGACACCTCCTCACTTAGTTCAGCCAGCCGAATCTGCATGTGCAACTGAGAGTCGCACGTCCTTTTCTTTTGATCTTCAATCATGGTAAGCAGCTGTTCGAACTTGCTCTGCATGAGTTGGTATTCATATTTCTCGATAAGACAGTACTTCTCATCCATCCAGGGAGTGTGCTCCGATTGAAGAGACGACAGCTCCAGCATGGGTTTCCCAATCATTTCTGTCCAACTGTAGCTCTCCAAGTCATCTGGTGAAGTTTCAAGGAGTCCTAAAACTCGTGAATTTCCGACTGAATACGCCCACATACGAAGAAATGACTTGTCGGCTTTGCTCAACACCTTTGTGTGTTTCAGCTCGATAGTTTTGGCCATCTCTTCTGTCACCAAATCGTGCTTGTGGTCGTTGAAGAGCTCGAAAATATGCCTCAGTGAAGCTTTCGCTGCTTCGCGGGTGAATATGTGGGTTACTTTCACTAGGAAAGACTCGTTTTGATGACCGTTATCCATTGCTTCGCCAAGAAGTGATGATAGTTCGAATCTCTAGGTAGAATAGTAGGGAACCGTTCCTCAGAGGATCTCGAAAATGCGGCTTCAGTGAGTGCTAGGGGCAATATGTAGCTTTCTTTGGGCTGGGCCCCCCTTGATGCGTAATTCCTTGTCGCGCGTCTTGAACGTCTCTCGTTGGGGAGATGGGAATCCTATATGCGAAATATTTGGCAAAGGTGAAAGCTCTGAAGCATCAGAGAGTGCGGAAATAGATGGCAAAATGGAATTTGTTGTTTCAGAAATGTGAGGCTCAGGTGGATGAAGGAAGAAGAGTTGTCAGCCAGTATACACATCAAAGCGAATTTAACGGCCTGGGGTTTCTGCCCTCTTGACCGCCTCCTGGCTGGTAGTCTGAGTGACTGGCCAGCGCCTCAAGTTGGCTGCCCATTGATAGCAGAGGTGTATCAGAGAAATGCAGTAATACTAGGAGATGCTAACAAATAAGGCGTGAATAGGATCTTAACGAATGGCTATATGTGGGAATAGAATATTGTCATGTTTGGCACACACGCCTCGATGTGCTGAGTGGCAGCCTCTATCACAGGACCAAGTCGACTGGATGCCCGAGTAGACGCATCCAGGGCACAAGCAGAGGTATGAACACAGGCGTCAGAAGAGGCGATGCTTTTAATTGAAGACTAATGAAGCTGAGATGGGATCTTTCTTGATCCTTGTGAAGATATCGAGATCCCAGCAGCCCACGACCTTGGCTTCACCCAATAAACTCCGTAAAAGACTCGTCCCAATCCCAATCATTGAGCCGCGCATCAGCCAGAATATGTTACTCCTCTCCTCATTGTCCCGTTATAAACCCTTGAGCAGCGCGAGATAAACGATCAACGCCAAGTAACTCAGTTAAAATTCCCATATCCATGATCCGTGTCAAATCCACCAGCCCAGCGCCAAATTCCTCTCGTTCCATCAAACCTAGATAGCTGGCTGTTCAGTACGAGATATTGAAGCAGCAAAATCATTCCTTCGCTTGGTCGCGAAGGAAAGGGGGCAAATTGCATTTAATGTCCTTGGAGCGCTTGAGAATCTCAAAGGTTTCGGGATCCAGTACTGGAAGTGGTATTCCTCGCTTGTTGTGCCATTCCACACAATTGATGAACTCATTGAGCATATCAAATCCCTTTTGGAGAAAATCTTTCTGCTCAGGCGAGAGCGGTATCACCTCCAAGCCTCGCTCCAAATCGTGCATGTGCTTGCTCATGACCAGTGTAGACGACCAGTATTCCCCTCCGTAAAGCATGAACTTCTCCTTGGATGTAACGGAGGTCAAGTCTGCCTCTGCATCCTTCAGCCACCGACCGTATTTTGGGTCAATGCGTTGGTTAATCCATTTCGAGAGCAGTGCCTTCGCTTCTGGATCCATCACTTGAAGCTTGCCAGGTGTCAAGGCTGCTTGGATATCGGCATCCAATTCTCGAGTCCAGTTGTCGCGAAGGCGTTGAAGAAGTGGCTGCATCTCGGCCATGACTTCCTCTCTCTCGAGTTTCTTTTCTTCCGTGAATACGATATCCAGCGGTGGGGGGTATCTTCCTGGCATCATCTCATCCCAGAATTCCTCCATCGATTCCCCCATCGTGAAAGATAGTAGTCCTTGAACTTTGGTGGGAAGAATGAAGGTAGGTAGGTATGTAGGTAGGTAGATAGGTATAGTAGGTAGGTAGGTAGGCAGATACCGAAAGAATCTTGGTGTGAACGAGAGGTTGATTGTGATGAAGAGGAAAAGAGGATGGAAGAGGAAGAAAGAGAGGAAGAGAAAATGAGCAGTGACTTGTATTAAATAGAAGAAAAATTGAATGTGTGGCAGCTGTCAGGGTTAGGCAGCATCAGTGTTTGGCAACTGGCGATGATTTACGGTCGTGAGTTGACTGTACTCTACGAGCAGCGGATAACTGATAGTACGTCTGTCGCCAGTGCTATCAGACTCTGCCCTGATTTCAAACTAAATGGAGTTCTCCCTCGACGACTTACGAGGGGCTCAATTTTGTGGTATCTCGTTGTGAGGAGCTGGGGTTATGGCTTCATCGTTTGAGGATGACAGTTGAACTCCTTCTTCGAATCATAGGTAAAAAAAGAAATAGATACGCTATGGGGACAATTGAATGCGCGAATTGCTATTCAGCATCCTAAGTTGGCCATCTAGCTCTCTAACGACTGGGTGAAGTTGGGATATCGACACTGGATGTGAAGGAAAGCCGCATAGCTACAGAGTATATTCCCCTATTATCTGCCACTATGGCTATATCGCTCCAAGATCTACTACCTTGGGCATATATTTTGTAAAATACTTACTCACTACCGTAACTATACTCATCTGATATTTATTGCTATCACTAGGTACTACTAAATTCGCGACGTGGGATGCTGGATAGCAGAATTAGAGTGCTGAATAGCGTTTCCGTCAATGCGGGCAATGGAACCAGAAGATGAAGAGCAATTATGCACCAAGGCAATTTACAAGCAACATTGACATCGAACCTGAGTCAATCTACACTCTCAATATGTATTCGCTAGCATCTCCTAAGCTGACTTCAGATGTTCCCAATACCATCCATCCATCCATCTTGATGCATTTAACTAAACACGTAGCTTATCCATATCTCGGCTCCTCCATACTCGGTTACTCGCTTTCTCTCGAAGAAAGAATCTCATTGGTCTCCTAGACAAAGGCTGGGCCGAAGCTACCAGAGTTGGTGCCGCAAACGAAGCGTCCGTCAACCAGCTTGACAGCCAAGGGGTTGCCAACTGCTACTCGTTAGCATCTCTCCATGGTAAGTAGAAAGGAAGTTAACTCACCACGAGATCCAATCTCCAAGGCAGTGAACCTCGGCATCTTATTGTCATCGAGACAGTTGCACTTGAGGTTCATGTTGTCTCCACCGTGGATGTTGCTGATCGTGCAAGGCCTGCAAGTAGCATCAAATCCACCACTTTTAGAATCGTAACGTCAGCCTAACCATCCTGAAAAACAAGACAATTGGTCCTAAACTTACCCTGGTTGGTACACCAACGTGCCTCCAACATTTCCGATACATTCATTCAAGTTCAAGCTCGTCTTCCACCAATCGCCAGCACTGTTCCTGCAAAGGCCATCAAGAGTCGTCATACCGACCTTTCCATGTCCTCCAAGCGTAATCTGCTCACACGTGCCATCAAAAGCAGCACCATCGGGGACCTTGACAGCCTCCTGCGTACCGTTCCTCGCGAGATGATTGAAGCCGGGAAGTTCCACAACCGGAGCGTCCTGACCCTGAACCTCGGGGACATGTTGGCCAACAGATTGGTCCTGAGCAGGAGCTGCAATGCTGGTACCCGCCAGCGCGAGGAAGAGAACGGCAAGAGACTGCATGATGGAGTGAAGATGGGCTTTTTCCCGCTGTTGGGTGGGCTTATATCTTGTAAAATGAAATTCCGGTGGCAGTTTGTCAAGTAAACGGTGATAAAAAGAAAAACAACAAAAATCCTCAAAAAGAATCGAAATAACGCGCGAGACAAGCAGATAAAAGGAATCGGAAAACCCCAGGTCCAGAGGATGGAGTGGAGCAACGTCCGAGACAGAGATGCAGCTGTCCGACAAACGGCGAAAAAAAGAAACAACAAAATATGCGGAGTTGGCGCACAACCATGCGAAAGCCCTCTCCTGACCCCGTGCACCTTGCTCTTTGACCTCCCCGTTTGACGTGCGTCGGCTTTGCTTCGTTTGAGTTGAGCGTTAAATTAAAGTTGGTGAAACCGATAGCTTGGATATTCGGAATGAGGAGGATCTGGATCTAGATCTTGTTTCCCCTCCTCGTGGCGCCTCTGTTAACGTTGACAGGACAATGTCGGCATCGTGTTCGCTTGTTGGGGCATGTGGCTTGAGCATCGAGGAGCCAGCCTTCGGATTGGCTATTCAGGGGTATTTCTTGCAAAAGTCGCCGTTATTGTTGAAAGGGGGGATAATAGAATGCCATCTGAAGGAGAATGTTTGAAGAAGCGAGTCGAGGAAGGAATTAGTAACGTGATCTGCTTGTGCTGGATGCGACTTCCTCAGCACACTGCAGAGCTCCTCTTCTAATTCGGCTTAAAATAGCCGAATAACAATGCAGCGATGTGCCAACAACTGATCATGGCTACTATTGGAAGAGTGCTATATCATTCATTGTTGGTAGTTGGTAATTTCCAAGGCTCGAATAAATGCATAAGCTGCTACTGTTGTCGTTTCAGCCTCAGCAGGGCGGCATCTTAATCACATATGTAGCTTCTTTACAGCACCAGGCTGCGTGTTGGGAAGAACATGTCATCCGAACCAACACTCCATACCAACTACAAGGCATAGCAGTGCAGTATAACAACATGCTCACAAATGCAGGGGAACGACAACGTAATCTTAAAACATGTCTCTTCATATCAGTAACTAGTGGCTATCTTCCTGGCAAACACATAATCGTTCAGTAACGTTCTCGTTCCCCTTTATGGGACATACAATCTCTTCCCGCCATCATAATCTTAAACATGAGCGCTGCCCAACTCCGCAGCTTCGTCACATCCCGTAGGATCAAATTGTAAGGTGAAAAAATGGTAAAGAGAAGTGAAGTAAAATACAAGCCAGCCATTGGCCAGGCTCATCAAGTCCTGCTTGTAACAGTGTTCACACACGCCATCCAATCATAGGCCTGATGTAATTTGGTCACCTGTCGTAGCAGTCCCAATACAACGGGGGCTAGGGCGAGGCCGTCGCCTTTGCGTATGTGAATGATATATACACAGGGTAAATGAAAGTGCTGAGATCAGCTGTATAGAATAGAGAAGAAAAAAAAGGAAAATCTTGGAAGAAATAAGAAAACAGACACTAAAAACAGGGCATAATTAGACAGCAAAAGAGGAGCAGAACAAAATTATGTCCTCAGTTGTCGCCGTGGTGCCATATTCAGTGTTTAGATACCTCTCAAAACGCCCAGCGCCACCTTTTTTACCCAGATGCTGCGCGCAAGGCCAATATGCTTTATCAAAAATAGACAGTGATTTAGCATTGGCTGTTCCATCAGTAAGCCTGGCCAGGGACAGGCTTCCTACCGATGGGACCTGCTTGTGGTCCCGGCGCCGGCTCTGTTGGTGACGAGGTTGGTGATGGTGGGTTTGGGTTCAATGGGCTGGAAACAGGGGGGCTCCCGCTTCCGCGTTGGCTCGTCGTGCTGGGGCTCTGGGGTCGGCTGCCCTGGTTCTTGGGTCCGGGGCTCATCGGGCTCATCGGGCGACCCATTGGAGACTGGGGTCGGCCTGCGCCGTTGGGGTTCATCGGACCGGCAGGGGAAGCGGGGCGCGAGCCGGGACCTGGACCCATACGGGGAGCACCGTTGGGAGGGCCATTGGGAGCACGCATCCCTTGAGGAGTCATTGGGCGGCCTTGAGGAGTCATGGGTCGCTGGCCAGAGGGTGAGCCGGGTCCCCTAGGAGGACCGGCGGGAGGAGCTCCCTGAGGTGGTCGAGGCTTCACAGGTCGGGTTGACAGACATGTGCGAGGAACGACACCCTGTCGGGACCTATCCAGACGGATGACAAGCGCCTAAAAGTGAAGTAGGTTAGCAAAGGCCGGCGAAATGGGGAATGCAAAAAAGCGGGGGGCTATGGAATCGAAATACTCACCCAGCCATCGTCATACTCGTGCAGTAGGCGTACCAAGTCGCCCGCCTTCAGCTCCAATTCGTCTTCGAGAGAGGGCTTGAAATCGAGTTGCACGCGGTGAACAGTCGAGTTTGCAGGTCCGCCAGCCGCAGCGATTGCTGCCGCGCCAGATGAACCCATGTTAGGAGCAGATCCAAGAGTGGCTGATGAGACGCTACCGGTGGGGCTTGGGGGAACAGCTTCCATGGTGTTCACGGTCAGGTCAACATTGTTCTTGTTCTTCATGGAAGCCTTGCGAGCCAACTTGGTGGTTCCAGCAGCAACGACAACTCCGGTAGCGGCAACAGCAGCGGCCACGGCAACAGTCTCCTCAGCCTTGAACGGGTCTGGCTCTGGCGCGTTCTCGGCCATGGACATGACGGAAGGCGTGTAGGGCTTGTAAGTCGGGGTCTGGGGGGTTGGCGCATCGCTGATAGGAGAGGGAACACGCTCGGCTTGCTGGCCAAAGGGGTTGGCGGGGTGGCTGCTCTGGCTCGTACTAGGTCGATCCGCACCATCACCAGTAACAGCGACACCAACAGCGCCAGCGGCAGCGACGGCGGCGGTCTGCTTCTCGAGATCCCAGCCGGGGAGGAACTGGGTGACGGGTCGAAGGCTGATGCGCGGCGCATTCGGGTTCGTGCGAACAAACGGATCCTCCATGGGTTCCGGAGACGGCGCGGGAGAGATTTCAAACGACATTGGCGAGACTGCTCGTGCAACAGGCGCAGCAGCAGCAGCCGCAACAACGGGTGCCGCGACAGGTGCCGCAGCAGGTGTCATCACTGGTTTCACGACCGGTGCTACAACTGGTGCCACGACTGCTCGCTGCTGAACGGGAGGTGGAGGTGCAGCCTTTTCATCGTCGTCCGAAAGTTGCTCAAGCTGAGATTGCTGCTTACGACGGCGGATAAGGAAGAAGATGAGCAGCCCTACGAGAGCAATACCGCCGAGCACTCCGATGGCAATTCCTGCCTTGGCACCAGCGCTGGTTCCAGAGCTGCCTCCGCTGACGCTGGTAGGGGTCGTTGTTGCTGAAGCCGGGCTGATAGAAGAGGCTGCAGAGTGAGCTCGGTTGCCATCAACAGCCAGTTGCGTCGGCGAGGAAGAGTGCGTGGGTGAGCCAGTAGCCTTGACAATAGAATCATCGGACTCGGAATGGGTTTGAGCAGGAGCGCGAATTGCAGTGGGAGTAGAGGAGCTCTCCTTGGGTGTCTGGGATGGCGGCTTCTGCTGCTGCTGGCTTGGTGTCTCCTTGGGCGTCTCCTTGGGGGTTGGCGATGGCTTCGGTGTCTCCTTGGGAGTTTCCTTTGGCGTCGGCGTCTCCTTGGACTCGGGCTGCTTGCTTGGACTGGGCTCAGGCTTCGGTGTCTCCTTCGGGGGAGCAGCAGGAGGGTTGTGCACAGTCACGTATCCGCCAATAGGGCCGGAAAAGGTAGCTGACATGGTCTTGTAGACAACTTGAACCACAGTCTGTTGACCTAGGAGGGAGTCAGCATGTCAAGGCAGCAGAAATGGAAGACCCCAAGGCCATCCAGGCTAAAAAGGCAGTTAATAGGTACCTTTCTCGGCATTATTGTTGTTAGAATCCTCCTTGTCATGCTTGTCGTGGGGGTTCACGCCACTGATGATGTCGTCAATGTCATCGAGAAGATCTCGATGACGGTGGAGGTGCCTGTGTGAGATGGGCATCTTGTCCAAAGTCGTTTCCGGGGTATCAAGGAAAGAAAAAAAGAAATTTGGCGTCACAGAGCAAAAGCAAGACGATGATCTTCGCCTTGAGCTCTGAATATATTGGCAATTCGATTCCGCAGTCGCAAGAGGCTGGGGAAGTGGTCGTCTGGAACGGGGGACGGCCAGTAATGGAGGGAGAAAGAATGTGGTGACTTATTGAGTCAAGGAGCGTTTTCTTCCACGGCGGGGAGAGACAAATGTCTTTGCTTTTTTTTGCTGGGGGGAACAAGGGACCAACGGGGCAGCTGGATTTCGAGACAATGCCAGGCCGTGGTTATTTCTGAATGTCCCAGGCTGTACAGTAAAATGATGATGCAAACGGCAGTGCGAGAAAAAGCCAGAGAGAGGGAGCGAATCGAGACTTTGTGTGCACTCGAGTAATGCGCGCAATATCGCGAATAGGATTTGGATGGCTGAGCAGATGCAAAAAGAATGACTGCGTCGATTAAATCAGATCAAATCAATGAATGAATGAATGGACGGACCGGAGCGCAGCTCTTCAAAAACTGACGCAGAGGCCCAGACCGCACGATCGCTCGCTTCAAAAGGCGATGATGTGTCGTCAGCGATGGCAGGACGGTGGTGAGGAGGGAAAAAAAGAGAAGGGGAGAGGCGAGAAGCGAGCGAGCGACAGCTGGGGAATAACCTAGACGGACGGGCGAGCCAGGGTCCTGGGATACGCAGGTACAGGTACTTGTGTGACTCTGGGGGCCTGGCAAGCGCCCAAGGCAGCGCCGAATCAAAACAGCCGCTGGGCGCTCCACTGGCTGCCACAGGTAAGCAGCTTGGCCACTAGCTGGAGCGCTGCAGCAGTCGGCCGAGGTACTAGTACGAGTAGCGCGATGCTGAAGATGCTGTGCAGCAGCAGAGCGAGCTTGACCAGAAAGATTGAGTGGTGGGTGCACGCTTGCTGTTGAAGGGCTGCATCGCCACGGTCAGCCAGCTAGCCGGAATGGAGACACTTGACGTTTGTCACTTTTGGATCAAGCCTCAAATTCAATTGATGGGATGACAGGTAAGTGGCTGAGTAACCTTAAAGTCTCTCCAGTCACTCATCCAGCTGTAACTTGAGCTGTAAGTTGCCCTCACCCGGACGAGTACAGTAATCCCAGCACCACATACGAGTAGCCCTCGCGCCAGCCCCGGGTTCAGTCCAGACAGGCGCCTGTGACAGCCCATGATATGAGGATCAGCACCGCTGTCGACCAAATCCAGCCAGCTGCTGCGAAAAGCTCCCAGCTCCCCAAGCTTAAGACTGCTAGCAGCAAAAAAGGCAAAAAAGCCTGCAGTCCGCCCAGGATCCGCACAGGGGCCGGCCGTCCTTGGCTCAGGCACCGCGGCGCTGCCATTGGCTGCTGGGCCCGGCGGCAGGATGCGCTAATCCAGGAACCGGTCCCCAGTAATCCAGAAGAGGGATGCGGTCATTGGCCCGTGCGAGGCGCTGCTTCGCGTCTTTTAGCTCGTCACCTCACCTTTCCTTTTGGACAACAGACCCCTGGCCTTGCGTTCTGCACGAATCCTTGTCCTTTGTTGGCGTTGGTTTGTTTTGGCAAAAACGAGCTTGCGTGCATGCAGGTACCAGGACTTGCTGCCTTGGTGCCTTGTTGACTTGATGAGGTGCTGTATCGCTGCATTATCGATACTGCAGTAAGGTACCAGCACCAGCGCGCCTGCTGTGGCTTTTCCCTCCCTGGTTCAGCTCCCCCTCAATATCCGCCACAGACAGCCATGGCGGCACCATCGGATCACTTATCGTGCTGCTTTTTTGGTTTGAGCAAGGGAACTTGTGGCGCCGTCAGCACCCATTACTGAGTCGTGCTGTTATTATTGAATACGGGATTTGATGCCAGCTTGCAGACACCTTTACCGCTACTTTACCGGCAGCACTTGGTTGAATGGCGAAACCAGCAATTACATGATCCTCGTACAATGCTGCAGAACTTCCCTGCTTCATACGATACAGCCCGGCCTCACTAGCATCTGTCTGACAAAACCCAGAACCCAGATTCTCAGAAGCAGGAAGAGCACGTGTATACACAAGCACTACGCCAATACGAAATCTGGACTTCTCACCATCACGCCGCCACATACCCGTTAACATCGCCAGTGCTAATAACTCCATCTCCGAGAACACCACCTCGGCCCCCAACTCACACCCTCTCCCAGTATCTTCTACCCTTCTCTTTCCCCTTCCCTCTGCAATTATCCTAGATTTTCAATCCCACTCGCCCCAATGTCTCGACTAAACTACAGTAAACGCGCTACCCGGCTTTCAACTCGGTCTACGAGCTAGCCGGGGTTCATGAAACACCCCCCTTTGGCCTTGGCATGCAAACTGGTGATTGCTTAGTAGTATTTCCGTCGTCATTGTGCAGGCCAGCCCTGGCATCATCAACCCCCAAAGAGCCATTTTCTCTCCCCATCCTTCCACTGTAGCACTGTAATACAAAATAGCTAGAGTAAAAAAAGAAGAAAAAGACCCGTCCCCTGGCTTATTTTTTACTCGTACTACTCGTACCTTCCCGGGCCTTCCATAGGTCAAGCAGAAATAGGAAACCTCTGCGAACGAAATAAAAGAAGCTCGGAGGAACAAAGACAAGACAACCAAAAAAACTTCCCGAGAAGGTAGGCCGTTTCACTTTGACCATCTCCCCTCCCCACCCCAAGGCTGAATTTATGTTCGTCGGATACGCTTCGCAAATCGACGATAGCAAAGGAACAAATTTCTTTTTGACCTTGGGCTCCCATTTCGCTTCTGAAGGGAGGAGGATAAAACCTCGTGTCCTGCGGGGCCCGGATCGGACGACCCAACGAGTCGATGGAGCATGTTCGATGGGAGGGGACCGTGCAATCCCAATCCAAACGCCCAAAGGAAACATCTTACTCGGCCTGCTGCTCCCCAAAAAAATTCGCGGAGGCGGGGACCAGTTCTTTTGCCCGGGCTCCCGGACTAATGTAATTCGAACCTTGGTCCGTTTGTCCAGGATTTCTTACTTACCTTAGGCGAAAAGCCGCCAAGCTTCCCATCTTGTGCGCCGTCCCAACGCGCTTCGTATTTGGGCAATTCCCGCGATAATCAAACAAATCCCACACCGAAAAGAGACATGCGTCTTCGGCCGAGTCATCACGGCACACAGGCCATCTCCTCCAGCCCGCAATTAAGGATCAAAAACAAGGTCCCGGGCTCCCGGCTGGCTGTGGGAAATTTGCTTGTTTGACTATGTCTCAGAGAAACATCCATGGGACTCAGCTCATACCCGTGTCAAAGAGTAATATCTGCCAGTACCGTACTGCACAAACTCCGAGCTGTGTTTGCGGCCTCTACTAATATGATGCGATACGCCATTCTCATCTAATATAGTACTGTAGTGTAGGGTGTCTAATACAAAATTAAGCCCACCAAGGAGCGCCACATAAAGTAGCACAGCAGGCGGCCTCCTCACGTTTAGTGTTACCCATTCACTCGAACAATCCCATTTTACCCGCGGGATTCTAGCTAGTTAGTCCAACATGTTTAGCTTGCAGAGTGTGGCTTTGTCCTATTCCCCTACGGAGATTCTGCGGATATCTTTGGTTTACTTGTTTTTAATCCAGGTACTAGTAGAAAGAACCAAAATCGCGGGCCCTTTGTTCACCTCAAAGCTCCAGATGGAACCACTTAGACGGCTAAATTCATCACCGTGACAAGAAAATTCTTTTGGCAATTTGTCGTACGTCGTTATATATTTTTCTTCGCTCTGCTTATTCTATACCGCTAATATATTTCCGTAAATAGTATACATATAGTACACATAAGGAAAACACTCTTGGACGTATCCATATTCATCCCAAGATGTCCTTCCCGTCCGTCCGTCTAGGCAAATAGTATTCTAGTAAAATCCGCTCAGGGTATTGTAAAGAGCCAAACAATGAACCGCCCTGGGGGACCCAAATCCCTTTTAACAAAATGACGTACCAAAAGAAATTGAAATCACATCGAATCCTCCATCTGTCGACTTCGCGTCTTCGTCCAGCTGTCCTTGTCCTCTTTGCCTCCCTGGCTTTCCAGTCCAAGCCCTCTTTCAACCCACTCTTTGCTCTCCATGTGGCTCAACCGACTCAGGGCTCTGGCAAACGCAAAGGCCTCTTCCTCACCGGCGAATAGGTTCGAGTTCTTGAGCTTATCAACGACGCTGGTTTCGAGATTCTCGAGATTCTCCATCACGTTTTCCGTAGCGGCCTTTGAAGTCTCGGCTGTCGGGTTACTTTGCAGCAGGCTCTCAGCAATCTCATCCCGCGAGACAAACAATTCAGCCAAGGGCTTCTCAGTAGTAAGCACCAGCTTAGCATTCCCCTCATAAACGGCGTCGATAAAAGTAATAAACCGGCGCGCAAGGTCCCGCTCGCGGATCGTCATGCCAGGCACCTCGGTGACGATAAAGGCATCGTACTTGCGCACCAGCTCGAGGTAGTCCGCCGCCGACTTGGGCTTCTTGATAAGCTCGTCAAACGTGAACCAGGCGCACCGCCCGCTGACGCGCGGGACGAAAATGTCGCGCCCCCAGACCCTCTGCGTCTCGGAACGTGGCGAAAAGTTCTCCGAGTCGCCGAGGAAGCGGAACCATTTCTCTGCGTGCGACTCGGCGTGCTGGTCCAGGGCGGTGTGGTATACCCCCGAGGGTGGCCGAGGGATCTTGCGGTAGTCGGTTGGTGAATCGAGATTGATGACGTGTAGGCGGTTCTTGAGTAGTTTGATTGCCGGGATAAATGAGTCTCGCTGGATGCCATTCTTGTAGAGGTCATCAGGATGTCGGTTCGACGTCGTTACCAGGACTACACCGTGAGACATGAGGCTTTCTAGTAGCCTGTTCATTCAAGTTAGCCTATCGTCTTATTGAATTTACAATGACTTCAAGCAAAAAGAAGCTTACCTCCGCAGAATCATGGCATCTGCCACATCCGTGCACTGAAACTCGTCAAAACAAAGCACATTGCCCTGCTCCGCAATGTCCGCCGCAACAAACGGCACAGCATCAACATCACTACCATGCTGTATCTTCAGCTTGTGCAGCCTCTTGTGGACATCCTGCATAAAGTTGTGGAAGTGTATTCTCGTCTTCGTCTTGACCGTGCTGGGTAAGGTATCGTAGAACAGGTCCATGAGCATCGTCTTGCCACTGCCCACGTCACCGAATAGATACAGTCCCCGAGGTAAGTTCTCGGGAATATCCTTAATCGTAGCCTTTGCGGCGCCTCCATTGCCGAATAACGAGGAGAAGACGGATTTCTTGGCGGGCTTGAGGAGATCGAAGCTCGGGTGGACAACAGGCGGCGCATGGTAGTTGCGAAGCTCATTGTGGAGATGTTGCAAGTTTTCGATGATGCCTGTAGTATCGTACTAGTTAGATATAGCTACAAAGAGACATTGTCATCGCGCAAGCTCACCTCGTTGATGCTCGTCGTTCCGCAGAATGCCAGCGTCCACCCGCCGGTCATACTCCTCCAACGGACCCGACCCAACCACCGGACGATCTGAAACAGTCGCCATAGATCTCGTCGTCGCCAATGAAACCTGATATGTGCCGCGCCCGGCCCCAGCATCGAGATATCTTCTCATGCCGCCACTCAATCCCGCTCGCATGACCACTGGTTGTGCCGACTGCACCCGAAACGACCTGGTAAACTGCCGACTCCGGGCGCAACACGCCGAGCAGCTTATCCGGCTCAAGGGCCTGCTAGCCACGACACTGCCTCGCATTTTTGCTTGCGTCTCGGGGGTTTAGTATCGCAGAAATCACAGAGAGCACCGGCGTTGGGGGAAAGGAAGGGCGAGCAAAGACTCATATATGCGGAACTAGAAACATCTGATGATGTAGTTTTTAGTGGCGGTGCGGCTCAGGCGGAATAACGCCATGGCGGGTCGATTCCGAACTACCGAGTTTCGGAGGCGTCCGGGCATTGCATGGGATTTTGTGACAGCATCACATGGCAGTTAAGCCGTGGTTTAGGCGCTGGCTCCGGACAAGAGTGACGTTGTGAGCGCACTTTGGGCAAGCAAAAATAGGTTGTAGTGAACAGAGTCCGTTTCGCAGCTTCTACCGATAGAGGTTAAAGAATAATATTGAGTCATATTACCAATTCCGTTGTCAATTAATATCCTTCGTCTGTCTCCTTTTCTCTATCTTTCAAATGTGGTATGGACAGTTAACGCGACTAAATACTAGGTAGTACAGGCGCAGAGTTGCGACAACTTCAAGCTAAAAAAAAAATATTGCATACGGCCGTGATACCCTAGAATATATCCAAATCGGATGTTTTTCAACTCATCCTTAATATTCATAACTCACCTTGGCACAACCCACAACCCTCTGTAACACACTCCATAAACACCCTCGTTTTTCTTTTTCTCTATCCTTTTACTATTTCTCTCAGTAACACCCACGAGGCGTCAAAGCCTCGTTTCCAACCCACGTGCCAATTCCCACTCTTCCACGTTGGTAGTGGGCAGCATTACGCACGCAGATAAGACGAAAGCTCTTGAATAATAAAAGCACTCAAATTTGTAAGGACGTTCTAGGCCTTCTAGTTGCTCCCATCTCCCACCCGTTTAGCCGTCTTACCAACAACTTCTCTCATCCAGTCAGCGCAACTTTCTCTCCCCAAGTACAAGAAAAAAAAGCCACTAATTTAGTCAGCCATTTTCCCAGCAAGCGGGTTGCGGGCAATACTAAGCATTTGGGGGCACATGGTATTAGTCTCTGCCTTAGTCTTGCTCCACGCGCCGCGAGGCTGGCGAGTAAAACTAAATGGAAACGATTGGGAAACGGCCCTTCACTGGACAAATACTCGGAGAGAGTAATAATCGAATAGATGGACCAGATAAGCAAAAAGGTTGCCGCCCGGCATCATATTAACTCAATCGCCTTTGGGGGTATATCTAACTCGCCACCTATCATACACCAACGCAGGTACACATTCGTATTCCATCTCGTCCAAGTAAAAAACTCCGGAATGAAGCCCTTGATCGTATAGCTGCCCGTAGACAAAATCATTCACCAGCTATTCTACCAGATCACAAACTGTGCTTAACAATTGACATTTGATATTCATCTCGATCCCTTTCCTCGAGGTTGCCAAGGGAGAAAAGAAACAAGGTATAGATGGCATAAGTTGGCTGCAACATCGTAAGCCGGGTATCTGCTCCTTTTGGAATGTATTTAATGACAGGAACCAGGGGGGTTCTGCCGGGGTCCACACATAAACTCAGGCCATCGTTCCGCATTGAGACTCTTCCTCAGAGGCTATGCCTCGATCGTGTCCACTGCCGGGATCCTTGACGGCCCTCGTGTCATCGGGCACAAAGCAGCAGATAGCGTTCCCCCCATTTGCTTCTGGAAGCATCCGCGTATCTCGTTGCCGCATTGTTGATTCGATAGAGCGGCTCCGTATGTCGAAGAACGCCATGTGCGGCAAAGACCGGCCGATATCCAGGGACTGATTTGGCTTTGTCCTTTGCGATTTCGCGATTTCGCGCGTGTCGTGGCTGGGGCCCTGTCGCGTTGCCCACCCAGCAACATCTGGGCGCATGGCGCACCTAGATTTCACGACATCTCTTGCGATCAACCCAGCAGAGTCCCGTATTCTCGCTAATCATGCGAGTCTCTGTTTGGGGAGCACATGAAATCGTCTTGTACATCAGAACGCCAAAGCTATGAGGGGTTCGTCGTGCGTAAATTCATCTTTCGGCTTGCTGCGTCAATAGTAGCCGCCCCCGGGAGGAGGCGGAGGTTGAGGCTGCTGAGGAAAATCGCGACTTGTAGGAGTATGATATGGGTTCATGGGGATGTAGTTCAATGCTGCGGGATTTTCTCCGACTGCTGCTTGAGTGGTTCCGCCGTGTTGAGAGACGTCTTCGAGCAGTGAACCTGAAGGGTTCATGTGTTGGAAGGAAGACGACCTTAGGGAGGCCGCAGGCCCTTCGGTGAAGACTGGCGAAGTGTAAGTATGCGGCCCCTGCGGCACAACCTGCTGTGGAGCGACGTGAGGATGTCCGAATGATTGCATGGCAACCTGTTGAGGATCCCATGGGGCCGCGCTGACTGATGATAAGCTTGCCGATGGCATTTCCCTGGTCACCTGGCTGGGCAGGGGAAAAGGCACGCTGGAATCCAGAGACACGGGCCTTCGAGGGGCAATGATTTGTTGCAGTGCCTGAACGGGATCTGTCGAGGAAGAGGCTCCGGCCTGCTGTAGGAGGAAGGAAGAAATGTAATCGTCTTGGAAGCCGTGTTTGTGAAGAAGTTCTCGTAGTTGTCTGTTCTCTTCAGCCACTCGCCGAGCTGCGAGCTGCACCTCGGAACTTGCCTCGACACCAGACAGCTCATAAGCTCTTAGGCGCTGCTCAAGCTCCGCGATGTATTCCCTCCTCCGAGCACGAGATCTTCTCTGGTTGTCTCGGATGCGAGCAAGGTTGGCTTTTTGCTGTCGTGAGGGAAAGAGGAGAAGGGGTAAGTCGGCCACTGATTCCAAGCTAAATGTTGATTGGGGGAGGAGAGAGGAGAGGAGGGGAAAACATGATACACGGGCTGAACCACTTACTGCAGGAGTTGACATTTAGGGCCCGATTTGACTTGGCCGCATAAATAGCGACCTATCGCTCGAATCCGGAAGAAGGTTTGTTAAAGATGGCGTCCGCAAGGGGGAGGGGAGCGAGGAGGCAGGGCGTAAATATGCAGCGCTGACGGCGGGTCTTTTTTTTTTTCTCGGTGGCATATAGCGATGGAGTAGATATTGGAGGGGTCTGAAAAGGTTGTCTCGTCAAACAAGATGGTGAAATCCATATACTCAAAGCCACAACAACCATGACCTCGAGTCCGTATGGGAGATCTTGGATATACAAGATGGTCGGAAGAAGAGAAGAAAGAAAAAAGAGAAGAGGCGATATGGGTTAAAAAAGAATATTAGGAAGAAAAGGTCAGCAAGATCCACCAAGCAAGTCGCGGCCCTGGACGGCGACAACGAAGGACGAAAGAAACGGGTCTGTCTGCTTCTAAGTGCCCCGGAGAGAATGGATTCAGGAACATCCGTGTCTTCCAAGGACGGAGGTGTCAAGAGTTCGGCGGCAGAGGAATAAAGGCAAACATGGGCATTTGTTGTCCCCTCTCGTTTCCCACTCTCACTCTCACTCTCTCAGACAGCCGTACCTCTTTAAAAGGCGACCAGAGGAGCTATCCAGCCAGCAATAAGCGGGGAGGAGAAGGAGACACGACAACGACCCAGGCGCACACAGATCACCTTTCACCTTGCAGGGCAAAAAAGAGTCCCTGGCTCTGATATAGGGATGAGGAAGAGGTAATTTGGGGGACCCAGGTAGCTTATTAGGCGGGAAATCGGGAGATGTACTTGGCAAGTCTGGACACTTGAACTGCTTGTCTTGCGTACCCTAGGCTTAGGTCTAATACCGTATGGATGCCATGTTGGACACGGGAAGCGCGCTAAAAGACGAGCAGCGTGGGCAGCCAGCCCCAGATAGCAAGCAGTTACATGGAGAGGTCCAGCCTCCACAAAGAATTCGTACTAAGCTAGCCCGCCCACGTTTATTCGTGTGTATCCATGGATGTCGGTTTGGAGCTGGGGCGAGATGCGCCACTCACGGGTCGACGATGCCGCCCAAGTCTCTGGAGTGTGCAAGCCACCTCGGCGAGCAATAATAACACCGCCTCGGACGTCGAAAGGTATGCAGCCACGCCTCTGATCCACGTGTAGATGGCCAGTGTACTAGGCTGGTGGCCACGTAGGGCTGCGAGAGCACAAGAGAGAGAAGCGGATATGGATATCAAAGGGGAGAAGGACGTCGCCCCTAGTAGCCGCTCTGGTCTGGCACGTCACTTTGAGCCCAGTGCCCGATGGTGGGCGCTTTGGGCGGGTCTCTGTCGAGGTCCGGGATTTAATATGTAGAGATGCGTGTTTACATGCACATGTGAGTGCGCAAAGCTTGCTAGTAAGATGGTCTAAAGCAGGCTGGCAGATTTGCCAAGTTGCCTGTGCTGTGCTGTGCGGTGCTTGCGCCGTGCTGGTTGGCCCCGGCACAGAGGTCGCCGCCTCTTGGTCTTGGGTTACCAGCCTCCCCTGCTCGCAATAGACGTGCTGTGGACATAGCGAAATACGGCGTAATATCACTGTCTCTCTTTTTGCGGAGGGCGACCCAGACGCCAGACCAAGAAGACAAGAGGCAGCGCCTGGGGGGGTGCGGGCGGGATGCCGTGCCTGCGGTTCGTTCGGACAGACTGACAGGGCCGCCTCTTCCCTCACGCGCACAGTACAGGACACACCAAGCTCCGTAGTTACGCGGACATGCTTTGTTCGGTGTGACAGCATTTGACGGCGCAGAGATGGGCGATCATGAGACAATCCCTTGCTGGAGCCACACTCCCGACAGACTGGATTCTGACATGCCATGGTGGTACGCCAGCGCCGTTATGGCGGGGCAAGAGGCTGCTTAGCCCTAGCGACGCCATCTTGTGTCCTGTGCGAGGACGGCCGTCAGAGGGCAGGATTTTGGGTTTGTGGTGGTTTTGCTTGGTGCCCGCGCGCTTGCAAGCATCCACGGCCTTTGGTTCCCCCTCCTTACGGGAGCCCTCCGAGTGGGAGAGACCATGATGATGACCGCTTGCGACGAGGAGGAGGAGAGGAGTCGAGAGAGAGAAGAGGGGAGTCGACAAGCAAGCAAACAAGCACAGCACGGTACATGCATGAGCCGGGGCGCGTTCCGACAGACAGTGCAGATTCGAATTCAGACTCTGACACCCCGGTCTGTTGCCATGTGGTTTCTAGTCCCAGGTCCGGGGTGTTAAAATTGAATCGTGTTTGTTGTATGAGAGAAAAGAGATGGCAGCAGATTAGAGGACCTTGATGAAAACGCCACTCATCCGTAGTTACATTGCAACTGTTTCCGAGAAGGAGCGCCTTGTCTGCCACACGCCCCCCCAATCTTGGTATGTACAGGGCAAGCACGTACTAAGGCAAGATGGATGGAGATCAAGGCGAAGGAAAAAAAAAAAAAAAAAGAAGGTACCTGACTGGAGGCCGTGCATTGCTTGGGTTACTAAGGCAAGTTCCGTCATACATGTAGCAAAATACTCGATATAGTGGTATCCGGTACTAGCGGTTCGCGGCCGGGTTCGTGCTCAAGCTGCCCCTCTTCCACGTTGTTTCTCAGTGCACCGACGGGCCTTGCAGGGTTCAGATGTTCCTTGCCTGCTAGATACTGTACTGTTTAGTACGAGTAGTACTTTAGGTGAGGAGGGAGGGCATCCCATCAAATGATTGATTATCAAGGGTAAATTAACACCGATTATGAAAACATGGCCAAGAGATGAATGAGGTCATGTACCCCTACACAGCCGCCATGTTCCTCGTTCTTTCCGGCCCCCGATGCGGTGCTGTGTACATATTGCCTGACGACTAAGGTTTCCACCCATCGAAACCTTCTGGCGCTGGAGGTGCCGCTGGAGGTGCCTGGGCTCGTAACCCAGCGTTGATCACGAGGCGCTCGATTTCTCTCGATACGGGATGCGCGCCTTTTCAGCCCTCCAGTGAGCTCTAGTGTGAAGTGACTGTAAGTGTGTGTGTTGGCCTGTGCCTTAGCTGCAAAGTGTTTTTCCCTGTGCTGAGTTGCATCTCACATTCCTCTCTCTGACGGCTGTCGCTGGATCTTGGCTCAAGCTCAAGCTCTCACCCAACCGCTGGCGATGATGCGAATGACTTCACACGAGACTGACAAAAGCTTCTCACCCTCTCTCGCGACCTCGCTGCTCCTCTCATTTCCTGCTCTGGCCCTTCTCCTCTTCTCTCAGCAGCACCAACCTGAAAACGTGTACAGTATCGCAAAGTATGCGTGCAAAGTCTTAAGTAAATTGGCTCCTCATCTCGGCTCACCCCGGCGTCTCCCCACGATGATACGCTGACCCAGCTCGAGCTCAATTTCAGCCGCGACACAAGTCAAATCAAATCACATTGCATGCCATGGGTCTGGTTCCGCGCGCCTCTCGACTGGCACGCTAGCTTCGCATGGGTGACTGATCGTGAAACGCAGCAGCGGGTGCAGCAGCTCCCCTCGCAATTGAAGATTGACATGTTATCCGGTGAGTCTTGCGAGGGCGCAATTTCGCCGTGCATCTACTACTACAAGAATGGATCCTAGAGCAAGAATCAAGACTAACCTTCTCCACCGTGACGAACTGCTTCAGGGAGTTCCGGCCAGTCAACTCGCGGGGGTGACTGTGCTCCCGAGTTTTCAACTCTGGGTTGGCAGACAGCTAAGAGTTGAGTTGCAGCCTTTTCCAGCCCAACGGCCTATTTTTCGTTTCTTTTCTCGCCGCACCGGAACACGGCCGTGCTCTACGGAGTACTGTCCAGTTAGTTGCTTGCCTCGCCCTTGGGTTGAATCGAACTGCCGACGGATAACAAGGCAAACAACCATCCGCACACCCAACGCCTCCGTCCTCAGGGTTGAGCCACCACCCCCATCTCTGCTGGAATAGAGTTCCTCGTCGTTTTGTATTTATGCCCTCGATGGCTCGTTTCCCTCTCAGCTCCCAAGAGTTGCCAGCTACCAAAAGGCTGAGAGCAAAAAAAGGGCTGACAGCCCAGCCAAGAGGAACAGTACGAATAGGGAGGCGCCACGGACTGGGCTGGACGTGTGAGCAGAACAGCCAGAAAGGGAAACGGACGCGACACCATTCGCCTCTCTGGTAGCGGCTGAACTGGCTGATTACGTATGAGCTGAACAAAACGTAGAAGCCAAAAAACCACCTGAAGCGCCCTCCGTGATCTGGAGGGCCGAGAAAGGCAAATCGAGTCTGGCCCGGCAGCCGATCTGGATCCAAAAGCTTAAAAAAGGGCTTGCCAAATGGAGCGATAGAGTACCCCTATCCACGTGAATTTGCCCTATGGACGACACTAACGGGGGCTCCAGACGAAGCGACTGGACAACGGTCTTTGCCGCAGCTGCGCGAAGCCGATGCTACGGAGTACTGTGCCGTCCGTACGCAGAGGCCTGTGTATGCTACTCCGTATGCTATGCCTAATACTAATACTCCGTCGACGCTACTGCTATTACCGGGCCTGAGCGGTCGACCCAAATCTCTTTTCTTCCGCAGCTTTAACCAACCAATGGTTACACTACATGAAACTAGACAACTCCAACCGTCGAGCCGTCGCGGCGAACCAAGAGCCGATGGCCAGAGCCGGCACCGGTGGCAATGCCAAGGAAGGGTCCCCGAAAATCACGGACCTCCGCCACTGGGTTCCGCGGCCGATATGCGGCCATACTCGTGCTTCGTGCTTCGGGCTTCAAGTGTTGTTTTGTTTTGCCATCCCGTCCCCGTTTACTTGCCCCTAGCAGAGCTGAACTGTGGCCCAGGAGTCGCCGAAGCCGTTGAAGATTTATGGATAATTCCCCGACATTCAGATTCATCGTATCGTACGATTATGATGCGTCCATCTGGACGGCAAAACGGCTTTACTCCTCAGGAATATCCAGAACTGTTGCAAGAACTGCTGTCCCGGCCTAAGGCTTTGTTCTTTTTCCCCAATGCCGTTCTTTTTACCTAAAGCGGGAAGTTTTTGGTGTCCCTATTTTTCCTGTTCCTTTTTTACTAAGCACCACAGCCACATCCCAGATCCCAGATCTGGGCAAGGCTAGCGGCCAACTCGTTCATGCGTCCGAGTATAAATAGCGACTCGGACAAAAAAAACCACTGGATTACTATATTTGGCACGGCATAGCTCTGGGACTATTTGGATGCGGTGAGACGCTGCCTGATGCTTACATACCCGTGCCTTAATGATCCTATTCCTGGTCCAAGCGTCTTGGTGGTTGTCAGAGGCTCAAGTACTGTTGCCTCTTATACAGCCTCCAAAGGCTGCTCTGTTGGCACAAAAAGAAGCTGCACAACTTGCATGACAACAAATGTGACATTTTCGCATCCATTTTCAATTTCAATGACAGTTTTCCGCCGCCGTAATGGCATCGCATAACACCGACAATGATGTTTCAGTGACTGTAAGCTCCCAAGACAACACGGCAGTGCTATTCCCAAAAGGGCGCCAACTTACACAGCTAAACATGCATGGATGCATGGGGGCTTTGCGTGGCGCAGACTGATTTGAGCCAAGATCGGATGCTCGTTGGCCAGCTGCTTGGGCTTTTTTCGTGTTTTTCCAAGATCTGCGCCATTGGACCCTCCTGTTCACGAGAATCAACGTGTAATACGAGAGGGAGCTATCCGAATCCTTCGGGATCGACCTCCGTATTTAAGGAGCTGTGTCCCAGCTCTTGTTGTTCTCCTTTTTGTAAAGTAAGCTGCTCTGCACTGCTCTTTAATAGCATCCTCTTGCTTTCCATCATCTAGCGTTTGTTTTCTTTTCCTTTTACATATAGATCATCGCGCTTGATTATACTTGCACATATACAAAATGCCTTCCATCAAGAGCCTCCTTTCGGCCTTTGCCCTTGCGTACCTGGCCAACGCAACCACCATCAAGATTACAGCCACCTCCTCCAACACCTTTGATCCTTCAACCATCAAGGCAAACGATGGCGACGTCTTGGAGTTTATCTTTGAGCCCAAGAACCACTCCGTCGTGGCTGGTGACTACCGCTACCCTTGCTCTCCCCTGGAGCTCGGCACCGGATTCTTCTCTGGCTTCTTTGCGACATCCAGCGGCGAAAATGTACGTCCTCTCTCACTCACTCACCTACTTTAGTGGCCATATTCTAACATTGTGACATTTAGGACAAAGTCTTTCGCGTAGAAATCAACGGAACAGACACCATTCCGTTCTACTCCTCGCAAGGCAACGAGTGCGCCGGCGGCATGGTTGGCATCATCAACCCCAAGGGCAACCAGACCCTCGACGACTACAAGAAGCGCGCCTCCACTCTCGCAAGGAGCGTCTCCCCCGGCCGAACGTCCTTTGGCGGAGAGATTGCCGACAACGACAGCAGCTCAGACAACTCCACCAGCGGCGACGGCAACGGAAAGGGTGGTAGCAGCGGTGGCAGCAGCTCCGGAAAGGGTGGCAGCAGTGGAAGTGGAAGTGGTAGCTCTGGCGACAGCTCTTCTGACAAGGACGGCAAGGATAACGGCAGTGTTTCTTTGTCTATTTCTATCGGCGCCCTCGCACTCGCTTTCATGATGGCGATTTAAAAAATTGGTGTGCTTTTTTTGGGAAGCAAATCATTAGATACCCTTATTAGACTGGATTTGCTGCTGTGCCCTGTCAAGTCAGAGGAAAGTAGTGCTTATGGGCTGGATTGATGTCGGCCTTAACTGTGGATACATGAAGCGTGTTGATTTAGCTAGCTTGTCATCCCATCAGCGTATAGAACATGAGACAATAATAATAATTTGGTAATGCACGTTAATTACAGCCTCTCACGCATCCTAACCGTGTTTAGAATGTGCTCAGAATCCTTCCTATATAACTGTACTATATCCTAGCTTCTGGCGAATTTGTTTTGTTTTGGATATATGTGTGCAATTCAAGATAGAACTAGGTCTTTTATTATCATCGTTCGGAATGTCTGACCAGCGAATGAGAATGGCAACTTTGACAATCTGTATCAACGGCGGCAGATTGGTGGACGTATAACGGCGACAGCCGACGCTTGTTCTTCCCTTGCAAGGGAAGAGCGTAGCATTTAACTTATGAAGCCGTATGGCAACACAACACGAGGCTGCTGACTGGGCGCTCTGAGGTAAGCATCTCGCGCTCGCGTCTTCTTGACAGCCCTGGTTCTAGATGACCTTTTCTACCTACTTCCTTATACGAGAAATTACATGGCGTTGATGTCGCTGCGAGCCAGAGGTCCATTGTTCCAGGTAATTACCTATGAAGATGCAGTTTCATATATGTGAAGGTTTTATTGAATGTATTTTTTAATTTTGAGAATACTTATTAACTCGTCGTTGGTTTTAATGATCTGGGAGCTGTAGTTCTAAGGCCCAAGGATCTCCCATGGTGGTATCTGGTGATAATAACCTATTAATAGGCTACCCTAAGTTAGTATCCGGTCACTTGAATAGATGTAATTGCTCGTTGCTAAAATAGTCATGGCCTCATGATCTTGATTATGTATACAATCTCTGTGGCATTTGTGGCAGTAGGTGTAAGCTTGGTAAATCTGACACTTCCTGCTACTAATTTTATACAGGTATGAGTTTCATTGGTCTAGGTGTAGCTTGATGCAAGTTTCTGCGAATGGCGTAAATGTCATCGAGAATACCATTAGCGAGTGCTATTAGATTGTAGATTGAACAACTTTCCCAGAGGATATCTCCCATCAGCACAATCAGTCGTCCCCTGCCATGTCTAGCCTAGTAGAGGTCCTATATCCCACGTACTGTTCTTTGCATCTTGTTACATCATTTAATTTTGGGTTTGTGAGCGTCAATGGACAGTCGGCCTTTCTAGTTGCTACCTTCCTGATTCCTTAATTCTTCCATATGCGAGGCGCCTCTATCGCGTACCAGGTGGGAATGGCCTTGCTGTTGGCGATTTTCTGATTGGGGTGGTTTCTTCACAGGTGCTGCGTCGTTCTCGCGGTCGAGTGCTTTGGCCTCAAAGCGGGTTAACTCGTCATCACCATCGTATTCGATTCTGACGATCATTCGGTCGTGTGCTGGAGCACGATCCAGGTTAGCCCAGTAGTTGCGAAAGTTCGTAGGGGCTGCGTTGGTAGGTGAGACGATAATAATAGCGGTAAAAAGCTTGCAGGAAGTCGAATAGTTCGTTGAACGAGTCGTACTCTTGAGTCGGCGTTGCGTTGGCAGAGGAATCTCTCGGCCAGCAACTTTGTTCGGACTTTCGGTAGCTATCAATTTCTCCCTCTGTATTCCACTGCACGCACTTAGGCGTCCTTATTGTATAGGTCATGACACTCTCTTTTGAACTCTCTGCAGAGGCTATGCAAAGGCCTGCCCAATGGTACGGGGAAGCCGTCGGAAGGGCATCTTTGACTTGCCCTGCAACTGTGAAAGACTCTTTATAGGGAGAGATACCGTGATTCGTAAGTTAAAAAAAAAACAAGTCGACGGTAGTGACCATAGCCTGGAATGGTTTGGTCTGCCATGTTGCTTATGGTGTGGGTATTTGCAATGGTGTTTCGACAAACGAGAGGTGAGATATCGAAGGGAATCTTTCGCTCTCGGTGTCAAACACTTGACCTGTGGCGATTGCGATTGGCGTCTTGTCTAAAGGGAAATTTCTCCTTGAATTGACGAGACATGTGAGGCTGCGTTGTCTCGATAGCAGGTCGAAGGACGATGATATCGAGGTCTTGGACGTAGAGAGGAAGCTGTGAGTATACACTTCCTGTGTCGCGCAAGAAATCGATAAGACGGCCACTGTATTTGTATTGTTGACCTCGATGTTGAAAGATTTGAACGTGTACGTGAAAGCGGACAATAAGCATTTCCTCGACTTGAGATAATGCAGGCAGATGGTCTGGAACTTCTCCAAAGTCTAGGGCATGCTCTGAGGAGTAGAAGAATGGCATATCTGATCCGAGCTTGACATTCTTGGCTCTGCAGGTCTTGCAAGTGTCATAATTCTTAAGTAAAATACAGGACAACGACAGTGAGAATGACCTGGATTAGTTTGGTCTGTCATGTCGCTCATGGTGTGGGCCTTTGCGATGGTATTTCAGTGCCCCGGTCGGCTAGTCAACGGAAGCAGAAGCACGTATGCCATGAAAGCCGCAGGATATCCGATCTCCGTCAGGATCTGGCGCCAAACTTGAATGACATAATCTGCTCGCTCGCTTCGTCCGGTGGTGTGAGGATCCAGCACGTACAAGTGTGGCGCCTTGTTTGTCTCTTCTCGATGGTACCTATCGAAGATGATTGCGACCCAGTCACCGGTACCTCGGCCTACTTCGACCATACTGACGAGGAATCTCATCCCAGACCACCGAATACGCAAGGCGGCCGGGTCCTTTTCGCAAAGGTCAAATGGTATGTAGGGTAGATTCCAGCGACGAGCGTGATAGGAATATCTACCAGGGGCGGGCCGTTGGGGAGGAAGATGAAGGACCGTCGGTATCGTTGTGATCACCCATAGAAGCGGGGGTGTTTGCGAGATATTGCTCATCAAGGACTTGACGGCCGCGCCTGAACCCGATCCCCATTGCTTGCCTCGTTCGTGGGACCGTCGTCTCACGAATACGCTGGGCAAAGCTTTCAGCCCCGCCGAGTGTGACAGACACCCTAACCTGGACACCAGAAAAAGGTATTTCAACCGCTACATTGGCCGTGCCGTAGGGTGCAATGACGTTTTGTGGCTGTGACACCGACTTCTCCCTCTTCCTCCGAATCATAGTCCAGGAACGAGATTGGGTTCTCCGCCGTGCCGTAGGGGACGTCATCCACAAACTGACCCTCGGGCTCCGAGCTCAGTGCCACCTTCTTGTCGGGATGGATGACCAGCGGCTGGCTTGGGACGTAGAACAATCCACCCAGGCTCTGTGCCTGACCATGTAGTACTGACATGGATCATCTCAATCCCGTTGGGCTGCTGGCAATCTTGCAGCCGAATCAAGAAGTTGTGCGTGTCCGCAAGATAGGCCCACCAACCTTTGCCCTTTGGAGGATGCGTCTCGATAAACGAGGCGTGAGATATTGAACGGAATTCTTCGCTCTTGGTGCCAGATACTTCGTCTGTTACTCTTGGTTCCCCTGAAAGTCTAGACACATAATTCCAAGGCTTTCTGTGTATCACTTGATGCGGGAGTTTGGGAGTCATCTCTTGATGAGGGAGAGTTATCACTGCGGATTGATGCTGAGGGGCATCTATTTGTTCGTTCGTTTGTGTGCGTGTTGGTGAACATTGATGTTTCGCTCGTTCGCGTAGGGTAGATGGTCTTCATATGGAAGGCCGTTATAAGTCGGAAGCGTTGTCTTTGCGTTAAAATGGAAGGTCGTTATAGAGTCGGAAGCGTAGTCCTTGGGTTGAATTGGCTGTTTGCAGAAATGCAAACGCGACGAGCCTCGTGAAGGTTGACCCCTGTGCTCATGATGTCTATATTTGCGACGAAAACTTGCGCTTTGAAGCCACACTTGAGAAGCACACATTTGAAGGTGTTGGAAGTGTCATCCGAAAGACAGCCTGCCGCATTGTTTGTTTGGGTTGTCGTGACGGCTGTTGAGTTGCTCATAATCTTTCATGTGCCCGAACTTCTTGCTGCCTGTTTTGCTCATTGTCTCTTGTCTTGTAGCCGACCAAGTGCTCGCTCTTAAGTGATGTGAGTGTTAGGTTGATCCGTATCTAGTCTGGGAATTTGAGGATGTATTACTTGTTGGTGGGGGCTCCATTTCCTATGTGGTGATGAAGTATGCCCATCCCTATGTCATTAGGCGTGATCGAGCTTCCAAAGTTTAGCTACGCCAGAAAAAGCTGCAAGTCGATGACAGTCCATTGTACATCTACGACATTCTTCATGTTCTGCCATATTCGCTGAAAACATGGGAGCTCAAAAACTTGGTCTGTCTCCAGCTCAAGGAAGGAGTTTCTCTGCATACCGGACACTATAGATCGAAGCATGTCATCGACGGCTTCATAATTCCTAGCTGCGCCATAGTTGTGAGAGTCAAGAGTTTTGGACGTTGATTGGCATCCAGTAAAACTGGATTTGGATCAGAGTAGAAAGCCCGCTGTTGGAAACAATGTCCGGGCACGGGAGGCCGTGTGCCGCCAAGATGAGCCGTTGTATTCATTTTCTTTGTTGTCGTCTCCCGGCCTCTTTTCCAGTGGTAGAGACAGAGTGGACGCATAGTGGATATGGAGATCGTATGTATAGCTGTTGATAATGGCTGGATGTGGTCAACATGGTATGGTATGAGTACATGTAATATAAAAGTGTTATAGTCGCCATTTTCTGGGGCTCTAGGGATACCCTTGAAGGTAGCCTCAGCAGTGCGTAGGTTGGCAGAGTCTGTATCACATGCTAGGCAATGTTCTGAAGGGCCTCCGGGAGCGTGTGTAAGTGATTACAGAAGGTAAGTGAGAATGCCAATCCTCGTGATGAACTCTGTCTGTTCTGCCAGATTCATATTGGTTGCTTGCTTGTGGTAGAATTTCACAGCGGCAACACCGCTGGCGTATTGTGCGTGAGCGGTCACATTGCGGGAAGTGGTATTATGGTTTCGAATGAGAACATCTCACGCTGATGGCGTTTGTGCCACCAACAGCAACAGCCGCTGTATCGCGTATAACCGCTTCTGAGGGCTGAGTGATATAGGCGCTGAAGGGAGCATGTTCATCGAGGCCGTCAAAATAGCATAGTAGCCTTCTCCTTTGGCAGTAGCAACAGCTACGCCAGGGACGTCAGTTAATCCAGAACAAACCTCACCAACATCAGCACAAAGAGAGACTTACATACAATAGTATAGTCTGTGGGGTGACAAAGGAGCATCGGTATGTCGAACTTGCTTCGTCTGTCTGTGTGGCTGATTTGCCTAGTTTGTCTGTGTATCTGATCTGTGTGTCTGTGTCTGTATGCTCGATTGTATCCCAGTTGCGGTCTTCATCGGCCATGTCAGTTGTGGCCTCAGAGTCAACTGGTGACTTATAAACTGTTCAGATAAAGTTGTAACGGAAATAGACGACCTATTTATCTACACCAAACTCAACCCAATTCACTGGACTTCTGATAACAGAAGAAGGAAAAGGTCAAAGAGGGGGGTATATCCGCATCATTCACCGCTTCATCCACGTTCTAATGCAGAGATACGATAAAGTCAATGTAACAGCCCGTTGACACGCCATCACTAATGAGTCATTCACACACACAGCTGTCTCTATGATGTGGTGTCAACGCGTTTATCCGCCTTCATGAAGTCAAAGTTTAGGCAAAGAACGGCATCATGCAGCGTCTTTAGGGTTATCACGAATTCACCTGGCAGCTTAGCATGTCGTCATCTTACACAGAGTGTTTAATCAGCATTTCTTCAATTAGTACGCGTTACACAAGATAAGAAGCCGAATGTTATGCTACTCCCCAACGCACCACAGCATGCTGAACTAGCTAGATGCTTCCCTATCATTGATTAAGTTAAGATAGAGACACAAAGCTTGCCTTCAAACGACAAACTTGCCGCCACAACCTCCACACACTTCTCCCTGTGAATCCCCCACCGCATCGACACTCCCAAGGTGCTCCTCCGCCAACTTCTCCAGCTCAGACACCTTGAGACAGCGCATCTTACAGACGCCGCAGACTCGAGATATCCCAGGTGCCAAGATGGGGATGCCAGATGTGGCACATATGGCTACATTGGGCGTTAGTATCATGGAAACCAGGGAGAGAAGAAAGAAAACAAGCTGATCCCGTACCGAATGCATGGCGGTTTTCGCAAGTGGCTACATCATCTTTGATAGATAGCCGAGCCTCACAGAATACACAAGGTAAACTCTTGGCCACATGCTTGAATAGTGTTTTTAGTGGATTGGCCTTCTGTCTGCCAGACGAGGTCTTGTATCCTGGGGTCACGCCAGGAACGTCGCCTCCCAATCCGTACATCCACTCCCATACTCGGCCCTCCGTGGTCAGTGGCTTAGAGATTGGTCTCACGCGCTGCGGTTTATCGTCGGCATCAGCAGAGACTTGCCAATCAAAGTGAACGTTTGAAACGCCTCGGCGATCGGGATGCTGGGTATCGTGCTTCGAGGCAAGGACAGCAGTACATCCATCGCCGGGGGATTTGGCTAGGCCCCAAAGCCGAAATCGGTATGGGTGAACCTGTAAAACGGGTTCGGCTGACGCTGGAGGTGCATCTTGCATCGCCTTGTCTTCATCTTCAGAGTCTGACTCGAAATCCGAGTCTACCCCGTATAATGCGGCCCTTCGAGAGACGAGGCGGGCATTCTGGTCCCCTATATCTTCTACCCATTGCGGAAGATTTTCTTCGGGCAAGTTTGTCTGGTACCAGTCGAGATTCGTGGAGGTGGCGGATAGCCTCACCAGAGAATAGTATGGAATCGGGGGCTTATTATTGGGATCAGGATCATGCACAATGAGGCCTAGGGCAAAATTATAAGAACATGAATGATCTACCGATACGATGTTTCAACGTTACCTGTGATGGGGTTTGTCGATATATCCTCTTCGTCAGCATAGGCCGAAGCGCACTCCCAGATAGAGTGTGGAGGGGACGGTTCACTTAAGACACCGTTGAGCACCACCTGAAAGGACTTGATCGTGAATGGAGTTGTGATGATACCTCGGGCAGTATGGGAATCTCCCTCGGTCCATATCTGCTCTCATTAGTGTCAACAACCTTATTTTGATATACACAACAATCGCTACTCACCGCATCCTCCCACTCAATCAACGCGTCACTCGAGAGAGGGAGACATATTGTAGTAGTGTCGCTTCGTTCGGATTCCACGTCAGGCAACTCGCCTCTCTCCCAGTCACCATACAGTACGATCCTGCGGAAGCCAGCATGGTTTTTCGACAGATATGCAAGGGTAGCGGTTCTGTTTCCATCATCGACTAGCCAAGGGCTCCATTTAAGGGAGAAGATGCTGCCTTGAGGACTGAAATCCGGATCTTGTGGATCTATATCCTAACGAAAAGTAAGTCAAAAGTTCGGACGGGTTAGCATCAGGTAGACTCACCTCTTTGTGAGGGCCTCGTCCATCGATCCTGATGTGCTCCGTCAAAGTCCAAACCCATTCTTGCTCAGAGCCGCGTTTGGAAGAATCTCGGCGACGATGGTACTGGATGCTCATGACAACAATCTGGCCCATGTCGTTCAGGTAGGCCAACAAGGCTCTTCCCGGGGCAATCTCCTTGGCCCATGAAAACGAGACGATGCGCTCGTCCATGATTCGGAATTCGTCTTCGGAATTGGAATCTGGAATCGGAAGCCTGGCTCCCAAGCCCCAAAGCACCCTCCAATTCTTAAAGGTCCGAGTTCTCATGCTCGACGTGGCGGATGACTGGCTGTCGGCCTGCTCCCCAAATGTGATGAGATTGCCAGTAGTTGTCAGGGCCATCAGCACTGGGCGAGAGTTGCAGCCAAGCCCATTTGGCGACCACTCTACTCTGATGACTTGCCCCAAGGCTGCGCCAGACCCTGTGACCGTTCCATTACCAACGCCTCTGAAACTGCCCTCGTCGCCCGTTCTAGGAGCTGGTAGTCTGATGCCTGCCTGGGCGCACAGCTGGCCATTTATCTTGGTATTTGGATTGATAACGGCAGATGGCTGGAGAGAGAGCGCAAACTGATACTGTGAAGCATCTCGTTCATCTGCGTCGGCATCGTGGCCCGCCAGATAGTCAGGCAGGAAGATATAGATGCATTCCTGCGTCGCAACGGCCAGTTCAGCGTCGCATGACCAGGCAAGGGCATGTGGTGATGGCGGGCGCGAAGTGAGAGAAAGCGTCTGGAGGGGACGCGCCTAAGACGAGTGGTGGCCGAGGTCAGTAACGAAATTGATGCCGATATGTTGAATTCGTGAGCAAAAGAGGCTGCAGTGCAAAGAAAGAAACCAAGAACAGAGCTACCGACGGGGGTAAGAGAAGCTGAAGAAGAAGCATTGGGATTGTTCTATACACATAAACACACTATAGGTTGATAGAATATGGAAGAGAGGAAATATTGAACAAAAATCCACATTAGAACCGAGGGATGCCCATTCAGATGCCATGTCCAATCGCTGATCTCAAAGCTGCTCTCAACTCACCCTGAATCGGTCCATGCTATGGAGGGCTAGGCGCAGCCAATTTCATCAGAACGCGCGGGTATACAATCTGATTCATTGGTGTCTTTCACGTCCGCTTGCGAAAAATCCAATTTTCGCTCGGCAGGGTCGTCGAGATGAAAAGTTTATGAACAAGGTTCAATCTCGAAGAATGCTGCATGAGACTGGCACGTCTAATTTGCTGCTGACTAAGGCGTTTACCTGCGTGGACCGCCCATGATATCATCAACCATTATTATTGAAATGAGCTGAATTAAACCATTGCGAATATTTCTCTTCATATAATTATTCCAAAGATTTTCTATTTCTTTCTGCTAGACCTTGATTAATCTTGCGCTAAGATGGATGATGTATAATCTAAGCTTAAATTCGATGCTTCATAAAAACAAGACAAAAACAGTACAAAAACAAGCCGCAAATTATGCTTCCAACAAAGTGCCAACTCCCCACAACAGCGCGCATCCAGCGAGCGCCGTGGCTCCAATGACCTTCTTCGTCCACCAGTCATCCTCGGTGAGAGCTTTGGCGCCCTGGATTTTCCTCGGCGGCGCCGTGGGAACGCTGGCGGGAATGGACGACACGTTGTGGCGGGCCGCATCTTCCTCGGCCTCCCTCTTCCTCAGCATGGCAATGGTCTTGCTTAGCCCGACCAGCTCTTCCTCTAAGGCTAAGTCCTTGGCTCGGTCGACCTCGACGTTTTGAATGTTGCCGAAGAAGTCAGTGATGAGGCGGCTGCGCGCGGCCTCTTCTCCGCCGGGGAAGAGATCATAGCGGACGCCAGCGGTGGAGTGGATCTTGTCGAAGTCGTAGCTGTCAAACAGCTCGCCGACAGTCTTTTTGCTGCTGAGATCCTGGACATGGGCTTCGAGGAATTCCAGGTTGTAGTAGGTGTATCGGTCGATGACTGCGACGCCGACATCGCTGTCGGCATGGTGCGAGTATGATGATTGGTCGAGCTCGGATGATCCAGTGGCGATGATGTTGGGAGAGTAAAGTCTGCTGTACATTGTGTTTGCCTGGCAGGTATCAATCATGAATAGAATCTCGTGGTATCTGTATCGTATCGCCGGTTAGTTAAATCCTGCTGCGATAAGAATATTCAGGAACGTATAATGCGCACCTCTTCTTCTCCCACATCTGCTCGAAAGCATCGGCAAGATCGAATGCACCAATCTCCTCAGCATCCTGGAACTTGAGGAACTCGTTTCCACCGTGACCCGTCATGTACACAAAGATGTTGCTTCGGTCGTCGGTCAGCAGCCGCTTGCTTCGGGGTGTTTCGTCGCCGACACGATCCGTCAAGAGACGGATAAAGTTCTCAACAGTGACCTCATAACCGCGGTAGTCGACCTCGATGTTGTCGCCGTACAGGTCGACTGCACGGTCCGAATTGCTGTAGACGGTGCCGGGGAACGCATTTCGAGGGTTGCAGGCCATGTCGTCGGGCAGCATGAGAATGATTTGCGAGTCGGGGATGCCAAGGCGCTTCACCGTTCGGTACATGGACAAGACATTGGCGAGATGACGGTAATTGAACCAGAAGCGTGATGTGCAGACCAGGACGGCCCAGTTGCTCGTGTGCTCGGCGACTGAGGCCGATGCGAGCAGCAGCGAGGCCACGATGGCCTTGAAGCTCAGGCCCGAGAGCTTCATCGCGACGGCGGTGATGGTGTTTGTGGTGGGATGTGATAACGAACGACTGGATACCTCGTAGATTCGTAGGTACTATATTGCTAGCTTGACGGAGGTTGTCGCGAAGCCATAGCCATGCGGGTTGATTGTATGTTATCGATCAATGAGCTGCAGGTATGTGGTCAAGTCCAGCTCGGCAATCTTGGGCGCTTACAAATCTGGGCCCCCTTTTTTACCAACAGTTTCATGGGCAGAATAGCAAGTAGAGAGTACGATGCTAATTGCCAAGGTGTATTAGCTTTAAAAAGTATACAGTACTTGTGTCTGAAAATGTGCCCTGAAAATGACTACCGCGGGGGCGTGTGGAGCAGCACAGAGGGGTGCATCTTGGATAAAGGAAGTACCCGTTGCTAGCGGCCGCTATTAAAGCATGTGACGGAGCAAGCAAAATTACAAATCCGGAGAAGTATCACCGGGGACTTGGGATATTAACTGCTTGGCTGAAGAAGTCACTTGAGCTTGGTGGTTTTAGGGAGTAAATACTTCTTGCCTATACGGATATACGGATAGAGAGGAGAATATATCCGGGATGAGTGGCGCGATCCGACATCTCGGTGCCGGAGTATGTAAGCGCTCATGTGTGGTGTCAAGCTGATATAAAGACGCCTCATCGGAAAACCTCCGCGAGATGCATTAGTAGGCACACCCTCGGCTGTACAGTATGCACTCGCAGGCCATCTTTGTTGCCCGTAATATCAGCAAGTGACACACATACAGAGCAACTGAGACGCCATGGATACACGTAAGAGGATGTGGCCGTATTGCTTAGTAGGTGCCAAGGCAGCGTCAAGTCTAATACGTTGGAAACATTAGTAAGATGGCAAAAGCAAAGGCAAAGGATGCGATGCGATGCGAATACGGCACACCCCCATAAACGAGCATACGAGCACTACTCTGAATTGGTCTACTATTTTGATATTTTGATAGACGAAATGAGAGACATGCTGGCCTAGAATGATGCGTCGTCAGTGTGGATGCTTCAATTGTTTGCCATCACGTCGCAATCATGAGAATCTTGACCAACACACCCGCCCAACGGCCTCTACCGTCCTTGGCTAAGGTCTGGGTCCGAGAGCCATGCCTTGATATATAAGGCAAGGACTCAGAATCCTGATACTCGGCAACAACAGCTCAGCACCCAGCATTCGCCGCAGCCCACCACAAAATGGACATGGAGAGCCTGATTCGGAATCTATCGCAGATGCAGATACAGGCATTCTTTGAGCAGAACGCCCCTGTAACGCAGGCTCAATGCAACACAGAGGCTGAACGCATCACAGGCGAACCTGTCAAACCCACGGCGGTGCAAGGCGGATGCAGCTACACTGTTGTCACTGAAAGTGGCTCACTTGTTGTCCAGTTTCGCAGCAGCGACTCTACCCTTGACCTCGGCTTTCTTCGAGACATCGAACAAGCCTACGAGGGCTTCGCTCCACACCATGAGAGCGTGGGAAAGGTAGGCAAGGTCCATGTCTACCGGATGAACAATGTCGGCGGGGTGGCCATGTATCTGGCCCGCGACCAGCTGCATGCGAATGATTGCTTGCTCCTAAAGAAGACACTGCAAGACTACGCAAGGTCTGTGAGAAGCTCAAATTTAAAGCCAGAGGGAGCCGTGCAGCTGACCTTTACCGACACAGGTTCTTCAGCTCGGCATGGTGGAACACGCCTCAGACAATGAAGGATACAGACCGTGGCGAGCTCCTCCAAACCTACGACGCGCAGCTTGCGGTGATGGAGAGAGGTCTGCCAAGTCGCTTTCGCCAGACTCTAAAACAGGTCAGGTCGCGCCTCCCGGAGCTCTCTGCAGAAGACTGGCCGATGGTGCCCAACCACATCGACCTCAGGGAGAACAACATCCACGTAGGGCTACGATGATCGCGTGGAAGTTGCGAGGATTGCCGGCCTCTTCTTGGACAACGGCTTTCAGCATCACGAGCATGGCAACACGGTTCCGGCGCAGGAGGGAACCGATGACTTGATTTTTCTCGATGCAGTTATCCTGAGGAATTCGTCATCTCAATAGCTGCCTGTCATTTATTTCGTACACCATAGACATAAAAATGTGATGCCTGTTTCATTCGGAGAGGATATCCGGTTAAAGATAGGTACGGAGTAGGTATATAGTTTGAAGATGTTGAAAATAAGAACGAGTGGGGGGCGCCAGTGCCTCAAAACGATACCTTACCCCGACGTCACTGGAGCGGATGCCTTGCGCTTGCTACCCCCGCGTTGCAATCGCGCGAATCTTTGACCAAAAACTCACGCCCAAGCACCAAAGATGCCCAGAATCACAAGCCAGAAAAACAAAAGGGCCGTCATGCATACCACCAACCAGGGTAGCATGCGCCCCACGTGCCCTCAATGACGAAACAGCCGGAACAAGAGAAGCGTGAAAAAATATTTCATACTAGGGGACCATTGTTAAGAAAGGGAAAGGAGAAAAAAGAAAAAGAAAAAAGTCACCAGAGAACATTATTAATGATTCACACACAAAGAGGATGGAGGCGGAGGAGAAGAAGAAAAAACCGGCCCACGTCACATGGGAATCTCGGGGGGCGTGTCTTTTCCCAAAGGAGCAGCCGAGACGAGACAGCCTTGCCCCGATTGAACAAGCAGATTGAAATTAATTTGGCGGAGAGACTGTCAGTTGAGTACAGTAAGCGACTTGGTGCTACTTAGTAGTAATGATCCAATTTAATTTCCATCGCCTTCTCAGCCTGTGATAAATACATGAACATCTCCAATTCTCCTCTAAAATCCAACATTAACAGTGAACCCAATACCTAATCGGGGGCTTATTTACAGTTCCATCTCGCACGGCCAACAGGCAGCAATAAACTTCTATTACTACTGTGCACGTCCTGAACTGACCTCATCTCATCCATCACACTCGGCCTATCCCCCATCGAACCACTCGTCTGTCGATTCGGCGGCGACTCTCGCATTCGCATCCTCAGCCCTGCAACTGCAACTGCAGCGTCTCCTCCGCTTCCATTTCCATCCTGCCCAGCTGATCAAACCCCGCCTGCAATTCCCTGTTCACTCTCTTCTCCAAGCCTGGTGTCATTCGGCCCCTCATATGCGGAGAAGGCAAGCCAGTGCCAGTGCGTAGGAGCGGCTGAGCCAGGCCAGCCAGCTGGACAGAGACACGTCAGAATCCGGCTGATCAGGCGTCGGTGGTCTATAAAGTCGCCAGGAACCAACATTATCGAATTTATTTGTTTGCCTGCGCGATTCCTCTATTTATCGATCCATCTCTACGTCTCTACGTCTCTGCGTTTTTATCGATATACGCACTCGATCTAAGCATCGCGTGCATCGCATTCTTTCTACACCAAACCACACCAGAGAAGATTAGCCATGGGTCGGTTACCATCGCATATATTCGTCGTAAGGTAGGAGACAAACCCCCAAAATTTTAATCCCACTGCTTTCCAATTGGCCAATCATTTACTAACCTCCGCGAGCATTTCAGACACGGCAATCGACTCGATACCGCCAACAAGCAATGGCACCTCACCTCACCGACTCCCTACGATCCTCCCCTGACATACGGCGGCTTCCTACAGGCCCGCCAGGTCGGCAACCAGATTGCCAGCATTCTGGAGCAGGCAAAGGTCGAAGCCGAGGTCACAAACAACGGCGCCTCCTTGACCGGGAAGCGCCGACGGTTCAGAGTCGTCATCCACAGCTCGCCCTTTCTGCGGTGTGTCCAGACGTCCGTGGGCATCAGCTCCGGCCTCGCCCAGACAGCCTCCGAATCCATATATCAGCCATCCGATGTCATCGTCCCGCGCAAGGCCCCGATTGGGCAGCAGAGCCCGCAGAAGTCCGCCCTGTTACGGCTCGACACGTTTCTGGGGGAGTGGCTGTCGCCAGAGTACTTTGAGATGATCACGCCTCCTCCGGGTCCGGCGCTGATGATGGGCGGCGCAAAGGCTGATTTGTTGCGACGCGAAGATTACAGCATCTACGCAGGCGTGCCCATGCCCAGTACCACTCAGCCGGCGTCGAATGGCGCCCTCTGGAGTTCGCCGGTGGCGGCGTCTCCCTCGCAACAGCCCGCATCTGGATTAGGCCAGGGTAGTGTTTTCAGCTCCTCCGCCATGGCTGCAGCTCTGTCATCGGCATCCCAGGAGCAGAAGAAAGGCTATCAGCCTCCGCGGCCATTGCATGCCATCTCGAGCAACGGCAAGATACCCGATGGATTTGTCGCCCATGCTAGGGACTCGTGTGTCGTCATTGACTATCAGTGGGACTCGATGAGGGCGCCGCTGGACTTTGGTGATGGCGGAAAGCTGCCCGAGGAGTGGAAGTCGATGCACCAGCGCTTTCGCTCGGGGCTGAAGCGAATGGTTAATTGGTATGCGACTACGGACTCTCCCGACGAGCTGCTGTGCGCGCCTGTCAGCACCGAAAACGACCACAGCTGCAGCGACAGCGGCTATGGCGAAGAGGAGGAGGAGGAGGTTGAGACGGTGGTCATCATCGTGTCCCATGGTGCCGGCTGCAACGCCTTGATCGGGGCCATCACTCACAAGCCCGTTCTCATGGACGTCGGAATCGCCTCCATTACCGCAGCTGTCAGAAGACCGGATGCCGATTATGCCAAAGCACTTGCCGTCTCCTCAGGGCATCAGGGCAGTGGTTCCGTATCTCCCCAAGCTGCGGTTGATGACTTGTACGAGATTCGCCTCTCTGCAAGCACAGAGCATTTGCGCTCCAACTCTGGCGCATCCGTCACCGCAAGGCCCGCATCTCCTAGGAACACCTGGAGCTCTTCTGGTCGTGGCCGCAACTCAACATTGCCCACCTCGCCTACTGTGGATGGACCCGTGCTAAACCCCCTTTCGTTCCTGGAGCCGCTATCGACGGCAAGCACTCGGAGCACTTCCGCAAACCCGTCAGTTGGCCCCTTTACTCGACGAGATTCAGGCTCCAGCCGGCGATCCCCCAGGGCAGCACCGCCTGTGAGCGCGGGCTATGAGATTGAGGCCAACAGCTACACCACCGGACGAACGCGGGCTCCGTCTTCAGGGTCAGGGCTGTGGGCGCCTGCGCGCTCTTCACTACGTCTGATTGACGATGTCGACGAGGAGGCAGTGGACGACTACGACAGCATACTCCCCAATTTCGACAAATTTAGGCCCATTTCTGACGAAAACATCAAGCCATCGCAGGAGGCCAAACCGTTGGAGCCGTTTCCAACTCTAGCTCCCGCCATTCAGCTTCCCACTTCTCCCAAGGGACCGGTTTTCTCTGCTCCTATCAAACTGAACACGGACGTTTCGTTTGAAGATGCCGGGGATGAGATGCCCCTGTCAGGACTGGGCGGTCTTTGGACCTTGGCCATGCCGCCGAGTGAAGCAGATAGGCTTAGGGATTTGAGCCAGGCAAAGAGGAGATGGACTGTCAATGAGAGGGCTTGGTGATTCCTCTCCCTCCCTCTCTCTTTTTCTTCATGAAGTAAATCTTTTATTTGTTTAATCATTGGGGATGGTTTGGAACTCACTTATGGAAATTGTGATTCGGGATGAAAGTCGGCGCAAACGAAGCATTTAAAAGGGGGTTTGAAAAGGAGTTCCAAAAAGGAAATTTCCCCCATGAGTCGAATTTGGATTTTGTACAACTATACCAGCAGGGCGAAAACGGGGGCGGCATGAGCGATGGATCTTTTCAATCTTTGGCCTTGTGTTTTTATATATACCTTATCTTGGTGAATTCTTTCTTTTTTGGAGCGAAATAACGGGAGCTTTTGGGATAGTCTGGAGTTCTGGAAATTGATCTTTCTTTTGGGTTCGGTTTTGCATACGGGCTGGTTATAGATTCCAGACAGACAGAATGAATATCGCACTTTTCCTTGGTTCACATGCCAATATTGTAATTATTTTTTATTCATTTGTTTATTTATTGATTTGAAAAGGTGATAATGATGTATAGCCCTTGCGTCACCTCGTGATACAGAAAAACAGACGGCAAAGGCATCTAATCTACGGGGCGAGTACAAGAACACCGCCGTCTAAATCCCTTTTCCATGACTCCATCATGCAGGAGAAAATAATCCAAACAATCATGAGGGTATGTCTCGATGCTAACCCCCCCTCCTTCTCCCCTATATACTTTTCTTGTCCCCCGAAAATCCAAAAGTTCCTTTTATACGCGCAAAAACAAAGCACTGCCAATGATATCGCAAAAAAATTCAAGCCTTAAAATGAATCACAGATCACCATCATTATTTTGATCCAAACATCTTGTTCATGGCCTGGTGTGCCAGCTCCACGCCCAAGAATGTTGCTGCGTTGGCGGGAACAGCACGAGTCAGCGCAGGACCGAAGCCAGGGAAGAAGGCCTTGTAACCGCCCTTGCCGTAGAGCTCGCGGATGACGCCTCCGATGGTGACGTTGCCCTCGGCAGTCTGGAGGCGAGACTTGACAGTATCGACAGGGAAGACGGGAATCCACATGGCAACACCGGCACCGGCACCGGCGCACGTCACGGCCGTCAGACTCAGCTGGCCGGTAGGCTTTCCAGTGACGGGATCCTTGGGGCTCAGACTCTTCTTAATAACCTCGTAGGCGGCAAAGTACGCAGCGCTTCCGGGCCCGTCACGGGCGAGGGTAGCAACGCTGCCGCGGAAGACGGAGCGAATGCCGCCCTCGCGGTAGAGCTGGCGCACGACGTCGAGGCCGCCGCTGTACTTTGGCTTCTCGCCTGGCGCGAGCTGCTTCTGGCCCTGGACCTGCAGGATGACCTTGACGCGCTCGAAGGGGGCGGTGATGGCCGTCATGGGGATGGCGGAGAGGAAGCCGGCGGCGGCGAGCTGGCCGGTGGACAGGCCGTCGGGCCCAATGGTCGAGACGCCGCCGACGATTTGCTTGCCGAGATCGTAGCCCCAGAAGGACACGGCGACTGTAGTTTTCGCATCGTCAGCTCACACATGTTCTCACCACAAAACTTGTGCCGAGGTTCGGCAAAAAAATCCCAAGGCAAATGTCAAGATTCAACAGAAGAAGGGGAAAAAACATACACATGGGCGTAACGCCAACCAGCGGCGCACTGACACCTGCATACAGGCCCCTTCTCAGTCCATCTCGCGCGACCGACTTGCGCACCACATCAATAGCGCTCGAGTAGACGCCGCGCTCGGCCGTCTGCAGGCGCACCTTGACCAGGTCGAACGGGTGGCCGACGACGACGGCGCAAATACCTCCGAAGCCACCGGCCGTCAGAGCGCGCAGCTGTGAGAGGAGAGCGGACTGAGCAGCGGGCGCGGCGGCCTGGGCGGTCTCTTTGGCTTCTTGGGGCGAGGGGATCTTGTCGGCGATGGAGGAGACTGCCTCGGCGGGAGAGGAGCTTGAGGAAGACATTATGGCGGGGATTGTGACTGTGGGAGAGTAGAGAAGACAGCAAAGAAAAGAAATGAGGGGAGAGTTTGCAAAAGAGGAGAAGAAGAGCAAATATTAGAGGAGATGCGAAAAAGGAGGAGGAGGAGTAGGAAGTGGAATATGGAGAGGTTTAGAAGGAAGCAAGATGAGCGCAGTTGCTTCTAATATGCACATAGCCCGAACATCAAAAAGGTACATGTACATCAACGTCCGATTTAGCGCGTGCACTTTAGCGCAGGTACTTGTGGCGGCCGCATCTCTACGGCCCAGATGGCATGTAGCATTCATCAGCTGTCAAGGGTTACTAAAATGACCTAAAGTTTGCGTGTGGGTTGGAGAACGGAGAGAAGGAAGTTCGGACGACGGGATGCGACAATGGTCCATTACATTACAAACCCAAGGCTGATGATTCAGTCAGGGAAACGGGGACAGCTACTAAGGCTGAGATATAAAGACCCGCGTGATGGTTGCCATATGACTGCGGGTTTTAGATCCTTCTCTTTTCTGATTCTTCCTTTCTTCCTGTTTCCCTTTGTGGGAGAAGCTTGTGATTATGCTTGGTGTACCGAAACTTGGTAGCAGAAAAGCACCTATAGTCTGATTTGCACATGCCATTGGAACATCACCTTCATCCCCAAATACTACAGAAAATTACACTTGACGCCTGTGGCAGACATACACTTCCATTTTGCTTCATCCACCAACATATCCCCTCTTAATGCATATCACCACCACACACAAATCCCATACTACCGTCCAAGCACACAAAACTCAAGCTCAACCGCAGCCGGGTCCCGCCTCGAACCTCGGCTCGCTACTCCGTCCGTCGGCCGGGTCAAAGCTCCAAGCCCCGCGTGACGGCAGTGTCGGGGGGTAAACTGAACTGTCTTAAGTCCACGTAATAATGAGAAACTGATAACCGAAAAGAAATTCGACCGAAATTTGCGCTGTAATTCCATCAAACTGGATTTCCTGAACCCATTCGGTAAATCGCCTCCGATGATGGAGGCTGGCATGGCGGCATGACATGTACATGTACCTGGTAACCCTCGGCCCAGAACAAGCCACCGTCGAAAGCCACTGCCCGTGGGGTAACAAAAGGGAAAAGCGGGGAATCTTTTGATCAACCCCACGTTCGTCATTCTCACGGCGCGCAATCACATGTCAGGCCAAAATATTATGACGACTCTTAATACTTCCTCATTTGTTCCCCCACGAGTATACGCTGCCATAACTGTCAAGTTAGGAATCGCATAGCTAGCCTCTATAGTGTAGTAATCCACTTCTAAAGATACACAAAAAAGTCAACCATCAACCTCCATAATAGCAAACGGCGTGTTAATCTCAACCAACTCCGCCTCCCAGCACTTCTTCACATTCTGCACAATCTCGCCCACAGCCCCCCATATCCTCTTCCTGTTGCGCAGCCCCTTCAACTTGTCCTCGTTTGCTTTGATGTCCGTATACAGCTGGTACCAATTCGTCCTATCTCGGGGCAGTCTCACAGGCGCCATAGCTCGCTTCTTTTCCCTAAATAGCCTTGTCTGGGCTTCCAATTCAGGCGATAGCGGCGGAGACTTGGGTTCGTTCTCTTCCCAGATGGGATAGAAATCAGGTTCGTTGGCCTTTAGAACATCTGCTCGGCGGGTTCGCTCGGCCGTGTACGCTTCTTCTCGCTCCCGCATCTGCTTTAGGTAAGACGCGTCTGCCATGGCCCAGGGGTATGGCGTAGGGTCATCGCACCAGGCTTCGTATACCCACGGCATCTCTCGGACCATCAACGTATGCCATAGAGTCATGGGGAGATGATAAAATGCCCGAGATGCCATTCGCAGCGACGCTATATCCTTTGAGCCGAGATGCCAAGCAATCGTATGCTTGAGTTCCGTTGGCAGCTTCAAGAACGGGTCATCTTGCACTACGGAAACATCTTGCTTCTCAGGCCGCTCTGGAAAGGGACTGCTCTGGCTATCGAAATCCTCTGCGTCAGAAATAGCCGCATCGCAAATCTCCCTGAAGCCGGAGATGAAGACGGGATTGGCGGCCAGGTACTCCGTATCAAGCAAACAAGCCCACTTCCAGCCCTTGTTTCTCGCATCCACAATGTCGGGATGCCGCTCGCCAAACATGCTACGAGATGCAGTACTCTCGAGCTTCATCAATGAATCAAGGCTAACCCTACCCATCTGCTGCTTGCTTATCCTGATGAATATCTCAAAGCAGGTAGGGTGAAATGGAAGCACATAAGTTCCCCATCCAAAGAGCTGGTAATCTTTGTTAGCACAGTGGTAGGTCTATCTCATGTTTCTTAGTCACATACATCTTTCCATGTATCGCTGAGGTTGGACGCATGGAACCAATCTGCTCCACCTCGTATCGGTGCGCATTTCACATCTCCCCCATTTGGAGGCATGCAGTCCGACAGCCCGGTAAGATGATAATTCTTTGACTCTCTCTCAAAGTCCATGTCGTCATCACTTGGCGTCCAATCGCTCGTCTTCTTGTAGAGCCCCTGCACCGTATGACAATCTATCATTTCGTCGAGAGTAATCCTGTCTCCATGGTAGCCCCGAAGATTACAGCAGCCCGGCCCAGCGATATGTTCGTATCTGCGAGCTGTTGGAAGCGCCATGATGTGATGATCAACTCCTATATCTTCGTCTTCCGCACCGCCTTCGTCGTCGTATGGCGCAGAGAGCGGCAGGAATTCGGTATCGTACTCTGGCTGGGGATCCAGTCCACTGGCGTTGAAAAACCATTTATACTCTTCCTCCGTATCCGATTCTTGAGATTGAGACGAGCCCATCTCGTTCTCTTCCTCAGTTACCTCATCGCCATCGTCATCCTCAGCATTCGAGTCGTATTCCAAAGGCTCATCCTCCTCATCGCTCTCATACACATACGAAGCATCATCCGGATCGTCTTCATACAAGCGCAGACAAAACTTCAGCTCGCCAGGCGGTCTCCCTCGGTAGACGGAAGCACAACTGCCATCCGGACATTCTTGTGCATCGCCACCAGAGAGCGCAACCCATTCCCGGCTGTTGTGCTTGCTGGTATAAGAATTTCCCCACGCAGAGCTGCGAGGCTCGCTACGAGTCCTGATGCGATTAATGTTGAATGTAACGCCGCATAGCTGACAGCCTGTCTATAATTTGCGTTGCCTCGTTTAGCCTTAAATGGATCATCTTTGAGCCAAGCAGACGCCATACCTTGTCAATGGAAGCTGGTTAATGTACATGTAGTATTAGCCGGGCGCTATTTTTAGGAAGAGGATACATCTCCATACTCATTTGTTCACGACACTCGCCTCATGCACGAGAAGCAGATGTAAATCTGCGGTTTCACTGCGTTGGGAGGTGAAAGATGTCTAGCTTTGGAATATTGCCTCTTTCACTCTACCCCTCCTACCCCTCCATGAATCACGGATCCTGTGCTTACATCACAGCTTCCGACTAGACCATGTAGTTACTGCTCCGTCTCTATTTATACCTCCATTCCAGATCGAACAGTTATTTAATCGCCATTGATGATATACAAGGCCGGATATATTACCAACTCGTTGTATCTATTGATTCGACTTGGCCGGTCTACGCACAAATACCCGGCAGCTTCATCGTTGGAAAGACAATATTACGGACTAATCGCATTCAACCTCAATAACTGGCAAATTCATGTTTTTTCAAGGTCCAATGAAAAAAAATCCCCATCATGTATCTAGGCAATTCTAGTATATGCAATCAGGAACTAATTATAGACGCGAACGTATCCTAGACAATAAGCAAAACCCATAACTCGCACCCTTACGCCAAGCATCTCGCTTCAACCGTTATATAAAATACAGCCAATCCCTCCCATCAAAACCACCGCTAAGCAGACAAGTTGCGCAATTGACGCTGTTTCGCTGTGTAAATGTGAGCAACTAAGCGACCAGTCATTCATCTCGTCTACCATTGGCCCAACCATTGAATTGCCGTTGCCCCTGTTGTTGTATGCATGAGACGGAGCCTCGTCTCCTAGAATTGCTTGGACATCTGCGGCGGATTGGTTGGAGCTCGTCCGCGAGTACACCAGCATCCGTTATCTCCATCTCTTTCCACTTGTATGATGGCATCAATGCCCTCCTTTTGCAGATACTCTCGAACACGGTCTTTGGTCTCCTCCAGGGCAGCGCCACGGGCCACCGTGACATGAACAACGCCCAATAATTGATTGCCTCCAAAATCATCCATCCAAAATTTTGGAGTCGCATAGCTCACGACGCCTCGCTGTTGTCCAATGCCGGCAAGAGTGTTCCGTAGGTTGTACTCGACACCCTCGGGAACGGTCAAAAGTAGACGCTTCGCTGATGAAAACACGAGTGGCTGTGCAGATAAAAAGATGAGGCCTGCAATGAAGCACGAAGCCAGCGGATCCCACCCGGACCAGCCCCAGAAGCTTGTCAAAACTGTAGATACAATGACTGAGACACTGCCCAAAGTGTCTGCCAAAACATGCAGGTAGATGCCACGCATATTTTCATTGTCATGGTCATGGCCATGGCCATGGTTGTGGTTGTGGCCCGAGTGTGAGCTGCATCCATGGTCATGTTTCTCATCGTGAGAATGCCCATGGCTATGTCCATGTCCATGGTCATGGCCGTGATGGTGGTGTCCAAACGCCATCATGCCAACCAAATTCACGGCCAGTCCAAGGCTGCTTACAACGAAGAGCTCGCCTAGCCGCTTTGTTTGCGTTCCTTCCCACAATCTCTCGAACGCCTCAAACGCAATTTCAACACTGAGGAGCCTAAATCAAATAGTTCGGTCAGAATCATAATCATTGGCGCATTGTAGGTTGTGTGATTAATACATACATTAACAGAATGCCATTGGCAAATCCGCTCAGCGTTTCAACTTTTCCAAAGCCGTATGGGAACCGCTGGCTCTTCGGCCACTTGCTCAGGACAGCTGCTAGCAATCCTACGAGCAGGGCAACACAGTCGAAAAACATGTGGATACTATCGCTGAGAAGGCCTAGCGAGTCGGTTACGTAGCCATAAAAGGCCTGGATGATCATGAAACCAAAGTTGAGCCTGTATCACGTTAGTCGCCATCATCTGATGAATTTTGGAACGATGAGCGTAAATTTTGGAACGATGAGCGTAAACATACGACATGAAGTAGAATATCCGCCTTGAATCTTTCTCGGCGATTATGGAATAAAGAATGGGCCATCCAACCGTGTAGGGGAGGATTGTTCTTGTGAAGAGAGACCGCTTGGGGCTATGGTCGTGGCCGGCCTCGTGGGTGTGGTCGTGGCCATGATGGTGACTGTGACTATGGTCGTGGCTATGGCCATTGGAATGAGAGTGGGAGTGGGCAGGGGAATGCGAATGAGAATGCGAATGGGAGTGGCTATGGTCATGATTGTGGTCGTGGTCATGATCATGATCGTGAGCAGATTCGTCAATAACTTCTGGTGTATAGCGGTTCCTCCTCGCCTGAGACCAGCTCCCTGTGCCCCCTATTGACGGCTTCTCGGCGGAGCTTGCATTGGAGGTTTGCGAGCCGCTGCGGCCATGGCGTGGGAAGCTGAAGGAGTGTGCGTGCAAGTGTGAGGGAGATGGTAGTGGCGGCGGAATGGAATACGCCTGCGGACGCGGGTGAGAGTGGGAATGGGAGCGGCTATGATCGTAATTGTGGTCGTGATCATGGTCATGGTCATGGTCGTGATCGTGATCGTGATCGTGGCCCTGGTCTTCGTCGTCCTCCAGCGCAGAGGGCAGACTCTCGCTTGACACCGTCATTCGCCAGGCGTTGAGCGATGCCGGCTGGGACTGGGTGTGAACCCGGTGGGCGTGCGGCAATGCCGACGACGGCAGGGAATACGAGGCTGCCATCGTGTGGAGGTCGATCGATCGTCGGCAAAAGGAATATGAAAAAGAAAGGCCGATTCGAGGTCGTTTAGAGCCGAGGAACTTGGTTCCTGCTCTGAGCCTCAGCCGCGGACGATCGCGTCGCTACGAGAGATGCGTCTCGCAGACAGCAAACACCCGCATCAAGCGTCTGCAATATGCCCGACAAACGCAATTGGCGCGACACAGGCGGACTCGGGGAATCGAATCGACTCGAGTGGAGATGTGAGGTTGACAGATTGGAAGTTCAGTTCCCCCTCCCCCCAGCTTGGGTTTGTCGAAGGAGACGGACAGCAGATGGAGCCAAGCTGGGCAGGCCAAATAGGGGAACAAGCACGGACGACAACAGGCGAACCTGGAGAAAAAAAATCAAGGTCCAGCAACTGGCGCTGCCAAGGTGCCACGGAGGCGCTACTCGAGCACCAGAGTGACCGACTTTAGGAGGGTGCGGGGCACGTGGAGGCGCTTTTTGGGGGTCTCGTCCAGCTGTGGCCAGTGAGGGCGTTAGTGTGTGTGGGCGCTGTTTATCAGCGCGATTAGCGGGCCAGGTACCAGCAATTCCCGCGGGCTGTTGGTGCTAATGTGACGGTCAGGGACTGTACCTGTTAATAATATTGATTCATTGATACACCAACAATGTGAGACAGATGAGGTGAGATGCGATGTAATGAGATTGCCAAGTTGCTGCAGGCATGGTGACGCAATGGGACAGTCAGGAATTGTTTCAACAAAAGGCATGTGTTGGGATGAATCACAATGCACAAAAGTTATCAATATTGTTCAAGGAAACATCAATTCCCACCAAATCAAAGTACACCAGATCGACGATGCAAGACGACAGTCTAGGCGATAACGGGGACGTCAAAAGGGGAAGGTAAAGGACGGAATCTCTCAGTTAGTCCCAGCCTAATGGAGCTGGTTGAAACCTAATTCATGCCTCGTGATTGACAGCATTAATTGCCAGGTGAGTTATCAAATTGTCTAGCGACAGTAGTGGCATCATAAACCAACCGCCTGTATCCTCCATCCGCATGCGCACAGATACTCGATTCAGCGTGGGTATAACAGCGGCAGGGCAGGGCCAATCCTTACTGCTAACTGCCGGGCAGCACAAATCTACCAAGATCTCACGGCATGCCCACGTATCTATGTAATAGCACAAGGTAGTACCCAATGTCTTGCATCTCGACGGCACTGATTGGCCCTTTCTTCCGTCCCCACGATCTCCATTGCATGTGGCGCTTATCACATTCAGGGACTCTCAAAAATGACGACAGTCCAGTCCCCCACCAGCCACAGCACCTCCGTGCGCCACAGTTCAAAAGTCCCAAATGGCGTTATCAAACTACAGCTTGGCAATGAGCTTCCTGAGGCGGTGCAAACACTTGAATTGCATGCTCACAGCTCGTTTGCGACGCTTACCACCAGGTAAATGAGCTCAGCTTGCGCCCTGCCCTCATGCAGCGTTCCCTAGGGCCTCAGACTCTCTCTTTTTGCATCGAGGCACCTTACCAGTGAGGCCAGAGGGAGCTTTGCCAGAAGCCGTCCCTATGAGACTGGACAGCTGTCATTGCCTCTAGCTCAGCGCTCTAAACATCAACCACATACATCTCCAAGGACCGGTTTGCCCAAAATGTCCACCTCCTACTACATCTCATTTGCAATATCTGCCATCATCGGTGGCTTGTCCGTCATTGCCCTGGGTCGCCTTTGGGGCTTCCTCGTGTGGCTAGCCAAGAGATCTCTTGATATCATACCCACTCGCTACCAGCCCGCCGAGAACCCAGAGGATGAGCACATCCAGATTCTAGTGGTGGGTGATATTGGTAGAAGCCCACGGATGCAGTATCATGCTCTTAGTGTTGCAAAGCACGGAAGAAAAGTTGACATTGTTGGATATAAAGGTAAGCAATTCAACCCTTATGCTATCATACAGTTGTACTTATTCTGGGTTCGTAGAGACGGCCAGACATCCTGATCTCATCGGCAACCCCAACGTTACTGTCTATCCTCTCGCTCCTCCGCCAGAATGGATTGCGTGGGAAACGCTTCCTTTTTTCCTCAACATCCCCTGCAAGGTGGTTCAGCAGTTCTGGACCCTATTCGCAACACTCATGTACACTGCCCCCCCGGCTCAATGGATCATCATTCAGGTAACCACAACCATCTCGGACCACAAGGACCTCAGATTTCAAAGAATTCGTTCTAATAAGCTTGTAGAACCCCCCTTCTATCCCTACGTTTCACGTGGCTTTATTTGTTTCCTGGCTTCGTGGCAGCAAAGTCATCGTCGACTGGCATAACTACGGCCACACCATCCTCGCGCAAAAGTCTCTCCTCCGAATCTTTGTACCCTTCTACAAGTTTTACGAGATCAGACTAGGCAAGTATCTGGGAAATGCGAACCTCGCAGTCACAGACGCCATGACGAAGCAGCTTCAAGCCGGAGGCCGATTCAATCTCAAGAACCCCGTCTACACACTTCACGACCGGCCAGCCGAAATCTTCCAGCCCATCATCTCTCCAAAAGCACGATTGGAATTTCTCTCGCGTCTAGCAGAGACTAAGAGCCATGCCAAGAATATCGTCGAAGGCTCTCTGCGTCTGGTCGTAAGCAGCACCTCCTGGACAGCAGATGAGGACTTTGGCATGCTGCTTGACGCTTTAGTCGCCTACGCCACGCCATCCTCGGACCAGGAAGACGTCCCTCCCATATTGGCCATCATCACTGGTAAAGGCCCACAAAAGGAAGCCTACCTCGAAAAGATCAAGGAACTCCAAGATGGCGGCAAACTTCCCGGCATTCGAATTCTGAGTGCCTGGCTTTCTAACCGCGACTACGCCTCGCTTCTCGCCTCTGCTGATCTCGGCATCTCTCTCCACAAATCCAGCTCCGGAGTTGATCTACCGATGAAAGTGGTGGACATGTTTGGAGCGGGACTTCCCGTAGCTGCGTATGCTGGGTTTGAGAGCATTGGGGAGCTCGTAAAAGAGGGGCAGAACGGATGTGGCTTTGAGACGGTGCCCCAGCTCACTGAGATATTCAGGCGGCTGTTGAGCCTCGAGGGCGCACAAGAGCTGGCCCATTTGAAGAAAGGAGCCATTGAGGAAGGCTCACGGCGTTGGGACGAAGAATGGGACAGAGTCGTGGGGCCATTGATAGGGGTAGCCAAGCAGACATAGGATTGGCTTGATGGAACCAAAACTTCTTTACCTGCCAATTCCGACTTGGGCTTGATGTATTTGTATTTTGCTGCCACTGCTGACAAAATTCCATCTTGTCATGCTGATGCTATCTCGCCATCAATGAGTGAAGCTCCGCCCAGGCTCCTAAAGGAAGCCGGCATCTCCAAGACGCCAAACAATGCAAACAATCAGGACACCCCTGTCCTTGATAAAACGCCATCCACACTTTTAATATTAATAAAAGAGGAATAGAAACCAACCGCGCCATTGCCCACACGCACCCTGGCCCTCACGTATACTCCCCTCCCCCGACACCTCTAATCCTCGCCCAGACTCTCCCTCACGCACTTCCGACACCGTCTCCGATAGTCCTTGTGCTTGCCCTCCTTCTCCTCACGCAGCATCCTCGCCGCCTCGACGTTTGCAGGGCTCTCCTCGTTCGGGCTGTAAAACAAGCTAATGATGCTAAGCAGGATCGTCTCGGGCGTCTGCACGGGACTCCACCGCTCAGACGCAGATTCGTAGCCGTACTGGTCCTCCTCGGGAGGATGCAAGATGGAAATGCACAGCTTCCCATTCTCATAAATGTTGGGGTGGAAAGGGATCGGGTCCTGGAACGTGAGCGAGGGCGGCATATGGGGGTAGTTTTCGGGAAAGGCGAGTCGAGCACGAAAGTTGCCTCCTAGACAAATAGCAGTTTACAAATCAGCTTTCCCGAACCGCGCTTTACAGAAGGCCCTAAGGGAGTAAGAAAGAACGGGGAGAAGAAGAAAGAAACACACCGCCGTAGTATTTGCAGTCGTCGTTGATCATGAGCATGACTTCCCATTCAAACATGTTGTTGTCGTTAACGAGGCCGCATGAGATGCCAGGGAGGTCCTTGCCCGTCTGCATTTCCTTGAGCTGCCGCCTCAGCAGCGAGGCGGCGGCGGCACCAGCTGAAGCCATGGCTGTGACGAGGAGATGGCCGATGCTGGAATTGAATTCGGATTAAATGGGTTTTAGGTGATGCCCTATCGTGAGTGGGCTGAGATGGGGGAAGCTGCAGTTATCGTGGGAATGCCCAATGTGTAAGAGGAGGGAGAGACGGCGTTAAGCGCTTGATACGGACGAAATGGCCTGGGCTATCATGGATGGGGTTTGGCAGCAGCGCTGGAAGCTTTGGGGGGCTGCGGGGCTCGAGGTCCGCTATTCCGGCACCAGCTGGGTGGCACACGACCCCCAGCAATTGAACCTGGATGGCCAGCGGTGATTTGGAGATTGCTGCTGATGTGCAGATTGCTTTCATACTTGAATCTTTGAATCATTATTATGCTTTAATATGTACAGATATATACCGCTCATTCAATGTTCCGTTACATTTCATCCATATGCTGCTTCGTCCCTGCTCCGTTGAGTCCTGTCTTCAAATCGCCTCCAGTCTGGGTATCATTAAGTCATCACTCCCCCATTTCCACCACCAATCACTTCTTCGACGAGCCAAACCCGGTAAATCCCATCTGTGCCATCATGTCGTCCTCGTCATGCTCTCCTTCAATCCGCACATCTTCACCATACTCCGTCTTGACCTTGGCCGCCTGCTCCTTCTCCTGGCGCTTCTTCTCTGTTTCTTCTTTACGCTTCTTCCTCTTCTCCTCTGCCTCTTTCTGCATCTCTTCTTCTCTTAGCTGCAATCTTTCGTGAAGACTTGTGGCTTTTTCCTTCTCGAGATCTTCTTTCCGGCGGATGTAGAACTCGATTCGGTCGTGCACTTCCTCGACAGTCGCTCGCTTGACTTCGGTCGTCTGGCCCGTGTTGAGCAGATGCTGCGTCGTATTCAAGTGCTACATGTATTTTATTAGTCCCGTATTACAACCAAATTCCGCCACAAGATGCATATACATACCTCGACCCATTGTAGGTTGTCCTTGAATGTAAGATCACAGGCCTCGCAGTAGAAGCCAGCGCCTTTACCTCGTTTTCCAACGCCTGTTCCCGCAGGCACCAACTGCGTCTTTCCAACTTGTGCGCTCACGTCGATGATATTTCTCCGCGCCGACGTATACGTCTCATTACCCGTCAAGGGCTTGTGGTACTTCTTGCCGGCTAGCTTGGCCTCGTAACGCGCCTTGCCCTCCTCCCTCTCCTTGGCCTCGCGTTCCTTGGCTTTCGCTGCATATTCGTCGAGATCCCAATTCTTTCGGAAATCAGTGTCCCCCGCTGCTACCCCGTAGGCGCTTTTGCTCTTTGAATCAGACATGTCGGCTGGTTGAATTGCGTCGTTGGAAGTAAGTGTAGGAAAAAGAAAGCGGCCTAGAAACGGGCAGATTTAGACGCGACACCAAAATCGCCGAAAGCTTTTGGCATAAGCGGCAGACAAGGGTCAACCGGCGCTAAGATAAGAAATTGTCAACCCCACCGCGGGGCAGCTCTGAGAAGGACTTTTTTCCAATTCATACAAACAATCTTGCATGTGTCAATCGAGTCAATATGTTGTACCTTGTTGGCTTGGGTCTCTCTGACGAGACGGACATCACCGTCAAGGGCCTTGAGGTGGTCAAGAAGGCCTCGCGCGTCTACCTCGAGGCTTACACAAGCATTCTGCTCGTGGACCAGTCCATCCTGGTATGCAGACACAGCATGGTTGGATGGGGGAAAACAGCTAACGCTGACTCTCAAAGTAGGAAAACTACTATGGACGACCGATAATCATTGCCGACCGTGAGATGGTCGAGTCAAACAGCGACGAAATCCTCAGAGATGCGCAAACCGAGGATGTTGCCTTTTGCGTTGTTGGAGATCCCTTTGGGTTGGTTCCACCTTTCCACCTCGACCATGTCCATGGTCTTTGACTGACAGTATATATCCAGAGCCACTACACACACCGATCTCGTCATCCGAGCTCGCGAACTATCCATTCCTGTGCGAACAGTACCGAACGCTTCCATCATGTCCGGCATTGGAGCCTGCGGCCTTCAGCTGTACAACTTCGGACAGACCGTCTCCATGGTCTTTTTCACCGATAACTGGAAGCCCTCTTCATTCTACGACAGGATAAAGGAGAACCGCGAGATTGGTCTGCATACATTGGTTCTTGTCGACATCAAAGTCAAGGAGCAGAGCTTGGAAAACATGGCCCGAGGCAGACTGATCTACGAACCTCCTCGATACATGACCGTTGGACAGTGCGCGCAGCAGATGCTCGAGATTGAAGAGGAGCGCAAAGAAGGCGTCTACACTAAGGATAGTCTGGCCATTGGCGCTGCTCGAGTTGGAGGCAAGACGGAAAAGTTCGTCGCAGGGACACTCGAGGAGCTGTGCTCTGCGGATGAGGAACTGGGACCGCCTCTGCATAGTCTTGTCCTGCTGGGCAGGAGGGCTCACGAGCTTGAGCGCGATTTCGTGCGTGAATTCGCTGTGGACAAGGAGAAGTGGAACAGGATATGGCAGGAGGAGTACGGAAAGCAGTGAAAGACAGGATAGAGGTATAATTATGAGATATCACGTTAATTCATGAAATAACCTTGAGTACATATGATTCCTTTCCCTCTGTTTTTCCAGTTTTCACACTTTTTCAGGTAATCAGACATTTGAGGCACGCCAGTTACTAACTTCCTCGGCCGAAATCTCCCGCAGCTTATTCACATGAGCGGGCTTTCCAGAGATAACCCCTTGAGCAATCTCAGCAGCACGGCTGATAAAGTTACCAGTCTGCAGCGAGTATGTCACGGTGGTCGTCTTGACGCGAATAATGCCAATGCGAGGATCATTCTCCGACCCATCATGGACTCCATCACCAAGGTCGCCCAGCCACGCCTTCAGTCCGCTACTGTACGTCTCTTTGACCAGCTCGCGATCTGTCACCAGGCTTGCTTTGCCTGAGACGGACGCCCACTCGCCAGAGCTATTGATGAAGGATACGTTGACGTGGGGGTCATTGGACAAATCGTGAGTTTTTCCGGATTCGGTATTCGTGTGGAAGAGGAGATCAATACCCCCGGATTCCTATATGTAGATATTAGTTTGTCATTTAAGCATATGGCGGAAGGGGGTCTGCCTCCACTTACCGTTGCAGCCAGGGCCATGCAGCGAGAAACCAGATTGTTCTGCGACGACGCCTCGATCGTAGTCATCATGCCGAATTTGCAGGTGGTGGTGAAATCAACGAGATCCGTCACCTTGGTTTGTAAGTCGGCCTCATCTTTGTTGACCTTGGTGTAAGGGTCTGCGGGCTTGTCGCCAAGAGTTGCGCTTGCGGCAGACATGTTTGCGGCAGACATGTTGAAAAAAATAGTAGCTATTAATGGTATAGGTAAATGGGAGTATAATGGTTGGATTGTTGAAGTATATTTGAACTTTCGTCCTACATGGACATACTTTATATACCTAACTTATCGTTCCCGGAGAGCTTATAGCTAAACACAGGGTCTATGATACACCACATCCATCATAGGTACGTAAAATCGAAAGCAAGGGGCGATGGCTGGGAGAGATGTGCTGAATCATGACGTCAGGAAGATGGTGTTTTGGCCACAACACTGTACGGTGTCTAAGCAGCGTAGCAATTTAAACAAGTTCAAGCCAAGTCATCTGATGACGCCCTAGTTTACCATTGGAAACTGAGTTGAAGCCAATATTAACGGCATCTCTCATCGCTCGATGGCGTCCCGAGGTTGGCGCTGCCTACCCTGGAGCCTGGGGTCTGGAGTCTGGGTTTCCCATTATCCGGATCGAACCACCCTTGATAAAGTAATCCTTTTCGCTTCGGCATCCCTGTTTGTTTGGGATTCAGGTACAGAATCCAATCATGTACTTTACCCGTACAGAGTGAAATCGGCATCTGAGACATTGAGAGCTTGAATTGGAGTGACGACAGGCGAATCAATCAGCATCATAGGTATGCTGCAGAGGCAGATACCTTAATACCCACGATAGATAGCCGTCTCCACGATAGCGACAATTACTTACTGAGGTTAGTCGAGGCTTGCCTAGTCTCCGACGGACCTGTGGAATCGCCATGTCCAGTCCAGGGTCCATTGAGAGGTAAGTATTGGGCCATGTCCCCTCGACGACCTGATTACATGAGGTGTACATACAGTTGAAGCAATCTCACAGGGACCACCACACCCTTCGGCCATAGCAATTCTACCTACCTTAGGCCTAATTACCTTGTACTCAGTAATACACACCAAGATTCTGCCGTGCTGACGGCGAACCGTCCGTCACCTGATATCGCGTCCTCTTCACCTTCGGCAAGAGCCAAAGCCCGCCGCGGATGCCGTAATTGACGCCGTTCCTTCTTCTATTCCCCGCGCCATTCTCCCGCCGTTTATTCCCACCAGCGATTCCGGAAGGCACGAACTTGCTGTCCTGCAATAACTGCCACCGCGGATAAAGTCCTGCTGCCAATTCCGAACACTGGGGAAGTGGCGGCCACTTATCTCGAGGCAGGAGCCCGTCGAGTCAGGTCCTTCCGCTCTATCGCTCTCTCTTTCTCGCCTTCTTGCCTTGAGTTGGGCCCAGCTCCCAACCTTTTTTCTCCTTCCCTCGGCCTCTCGGATTGTGCGGCCAGATTGCCAGCCAAGTGAATTTGTCCTTTCCTTTATTTTCTTTTGATCCTTCTTGTCCTCTTCATCTTCTTCATCTTCTTTGTCATCCTCCAATTCATCATCCTTGTCTACTTGGGACTTTTACCCATTCGGCGTATTTCCCGAATCATCCTCAATCTGGCCATTTTATTTCTCCCCAAAAGCCGACCAGCTGCTCCCAAAGTGCCCTGGTTGCTACCAGCTTGCCTAACCCGCGAGCCATCTTCCTCATCAGTGAATCACGGTCAATCGTTTCCCGTTTACTGCCTGCCACCTGTACAGCAGCTGCGGGAGCCGGCATCCCTTTTATTCACTGCGCCGAACCGAGGGGGAAAGTCAAGCTGGCATTGACTCGCACAAGGCTGGTTGCTTTGTGTGCCATTTCTTCCCTCGTCTTTCCCTCCGACTTCCACATCAACTTCAAACCTCGCAAACTTTTCTTTCCCCATTCTGTCGTCTTTCATCGTGTGTCGTTTGTCATTTATCAAACCCATCCAGCGGGCTATTCCCATTCCGGCGTATCAGCAGCCGCGTATTACAGTCGACTTGTGTGTCAGGTGCTTTTTCTGTTGTTGAGATTTGATTTGAGGAAATTGTTTCAGCACTGCGTTATCTTCCATTAGACGCCTTTGTCCATTCATCGTCATTTTATCATTTCCATTGCAGCAGGCGAATTCACAGCAAGATGACTGGACAGGTAAGGATACGATTCCCCGTTACATTGTACTTTTTTCCCTCTGCAGATTAGATACTCATGCTCCTCCGCAGCTTGTGTTTCCGTGGGAATGCCGCGATAAAGAGGACCAGGCATGGATTGCCTATAATAATCCTCTCCGCCGAACCAACCAGATTCTCGTCGAGGAGAATATGAGACTCAAGCGGATCCTTCGTGAAAACGGAATCTCTTGGTCGCCACTGGCGCAGACTCATCTGAATCAAAACGATCCCACACGGCGCAAGACCCGATCTTCCATCGCCGCCGCTGGCCCTGGTGATTCAACTTCGCCGTTCTTGCCTACTGAAGTCCTCTTGCGGATTCTCAAGTTTGCCATGAAGAGCAAGTATCCAATTATTGACCCCCTCAGCGCTGTTACGGCTGAAAATCTTACGGATGAAGAGAAGAAGAGAGGTAACCAGATTGCCATCCACTTCCTGGCTACCTGCAAAGCAATGCATGCCGAAGGCACTCGGTTTCTTTGGGAGTCCAATCACTTCATCTTCACCACCCCTCAGGCTCTGCGTAACTTTAGCGAGCTCAGTTTCCACTATCGGCACAAGATTCTGCATATCAATATGCGAGTCATTGCCCGTTACTACGATGACCAGCGTCGCAGGCACAAGCTCGAAAAGTACTATCACCCAGACTTGAAGAAGGATCAGCCTCTCAAGATCCACATGCGCCCGAAAGAGTCGCCTCTTGTCCGCGGTGGCTTTCGCTGCTACACCTGGAACCAGGTCATCGATTTCCTCTTGGCTCTCCGTGCGCCGTTTGACCCGACTTACAAGGACAAGAAAACCCCGAGACCAAGACTTCTTCCATCACTGTCCTCTCTGCGGCTTGACTTGGTCAATTTTTCAGATTCTCTGTTGCCATTTTCCGGATCCGAGCTTCATGAAGTGGCGTCTCACGAGTTGGGATGTACCTTGAATGAACTGCAAGTGACCGGAATGCCATTTGACGATGTTGGTATGAAGGCCTCTGCCGAGCTCAGCGGTCTGGTGAAGGACGAAGGCCTCTATCTGGATGCATCTGCCGCCTTTATCGCCCACCCCAGAGGTCTACAGAGCCTCTCGGGAGATAACTGGTGTGCTCGAGTGATTAGGGCATACAAGGACCTCAAGGAAGAAATGGAGGAAGAAGGCCTCGGGCTGAGTGGTGAAGACGACGATGAGAACGAACAATTCCATCTGCATTCATTTGAGGGTTATCACAAGATAGGCACACTGCCCGCCGCTCCCTCCGAGGAAGGCCACCCCCCATCAACTCGCGACGAGAAGAGAGTCATCTGGAAGAAGGTCCCCGTCACCCGCGAATCCGACAAGCGCATGTGGATCCAATTTTCTCGAACTAACGGATATGAGATTGAAGATTCGGTCTGGGATAGTGACGACGATAGAATCTGTCCGTGCTGCGGCGACTCCCACCCCGGCTCGTCCATATTGGGGTTCATGAGCGACGACTACGAGTAAGAAGCTCGTTGTGTTTATTTGTTTGTGCATTGCCCACGTCATGATTTGAGATAATGAAGGAATTTACCGCGGCAGAGAGATGTTGCGTAGTATTATGTGCTTAGATACCCCCGCGGATGGTGGCAAAAAAAGGGAGCTCTGTACTTGAGGGAAGCAAAATACAAGTGGGTTTAAACGGCTACTAGTCTGAGATTTGCGAAGCTATGCAATCAATTCCATGTTGCCACTGCCTCGGTTGAGTGTTGGAAGTGGTTTGAGATTTATGTAAGTGTTTGTTGAATGACATGGGCTCTGAGGGCTGCTGTAAGGGGTCGAGCAGATGATGCTGATCTCGCTCCGGTTTGCTTGGCACAAACACGTCAAGTCACCAGTGAAGAAGAGTGAAATTTATTCGCTATTGTACTATCGAAGTGTTTGAGAGAATTGTAGTCGCTATAGCCAAAGATTGAGGCCGAATTGATGAAAACCGTGCATCGTATACGACGTCAGATTGGCAACTCCCGCCTGTGAAAACCACCAACTGGCATTATCTCACATGCCTAGATTTATACCGCCCGGAGATGTTCCATCTTGCTTTTGCTTTAATCACACCGATACGGTGCCGGCACGTCTGCTTTCAATGGCTGACCTGTGAATGCAGTACCGGAGCCCAGGGCTGGTAGATTGACTACGACTGGGAGTAGGAGCATAATCTGAACTGCTTGGGTGACCCAGAGTCTCGGAATCAGGCTCACTGGACATCATGTAATCGGACGAAGTATCGGAGCCGTGATCATTAGGCTCAGGCTCACTGGACATCATGTAATCGTACGAAGTATCGGAGCTGTGATCATTGGGCTCCGGGACGGCTCCCAGAGCACTCTCGAGCCTTGGAAAGAGCCAGCTTGATTCGAACAACACGAGGCCTCTCTCGCAGTTGGAAAATTCGACTCTGATTGTTTCCGCGTTGCTGGGTTCAAGAAGGTAATCAGAATTCGGATAAGCGACGAGGAGCATGCTGAACTGCAGGACCGTCTTGTACAGCATGCGGAGGAGCTGGCGGAGATGTTCCCTGTGGGCTGGGGGTCCGTTAGGGACTATTCGGGAGAGACGGATGTAGTAGCCCATTTTGGTGATTGTGATGACGAGGAGTTTGCGGAATTTGGGGTCTGATAGGGGGTGTATTACGAGGCTCTGCGAGTTTTTGTTTTTCAGGGGTCAGCGAAGTTGTGCTTTTTGTTTTATAACGGATTTGGGGGCTTTTGCTCTTGTCTTTCTTTTTTTTTCTCTGGTGGTGAGGGGGAGGGGGGAGCATGTATTACCTCTACAGCCCAGCAGAGACATGTCCAAGGCACTGGATATTGCAACAACTCCCACGAGTTTTCGAGATAATGCCTTAGAACCGCCTGGCCTTCGTCAATGTTGACGCATCTCGCCTGTTCGAGCCACTGGTCCAACAGATACCCCATTTGCTCGAATCTCACATCCCATTGTCTCGAAATCTCACGGACTGCTCCTTCAGGCGTAGCTATTCTCGGGGCGTCTTGTATGCCCTCCAAGCTTTGGTTCAGCACGTCCTCGTACTTCTCGACCGTGGATGGGGCGCTTTGTCGGACCTCTTCGTAGGCTTCGTCCTAGAGCTGCCTGCCGTGTAGTGCGCGTATAGACATTGTATCCTGAAAGTGTGGTGGTGATGGGGGTTGGGCGAGATGATGGTGGGATTAATATTCTATGGGCGGTGGGCGCTTAGTGATAGGGTTTTTGTTTCGCTTTGGTTTCTCTTGTGGTGGTTTGTGTGATGTTTGGAGAGGAGGGTTTGGAGAGGTGGCTGTGAGGGTAGGTCTTGCAGGGGAGATGCTTTGTTGCCATTCTTCCTTTCATAAGCAGTCGAGTGGCAGTCACCAACGTTACTTGCCGGTAAAGAATAAATTACTTTAGTAGTATTAGAAGGTAAGAGCAGCCAGGCCTGTATTACGATCAGGCTGACAAGCCGAAGCATTGCAAAGTATGGCTGACGAAGAGAACACACTTATTATTCCATCAAAACTACATACCTGTGCTGCTTCAGTATCAGGTTATAACCTAAACTAAATGACCTACCTATTGTAAGACAAGACTGAATGGCCCTATACAAGAAACCTGAAGCCTCGCCCGCATCCACCTCAGTTCGGCGGTTCTACCTCTGTGGAAAACCGAAACAACAACACCTTGCCCGACTTAGTTCCGATAGCCACAATGTTACCCTGCACCCACGACACCCTAGGTTTGTACATCACCGGTATAGGGATGATCTCTCTGCCATTCCATGTAATCCAGTCACCGGCTGCAGATATGCCATATCTTTTGCCCTTTAGAGATCGTTGGGTAAAGAAAGACGAAGATCCAAGAGTAGATGGGTTGGCTCCAAACTCGGTCAAGATATACTCCGGTATCTTGGGGTCGAATCCAACGGAATGCTGAGTATTGTCGGTCTTGAGGGGGCCTTGAATGAGACACCCAGTAGTTGAATCCCAGACCCAAACCTTGGAATCTTCTGAACGCGACACAATTCGGGAAGAGTCCCGCGAGAAAATGACGTTTATGATGCGACCTGAGTGACCAGTCACTGTATGCTTTGGTCGTTCGAATTTGCGATCCCATATTACCATAGTTGAACCATCATCCCCTGAGACAAGGAGTCTTCCATCGGGAGAGAAAGCGACGGTACGGACAAAGCTGTTGTGACCGCGAAGAATCTTTGCATCTTCTCCTTCTGCCTCTGTTAGGCTGCTCCAAATCCTCACAGTGCGGTCATCGGACGCTGAGGCAATGGAGGCTCCATCAGGAGAGAAGACGGCATGTCTAACCCAATCAGAGTGACCTTGAAAGACACGGCATATAATTCCACTGGCCACATCCCAAACCCTCACGATTCCATCTTTCGAAGATGAAACTAGACGTTTTCCGTCGGGGGAGAATGAGATCGACTGTACGAAACTTTGCAAAAGAGTGTGAGGTTCCATCGGCATGCCGGTTATCCCATCCCAGAGGTGAATGCTTTCGCCAGAAGTCGATGCCAGATATTTACCGTCAAGAGACATGGCCATGAAATTAATCGGTTTCTTGCTGACGGGCTCAAGTAGGGCATGCGTATCATTGCTCACGCTGCCTTCCAGGTTCCAGAGCCGGATAGTCATGTCATGAGATCCCGAGGCAAGGTATCCTTGCGGCGAGAAGGCAACTGCAGTCACAGGTTTTTCATGTCCTCTCATCACATGTCTCTGGGCTCCTGACTCACTTCCCCAGACATTGACATGATTGCCAGATCCTACTGCAATGAGAGAATCATCTGGCGAAAATGCTACTCCGTAGACGCCATGCCCACAGACGAAAGATTTGAGGTTTGCTCCAGTTTCCACGCTCCAGATTTTGGCTGTCGAATCATTGGAACCCGAAACAAGGAGTTTGCCGTCCTTCGAAAATGAAACCGAGGTGACATCTCCTTCATGGCCTCGTAGTGTTCTCCACAACGCATTACCGTGTTGCGCATCCCAAACCTTGACGCCTCCCCCTGTGCCTCCGGAGGCCATCCACGTTCCCTGCTGAGAAAAGTCCACGGCATAAACAGAGCCTCCTTCTTCGATAACATCTTCGGTATATGTTGGCTCCATGATATTGGAGAATTTCCAAATTAAAAGTGCTTCCGATGTGGCCAAGACCAACTTTTCGCTCTTTTCATCATTTGGCGAAAATTTAATAGCCGTTACCTGGCTACGTTGGACATTCAGGGCCTTAGAACTGCGTCCAGTGCTTAGATCCCATAAATAAACGACACCGTTCTCCGAAACAGAGGCTAGGAGGCCGTTGGGGGAGAAGGCAACATAGTGCACCTGATTTTCAACATCGTAGCTTAGCTGTACCGCTCCCATTTCGGCGTCCCACACGCATATACCGTAGCTCGTAGATCCTGATGCTAAAAGCCTTCCATCTGGAGAGAAGGCAATGCTTTGGACACCACTGCGGCTATACAGAGTGAGAGGGTTTTCGCTCCAGCTGGGTGTCATCCTTGGCGGCGTCACTAGCCAAGTTTTGTTCTTGGCCATCCAGTCCTGTTTCAAAGCGCTCTCTTCTGGGTAAAACATGATACTGTTGGGATTTTTGTGGAAAAGGTTGTTGCTAGACATACGAGAGCGGACAGCCTGGACGCCATCCTGGACCAAAGAAAGAATGTGGCTTTGTTCCCTCTCTTCTAGCTGCTCTAGAGTATCTCTTTTTGCGTGCTTGAAATCTTGTCTCTCCAGTATTTCACCATCTCCTTCTCTTTCTTGTTCCTAAGACCACACAGTTAGCTGCTATTCCTTAACGTTCTGACGATTTAGCTCTTCTTATACTCTTCGGGCTACTCACTTGTAGAACGCGCTCAAGCTTCTCCATCAAGACCGCTGCGTCGATGTGAAGGCCCTCGGAAATCATTGCATCAAACCAGAGCAAGAAATGATTATTCATGAAGGAAACCACCAAGTTTGTCGTTCTCTCATCTTTGGCAATACCTTCTACATTGAGGAGATGCATTATCCAATGAAGAGTTCCATAAGTGTTGGCCAAACTCTCTTCCTTGCTCTCGTTTTGACCGCGGCTGAGCCTGGTTAAGCCCAAAGTGGCAGCTTCGAAGTGTGTTGAGAGAAATTCCAGAGCCTTCCTGGTTAAGAGAGCATGCTTTTCGGAAAATTCTGTCAAGTCATGATGCAATTGCTCCCAAGTGTTTTGTCGAGCTGCTGGATTCACAAACTTGACAATGCCTGACTGAACTTCCAGAAGTGGGCACTTCTCGACTATTGCCACAAGATCGACTTCCGACGGTAGTTCTACAAGTCGTCCCAATTCGGATATCAGAAGGGGGCGGTGGACAATGGCCATGGTCGAAAGTACTGATTTGCAAAGTTCGGGATCTTGATGAGGAAGTCTATTCAAATCGACTCTTGCGTATTCGTACAGCTCATCAAGACTCCCAGGCATCCCTTTAAGGGCATCGACTGCGTGCCAACTGTCTTTCTTTCGAAGAATTGCACAAGCAAGGAGTACCCATAGAATACTCCCCTGTGACCTTTCGATGATAAGTCGCGAAATTTCCTTTTGGGTTTGCTCAAGATATCTCTTCTGCTCGACCAACTGATTAATCAAGGAAATTATGTGGCGGCGAGACATGATCGCGAGCTCACGCGTGCGATAAGCTTCCTCCAGAATGATGTATTGAAAATCCAAATGTCCTCCTCTCATCAGCTCCTTTTTGATACGAGAGCTCATACCTGCGGATAAAAGCCACTTGATTTTATGTGGAACATTTTCTGTCGCCTTGATTAACCGTATCAAGTCGCCTAGGTCATCGCCGTAATCTCCTCCGTGGACAGATGAACATCCATCGAGGCCATCTACCACTAGATATGACCGAATAAAAGATTGGTCATTCAGTATCCTAAAAAACACACCCGATAGGGCGAAGAAGTCTTTTGGGCTGTCGAACTGATCTCTTTCTGCGGATTCTAGAGCTTCATCCAAATGGGTAATCAACTTTGGCTGCTGTTGGAGTAGAGAGTGTATGAGGCTTCTCAACACTCTAGTAGAGTTGTCTATCCCATGGCTGGTGCTTCCGTAAGAGTAATACGATAAAGCCCAAGGTATTGCTTTTGAGTCAGTTTCGATGACATCGGACTTTTCCAGGTTTGCCTCATTTGAGAGGTGTTGGACAATTGCCTCCATAAGAGCTGTTTTATGGAGTCCTGGGCCACCACCAATCAGAAGGATCTGACTTGTGAGACGTTTTTGATGTTCTTGCTGGAACCATTCTCCTTGGTGTCTGCGGCGTTCCAATTAACAACGCTCTTGTATTGTTCTGTTGAACGGATCCATTGGCAGACTTCATGAACTAAGAGTCCATTTTCGTTTCGCGCTTCGATCATGCCTGACGGAGTATCAACTCTGCCTAGGCGGGCTAGTTTCTCGTCAACCACGCTTGTCAAGCTCATTGTTTTCTTGATTCCAGGTGAGGGTCGGCGATTTTCTTCTTCTCTCGCGTCCATGAGAAAGTCGTCAAGCCGGTAAGCCGTCAATCTTCCGCTAAACGTGATAAAATTGTCTTCTGCCAATTTGACTTGTGATAGACTCATCTCCCACGGGTCAAGCTGGCGGCCGATTGGCAGGACAGCATTCATCAAATACGACAAAATCTCCCTGTACAAATCAACAACTCGCCTTCGTAAAACCTGCTCCTCTTCAGAAAGCACACCAGTATCGCCACTGACGATGAGCCTCGGCAGGTAGTTGTACCAATTCATCCTGGAGATAATATCCAAAAGCCCGGGGCAGATAGCTTCAATTTTCGACGGGGGGTGCAATAGTATCTATTGTTGAATTAGCGATTTTTCTCTTTAGTTGTTATGATGGCGTATATTACCTGTGAAGCATAGCAAACGCATACCCAAGCCAATGCGGCAGGCAACCCGCCGCCCGCCGACTTTCGTATATGGTCCCTTATTAAATCTTGAAACTGGTTGGATTGTTGACTGTCTCGGTCCCGGTTATCCAGCCACCAACTCAATAGGCGACACATCTGATGCCATCTATCCTTCAGATCAGTTTGGGAAATGGAAGTCTTCATAAGCTCTGCCCTTGAGATAGAAGACTCTGTGCCCACGGCCTCAATGTCCAAGGATAGTATCTCTTCGTATTGCCTAACTAACTCTGGATGAACCAGCTTTAGGTTGTCGTATGCTTCATCCCATAGATGTTCACGTTTGACATGGGCCAGCGCTACTGTATCACGCGAAAGTGTCAATTGGGGTATAGCCGAGGCTAGAGTAGTGTTGACTTCCACAGTAGAAGAATTACCTGATTCTTTTCGCCTCTTGAATCCAACCCGCGCCCACGCGAATGCATCACGAGCTGCAAATGTACTGGAAGATTTGCTATTCCTGGATGGTGGTTTGCCGTTCGACATTCTGTCTTCCACGCTTGTGTGGCAGCCAGTTGAAGATAGTGAAAACTCAGAAAAGGGTTGCGATACTCCTCGTCACAAACTGATGTGGAATAACTTGAGATTTATAACAAGCGAGCGCGGCAATACCGGAACAGTTTAGTACCTAATGTCATTTTCATGTTAAGGGATCGCCTTTGTTGTTTGACCGCTTGTATCATCTGTATCTACCCGGTGGATAGTCCATGCCTGGTTACACATGTATGGAATTTCGCTGTACGTCTCCTATACAAAGGCGGGCTCCGAACCCCTTGCTGGACCTATTTGCAGGCCCAGATTGCTATCGTAACTCATTGGCGGAGAAGAGTCGAATCCACAGCCAACTCCACAAAGAATGCCGATGTATGACAGAGTGAGTGCAATTTTGATATTTGCCCACCCGATTGGTAGGTTAGTCACAGCGTTATCTCGTTGCAACCCATTTATACCAGCTGTGCGACGCTTTACGCCCGAGTAGAATCCGAACACGGCCAGGTAGGCACCGCATACTGAGCGAGGTATCTTCGAAATCTTTTCCTAATTGAAGATCAATGACCTCAGTCAGAGAAGGGATGCTGCATAGTCAAACTATTATTCTGAGGCGCTTTGTTATAGAGAGTTGGGTGCTTCTTCGTAGTCCTTTCCAAATCCGGCGCCCGGTCGGATTCGGTCGGGTCTGAGCTTTGAGAGTAGCAAAGAACATGAAACTTCATCTCAATGCTGCTCAATCTCCTGTCTATGCTGAATGCGGCGGCTCCCGCTAGCCTCAATGCTTGATGTATGTTGGCTTGGTATAATGAAATCGTGTCTCATTCGCCCTGAATGGTCCGTTCCACTCACTGTAGTACATGTAGTTTCTGCTTCATAATCCACAACGCAAGAAGTCTATAATGTTATATCATCATGCTAGTTTGATCAACTACATGTAAAACGAAGTGCCGCATGATGAGAAATGCCCTCCCTGCCTTTCAGACTAAAACTTATTATTAGAAATAGCCACCGAGATTGTTGTATAAACACAACAGCTAGTTATGCAAACAGTAGTTAATCTCAACCTACTACTTAGCCAGTCTAATACAGTTCAACTATCTTTCTTGCTTAACAAAATTAAATCTGTGAAGCTTGCATTGACCAGCTTCTTAAAGTCATACTCCTTTTCAAGCTGCCCCTGGCCGCAAAGTTTCTCCAAAACAACCCAACTCCCCCCTTCTGCCATTCTATCAAATATTTTCTTCACCATTGAAATTCTCCAAGAAGAAGTTCGCCGATAGCCGCCTCCCAAATCTGCGTCACTGATCCGAAACTCTGATGAAATTCGAGCACATGCCAGGATAAGTGAAGCCATTCCTGCAGCGACCGCAGTCGAGACCGAGCTTCCCTCAATAGACTCGGCAGACTCCAAATAAGGTACTTGACCGACGTGGACATTATGACCAATAAATTGGTATTCGAAGCCCGATTTTTGACTTTGAGGGAGTAAGTTACCCCATTTATCGCATGCTGCAATTGATAGAACGCCCTCGCTCTTGTCGCCCACCGAGCGAGCACCTATGCTGCCCTCATCTGCAGTGCTGCAAGTGATGACAATATCATCATTTATGGCTAATCTGATGGCCTTAGCCATTTCCGAATTCTGGTCTGAGAAGGCAACGAGGCTGAGAGATATTATGTCCACGCCTTTACCTCGTGCCCATTCGATAGCCTAAAGCACAAGTGGTTAATTCGCTTGCTCCATTATCATGATAATGCAAGAGAAGAGGTGATAGGTAACGAAATCGCTCTCACCTTGGCTACATTATGCCCTGTTATTCCAGACGCATTAGACTCGGCCACTTTGACAACGTAAAGGTCGCAGAAAGGGTTGATAGAGCAAATAAGTGTTGCCATCTGCGTGCCGTGTGGTTCAGTAGCATGCCACCACGGTTGTTCTTCATTATCCCTGCTGACAAGCGAGATGCCTTCAACGATCCGCTGTGCCAGGACGCTGCCAGCTGGCTTTCCTTTCCTCCTTTCCTTCTTTATTTTCTCTTCTTTCTTTTCATTCTCTTCTTGACCTTCTTTGTCTTCTTTTTCTTCCTTCCCTTCATGATGATGGTCATCGCGCGCCCCTCCGACGACAACAACGCCACTATCGATCAGTGCCACCTTTGTCTTCTTTGTCTCTTTGTTTTCCATGTAGTATCTAGAAAACTTTTTGACAAATTCCGCCAACTGTGGACCGACAAGATCAGAGGAACTGTTGAAAATGTAAGTATCGAATATACAATATATTATGGAACCTTACATGTTGTCCAAGCTTCGGTATATAATATTTTCCCGCTGTTGAAGCCATTGTATTTGCGATACCTTGATCCTTGGTTGAGTCTGAGGCTGGGTTTTGGAATCTCCATCTCTGTCAACGCTGGCTTCTTCTTCGTAAGCTACCCATGGATAGCCAGGGTTTTCGTGCAATTTGTTCAAGTCTTCTTCGAGCTGCTTGCTCACTTCGTTTATCCGACGAGGGCTGAGAATATCCTAATGGCGCCATTAGTACCGTACCGCATGTGCCAGCGTCTCCGATGCGGTAGAGGTGTTTCAGCTTTGTGACTTACCTTCACCACGTACACATACAGTCGTTTCAACTATTACTTGTGTAAGACCAGGCACTATCATACTTTTAGGGGCGAGTTCGGCATCTTACCTGCTTAAATTTTGGTATTTGGCCCAGCCACTGATCGTGAACAGATTGATTGCCACTGGACCAGAGATGCAGCTCCTCTATCGCGTCTTTCCGTAAGTTTGTGAGGTATATGTCCAGCTTTTTCCACTTGAGAACTCCGACACGAAAATTGTTGACACATTTTGCCACATCTTCGTCATCATGTGGACAATGTAGGTGATCTTCTACCGTCAAGCTCATTACCTCCTCAACGCCTCGTTTCTTCAACCAGTCAAAAACGTCTTTGACTTCCCTGTGATCTTGCTTCAAGTCTTCATTGCCCATAAATGGTGCTTGACCGCTCAGGTCGGGAAAAGTAACATATTTCAGAAGTTTCTCATACTGGAAGAACTCTGCATCCATTCCCTTCAACACCTGAACGTAATCTGTACAGCTTTGATTCTTCGCATCTGACTTGAACTGCGGGAAATGAACTGACATTTCCTTGGCTTGTTACGATGTTAGCAGCAGAATTTTATGAAGATCGCTGAATTTTCATGAAGTCACTCACCTTCCACTGTATAGATGAATTCCTACTTGTTAACATTGACTGAAATTGGCCCCCAGGCAAAAAAAAATGGGAGGGGAGGAAAGAAAGAAAGATTCATCATTAACATACCGTTAGAATTTTTCAACGTCTCCCGAATTTTCTGAAGTCCAAAATTCTGGCTTCGAATCATGGCATGAACAAGTAAATCGCGAATCGCATTATACTCTTCACTCTTTTCATCAGCGTTCGGGGTTTCTCTAAGTTTTTTCAGATGTTGTATAGGATACTGATATTCCTTCTCTTCCACCGTAAGTTCTATTAAAGTAGGCTCCAGTTCTAGGAGTGCCTCTACCATATCCACTTTTCCCAGTGATACAGCTTTATGCAAGAAATTGCAGTTTGGCTCGGAAATGAAGTCACGGCGAGACTTCTCTGGGAACATATTCCACATCCGCGCAGTCCCTTTCTCGACGACAAATGCAGCGTGCGCTCCTGTGAGAAATTTTGAATCTTCTGGCTCAAGTAGAAGATGAACAAAGTCGGGTGCTGGCGTTGTGACTGCAATTTCCCAGGTTTTCTCATCGATGAGACTTGAATTTTTGCTCACCATCATCTTGAGGATATCCATAACCTTAGCCACAACATCCGGTTGTAAAGAGGTAGAGGTATTGAGCAGTAGCTTTAGGAAATCCCTCATATCCTGTTCCGCTGCTATCTTGCTACCGCAATCGACATCTTGTGATTGGTGTGCCTGCGGGTTCAATTTGGAATTTGCGCTGTTATCGTCCTCAAAGCTATCCATGAGCTCATTCAGTATGATTTGCAACATATATTCGGATTTTGATGTCACTGCGAACTGGAACGCTGACGAATGAAAGGAATTGCCACTACTATCCAAGGATGGCTCGAATGCAATCTTCGGATGACGGTAGCATATGGCCTTTATGATCAAGCCTGCATGCTCTAATCGCTTGAGAGTAGGTACGAATTTCTGTATTTTGTTATCATTCTTTACAAAGTCTCGTGTAACTTCGTAAAGTAGTTGGATTCTGTGAGTTTGGGTTCGTGTTTTTTCAGACTCGTACGTTAGAATATCTCTCAGTTGAGCGGAAAGGGCTGTTTCGAATCCTGCCGCTTCCGCAGCTGTCTTCGAAGTACGTTCATATATCCCGATTCCCTCGCGTATTATATCGTATGTGCGATCTGCCTCCCATACGTTAATCAACGCCTCCCAGTAAGTTCCGATATCCTGATGCTCGTCATTACTAATTAGCTTTAGCAATGAAGGCGGCTGGATCTCCGAGTGGCCGGCGTTGACTGCGTCCATGGCAGAGCCAATTTGACAATCACAACCGTCAGAAGTTCAATCCTAGGTTGTAAAATGGACTTTAAAATAGGACGCGATTGTGGATCAAAAATGAATTCTTGAAAACCCACGTATATATAAAGTTTATATTTGATTGCGATTAAACGGAAAGAGCAATAAATAATATTACATCCTAGCTCAGTTGGGCAGGAATGCCTAGAATCAAAAACCTCCTATAAATCAGGGCTGCCCGAGGCATCGACGATGCTCACGTCTTCGTCAAAGCCCTCTGGCTCATGTCTCGAAGGCCGGGAGATTGCATGTAGCGGTGAGAGAATCCAATTCCCGCCGGTCGCCAAGAGGTCGCCCTTGTAAAACTTCGGAAAGAATTTTCACGAATCAAGTTATACCACGTTGTTGCTCATTCATGTTCTTCTAACATGCACACTGTTGTATTCGAATACGAGCTGTTGTATAACAAGTTCAACATGGGTATTGTGCACAGCACTCTATCATATATGAATACGAGGTAGTACAACAAGGTTAATATCAGCATAACAGGAAGTACTCTGTTATGTTTATAAATACAAGCTTCTGTACAACAGGCTTAATATACTAGGTATAGCGTACAGCATTTGATATCTAATATACAAATACGAGCTGTTGTACAACAAACTTAATATCACACAGCGGCGTCGAGATATTCTTGAGCGCTTATCGGAGCTGCGGCACAAGAATGTCTCTTGCCTCTGTTACGGCGTGCTTAACGTCTTGTATTTACTTCTACATTCTTACTTAACTTTTCACTGCTTCCAGTTTCAGCAGTATTGGGGAAGACAGGCCAAGGGTACCCCTTAAAACACCTCACAGTTTGAAAACGTTCTCATCCTCAGCCTGAGAGTGGAATATCAAAAATATGGCTCAAAATTCCGCTATCAATTTTCCTATCAGAAATGTTATCTTCCGTACAGATGACCATCTTTACGAAGAGCTAAACCCTGTTTTCAGCGGTTCACTTGGCGCGTTCAAAACATCCAACCCCAAGGACGATCGATTCCAGCGACCAGTGATACATGTCTCTGCGAAAAAATCGAAATTCAAGAAGACAGTTGAACTTATCCTCTGCTGCCATGGTTGGAAGAATCCCGACAAAGAGATACCCATGACTCTGATTGTCTTGGGGGTTAAGCTATCCTGCCACGACCGCGAATCTCGTTTCCAGTCGGTGAAGATCAGTCTTCGATTTGACGAAGATGACAAACGTGACCAAAGGGACGCCTTCGAAGCATGTCCTCAGGTGGTTGCTTACGCACCATTTGTACAGGACGAATACTGGAACATTACGGAAGCAAATGTTACAGACACCAATGGATATGGAGGCAAATTGGGCGTCGATCAAGTCGTTCAAGCAGAAGTCGGCGTGGATAAAAGCTCTGAGATCTCGTACACTCGGCGGCACTTTGACAAAGGAGTCGCAGATCGCCTTTATGACGAGGACACTGGGAGATATTATGGCGTTGAGTGGTATTGTGAGCAAAACAAGCTACAGGATTACGGCGTTATGCCCAACTTCCACTTGGCGGTTCTCCTCGAGCGATCACACCATCATGGTAAAGCCATTTCTTTCAAAGCTGAATTCGACCTGCAGGCTGAGGCCGGCATCAGTTATGACATTGAAGAAGGCCTGCGCCGCGTTTATAGGCTTCTGAGACCAGAGGACGACCCCGTGTATTTTGACCCCTCCAAGGAGAAACCTGACGTCAATGGAGTTGGTGGAGTAGGTGAGAAGCTATTGAGAAGCATCAAGATAGATAATCTGGGGGCTCTTGCGGAGGGGCAACTGTTGAGCAAGCTGATTGACTCTGCTGGAGGTCCATTGGCTGGTCTTGAGCCGATGAAAGGAGTTGTAGGGGTTGAGTCTCATCATTACTAGTATGGGTGATTGATAAAAGTACTAGGCGTATTTCAATACATCAATATACTTCTCTAGTTGCTAGTATTATCACCCACAACTGACCTCTGTAGTTCTAGATTTACGAAATGAATGAAATGCTAAATAGCAGACTAGAGTGCTGGCTAGTATTTCCCGTATGTATTTACTTTGCAGCAGACGCCAGTATAGAAGAGCAAATGACAGTTGAGAATCAGCAGATGTAGGGTATCAGAATCACATGTTAGGAATCGGGCGAGTGCCTGAGAATGTTTGCTTGGTACAGTGAATGTTGACAGTAACAAAGAACAGCTAGAATGCAGATCATTTTGACATCAAGCTAAAGTAGAGAATACCTCCCGCCGCAGCAGAATTCCAATCGCCCTGACAGGTATGCAATACTGCAGCTTCATATGAGGCTTACCAATTAAAGGCACACCGTCACAGCACTAAAGTACAGCTACCAGCAGGTAACAAGGGACCAGCGCACTCACTAGAGCACGAGGATCGGCCTTAGGTTCAATGTTAGGTGAGCAACTCAATTCAGCGACTCCACCAGCGTGGACAACTTGCTATCGCCATCTTCATCTTCATCTTCAACCGTTATTCTTTCCATATTTATACCCCCATATCATTTCTCACTATCATCATCCAGCAACAAACAATACTGCCATCTCTACAAGAGTACATCAGCAGCACCCTTTGCCTCCATCAACAGCATCGATCGAGACAAAATCGACATCCCCCACCGTCTAGATCCCGGCCCATGCCATAGGGCACCGCTCCAGCATGAGCATCCGCCATGCCCCTGCCAGCGCTGCTCTCTTCCAGCGATAGATCGTCTTCCTTCGGCTCGTCTTCCAGCAAGGCGCGCTCTGTCCCGGCCGTCGACGGCGACATCCCACCCGAGTACATCCACGACGAGGCCCAGCTGCCATGCATCCCGCCCGAACGACCGGACCTGCGCGAGCTCAACTGCGGCCTCGAGGCCCTGGCGGCCGTCTTCCCTGATATCCAGATCGAGGTCTTTCGGGAGCTGCTGGGCAACTTTGACGGCGAATCGAGGCTTGCCCTGGTGGCCGATGCTCTGCTGAAGAACCGTGCGGTATGGGTCAAGGGCAGATGGAAAGTTGCCGGGCCCGAGAGCCACAACAGACTGCAGGCTGGGAACGACAGCAAGGACAAGGATAAGGACAAGGACAAGGAGGAAGCAGATGTTGATGGCCCCGGCAATCGGCTAGTGCCGAGAGCAGAAATATTCCGAAGCAACGAGTACAAGAAGGCGGTCCAAGCGCTTGCGTGGCAGGAGTTTAAAGGCCTGTCCAAGTCGACCATCAATGCGGTCCTCGCCGAGTCCAACTACTCCTATCTGGATGCTCGGAGGACTCTTGTGACGCTGTCATCTAAATCATGGCGCTTCACCATCTCGTCTATATTCATGAGACGGAAGCCTGTGGCGACGGGCGAGGCAGACAACCATCCTCTTGTCCGCTGGCGCACGACTGGCCATGGCTCTAGCATACCTACGGTGCGGTCTACGGGCAATGCCGAGCTTGATCGAGAGCTATACGATGCGCTCATCCGCCCACTGAAAGAAAAGGATAGAGAAGAGCGGGAGATTAAAGACCGCGCAGCCGCTGTGCTGCTGAACACTGAGGAAGCCGAAGAGGCGGGAGCCATACACGAGTGCACGTGCTGCTTCACTACGGGCCCATTTGAAGAGTTTACGCACTGCAACAAGGACGCACACATGATTTGCTTCCGCTGCGTCCAGCACTCCATCAAGGAGGCCGTCTTTGGGCAGGGCTGGCTGAGCAGCATCATCCCAGAGACGGGAACACTGAGATGTATGGCTGTCGACCGCGACCAGTGCCCTGGCTATGTCTCATATGAACATATGCGTAGGGCCATGCTGGAGGAGAAGAAGGGTGCCGAGATTCTACATCAACTAGACCAGCGGCTTGCAGAGCACGCTTTGCTTGCCGCAAAACTACCACTGGTCCACTGCCCCTTTTGCAACTATGCAGAGATTGACGATATATACTTGCCGCACCAAAGGTCAAAGATGCGGATTCGGGTTGCCGGCGTTCTTCATTTGATGTTTCTCTTCTTTTGCTTCGTCTGTGTCGTCCTTGTCCTTCCCCTGGCTGCGATATCCCTTCTTACCGCTTTGGCATTCACCTCTTGGACGTCTTTTTGGAAGCAAATATCGTCGGAATGGAAGCTCGCCGTTGCAAGACATTCTCGCCGCCGACGCGGTCTCCAGTTCTCTTGCCAAAATCCCGAGTGTGGCCGAGTATCCTGTCTCTCGTGCAGCAAGGTCTGGACAGATATCCATGTCTGCAACGAGTCTTCTCTCGTTGCGTTGCGAACACAGGTCGAGCAAGCCATGAGCATGGCCATCAAACGAGTGTGCCCTCGGTGCAACACGTCATTTGTCAAGAATGCAGGCTGCAACAAGCTCACCTGTCCCTGCGGCTACAAGATGTGCTACGTTTGCCGTGCCGACCTCACTGAAGAAGGATACCGGCACTTTTGTGACCACTTCCGGCCCGACGGCGATCCAAGACCATGCCTTGAGTGTGAGAGGTGCAACTTGTGGGAATCGGAAAATGTCGACCAAGTGTTACAGGAAGCCCGTGAAGAAGCAGAACGAAAGTGGAAAGATACAGAGAAGAGGGACCTGTCCGGGCCGGAGAAGGCGTTTCTGGAGACGGGCATCGCGGCACGTGCTACGGGCATGGGCAGCGTGGAGCAGATCCTGGTGGCGGGACGGCTGCCTTCTCTGGGGGAAGTTTTGGACATTGTGGTTGAGACGATCCTCGTGTGAGCGAGATGGGGAGTAGCCAATGTTGGGGGTTTGTCAGCATTTGCTAGAGAATGAGTTGCTCGGGCTGCATTTCTGGCGTCTCTCTCTCTCTCTCCTCCTTGTCGTTATATGACTTGAGAATCATTTCTGCGCGGCGTCATGTGGATTATCAGAGATTGCTATGCATGATCTAAAGATTATATGCGCTTCTGGCAGCGCTTTTAGCCAGTTTGGATATTTTCCATAAAGATGGGCTCGACTTAGATCTGCCTTGTCTTTCTTCTTTTCCCTTTGTCTTTATCAAGAGCGCGCCCAAGTACTCGCACTCGTCTAATTCTGCAAATGGTTCAGAAGAATCTGAACAAGACGAGGATAGATGACGGCTGTTTCGCTTTCCCCCTTAATTCTTCGATTCTTCTCTTTGCATATGTGTTTCCTTTTAGTTTGGACGGTTCGGCATTGGGAATTTTGTTTTTTTCATGAGCTTGTTTTTTTCGCGAGGACTGAGAGCGTCGTCGATTCATGAAATGTAAGGGGCGGGATAATAACATAACTTGATGAATTGGATGGATGGATAGAAAACTCCTTTTGACACATGAATTTAAAAAAAAAATCGTCGACATGAAAATATTGCATTCTAGCCTGTTAACTAACACATGAAACATTAAAAATATAGTATACATTTCCATCCTTATCCTCATCAAACTTTATAGTCATCATCACATCTTCTCTCACGCAAGTTCAGCAGCAGCTCCCGCAATCGCCAACTTACCCGTCTCCTTCACCTTACACTGAAACACAACTTTCCCTCCCTCCCTCCACATCTCCGTCACAATCGTCTGCCCCGGAATCACCGGCCCAGCAAACCTCACTTTAATATTCTTAAACGCGCCGAACTTGTCATATACAGCCTTGCCTGCAACGCCAAACGTGCACAGGCCGTGCAGGATGGGCGCCTTGAAGCCTCCCATCTTGGCGAACCCAGGATCGATATGCAATGGGTTATAATCGCCGCTCAGACGGTAAATTGCCGCCTGCTCTTCACCGGTGGCCTCTTCGACGACGACATCGGGAGCACGCTTGGGAGGCTCGTTGGGTGCCGTCGCGGGACCCCTATCCTGACCCTTCTTCGCGCCGCCAAATCCTCCCGCGCCGCGCAAGAAGACGGTCATTTCATTATAAAACACATCCTCACCAGTCTCGGCGTTAACAGTGGTGATGCCAGTCTTTACAATGGAAGCAGAGCCCTTGTCAATGACCTCGAGGAGTTTCCCGCGAGAATGCAGACGACCGGCGGTAGGAATGGGAAACTTGCGAATCTCAAGGTACTGCTCGCCGTGGAGCAGCATCATGGGCGAGAAGTTTGGCACGATGGTGTCGAAATCAAAGGGCATTTCTGCGCTGAAACCGGGGATGACGCCGAATGTGGGGAGGACTTGGAAGTCTTCTGCGCCCTCACTGTTTTTGTAAAACGATTGCGTTAGATGTGCCCTTTCTTAATGAATTGGAGGATAGTTGAGGGTGTTGAGATGGATTCATGAGAATGTGGAGTTTTCTTCATATGATGTTGGGAGGGCATTCAGGGGGGAAGGGCATCACGGCTTACAAGACATATTTCAGCTCCTTTCGCTTGGCGCCAACACCGAGATTGTACAGAATGGCATCACGCTCCGTCAAGTTGTACTCGGTAGGGCTGCCCTCCTTGTTGAGAGCCTCAGCGATAGCGGCGAGATGTTCATTCTCGGGGGCGGCAGCAGAACCACCCTCACTCTATGAGCAGAAAAAACACACACAAATTAGCACGGTCATTCATTTGAAACGTGGTATTTTGTTCTTTCTTTCTTTCCAATAACATTTCTTTCATCTTTAGGAAACTATCCAATATGTACAGGGCTTTGATAGGTTCGTGGTGGTGATACAAAGTCTTCTTCCAAATGTTGACATGCCAGATGGAGAGACAAAACAAATAGTAGGAAAATCATCAAAGAAAATCATTCAACATCGTGTATGTGACGTTTTCATACCTTGTTCTCCATGTTGGCCATGATCTTCTCCAGGCCGTCCTGAGCCTTCTCGGGATGATCCGCACGGCCATCGTCAAAGTTGATAATCTTTTCCCACTGCTTGACGACCTCCTCAGGCACCAGAGGAACGTTGATGGGGAAGCCGTGGCCACCGCTTCGCTGCCATCTGGTCTTGCCGACCCAGCCGCTGCCGACCTCGTACAGGCCGCCAGTGGGGTTGGGGCACTTGTCGCTGCTGAGGGCGAGGACAAGGGGAGCAATGTAGTCGGGTTTGAAGGCGTCGACCATCTCCTTGGGCATGATGGTGGCGGTCATGGCAGTGCCGGCGTTGGGGGCAATGGTGTTGACGTAGATGCCGTACTTGAAGCCCTCGAGAGCCAGAGCGCGGGAGAAGCCGAGAATACCGCATTTCTGTGATTTTATGTTAGACGTAATAAGAGACTTGAGCTAGGGGGTGATCTTACAGCAGCGGCATAGTTGGCCTGGCCAAAGTTGCCGTAGATACCAGAGGTGGAGGTGGTATTGATAACACGGCCATACTTTTGCTTGAGGAAGTAGGGCCAAGCAGCCTTGGTGACCTTGTAGGTACCGCGCAGGTGCACGTTCATGACGGGGTTCCAGAGGCTGTCGTCCATGTTGGTAAAGGCCTTGTCGCGAAGGATGCCGGCGTTGTTGACGACAATGTCGACACGGCCGAAGGCGTCAATGGCGCCCTTGACAACGGCATCACCGTCCTCGGCAGAGGCCTTGACGCCGACAGCCTTGCCGCCGAGCTTCTTGATCTCCTCGACGGTGGTGTCGGGGTTGACGAGATCGTTGACGACAACGGAGGCGCCGTGCTTGGCAAAGGCCAGAGCATAAGCACGTCCAATACCAGCACCAGCGCCAGTGATGAGAGCAACGCGGCCGGTGAAGTCGAGCTTCTCGCCCTGTTCGCTCGGGCCCATCTTCATGGAGTCCTCCAGCAGGGTCATGAAGTCGTTGGGGCCAGAGGGGTACTGAGGGTTGGAGAAGTCAATGACCTTGTTCCATTGCTTCAGGATGGCGCCGGGGGTGTATGAGTCGTCGGCCTTGAGGAGCAGACCGCTGGATCTCTCCCATCGCAGCTTGGCGATGTGACCAGCACCGGCCTCGAAGATTGCGCCGTTCTCGGTGTTGTTGGAGTGAACGAGCACGGCAACGAGCGGCACAATCCACTCGGGGCGGAGAGCCTTGAGAACATCGGGGGGCATGACGGTCTCGGTCATGCGGCTGGCAGCTGTTTGTCACGCTCAAGTTAGTCAATCGATTCAGAAACGAAAGCCAGATTCACCCTCATAGAAGATACATACCAATGGGAGCAATGACGTTGGACAGGATGTTGTACTTGGCGCCCTCCTTGGCCAGCGTCTCGGTGAAGCCAACCATGGCGAGTTTGGCAGCAGAGTAGTTGGTCTGGCCAAAGCTGCCAAACAGACCGGCGGCCGAGGCGGTGTTGATGACTCGGCCGTACTTTTGCTTGCGGAAGTGAGGCCAGGCGGCGCGGGAGCACTTGTAGGCGCCCGTGACGTGGACCTTCATGATGAGGTCCCAATCCTCGTCCTTGAGGTTCTTGAAGGCAATGTCGCGCAGGATGCCGGCATTGTTGATGAGGATGTCGATGCGGCCAAAGGCCTTGATGGCGGTCTCGATGATGCGCTCGCCGAACTCGACGCTGTCGTAGTTGGCAACGGCCTTGCCGCCGGCCTTTTTGATCTCGTCGACGACGACATCAGCAGCCTGCAGAGGAGGCGGTTAGCTACTATGATTGCGACTACAGTTTGAAGAAGAATGAGGAAGAAGGGCATTCATTCACCGACCTTTGTAGAGTTTCCCTCACCCTTGAAGGTGCCGCCCAGGTCGTTGACGACCACGCTGGCGCCTCGAGAGCCGAAGAAGGTGGCATAGGCCTTGCCCAGACCACCGCCAGCTCCAGTAATGACCACGACCTGGCCGTCGTATCTCAGTTGCTCAGCCATGACGTCGGCAGTTTGCTGTGTGTATGTGATGGGATGACGCTGAAGCGAAATACGACGTCAAGACACAAATGTGAAGGGGGAAAGAAGAGGAGAAGAAGGGGAGGGTATCTAGATGGTGTACAGAGGGGATTCAATCAGGAGAAGAAGGAAGAGAGAAACGGTGTCACGCTCCTCGGACTTTTTTAAGTGATGCGGACGGACCGGGTTTGGACAAGCAAAAGGTGTCGATGCCTCGGCTTGAGCTGGGGCGGGTCACTCTGTACCGCTGTTGTGCCACTCTGTACCGCGACTTGGACCGAGTTTAGAGGCCAATGAAGCCGGGGAGGGCGCTAGGCTGGAAGCGGAGAAGCAAGGGAGAGGCTTGTTCACATGCTTTTTTGGAGAACGGAGAACGGAGTACGGAGAAGCAGAAAAGTTGGGGTATTGTAAGGGCCAAAAGCTGGGGGATGACAAGATACGAGCACATTCACGTGTCCAATTCATGTCAGCCATTCACTAAGAACTTGTGAGACGTCTATACTTTACGGTAAGCTTCGGAGTAACATGTATTGTGTACTTGCTATCTGGACAGACCTGACATGACACATGCAATTCGAATCCCCCTTCTTTAATACCCTAGTATTCTCCGAGTATCTGACGGCTATCGGTACGGGTGTTGCACTCAATGGCAATGCTCTCCATCTCTCTCCACACTCTGCACCCCATACTCTTCCCCGGGCATCACCGGTCTGATCTTCCATACTACCAACATACTGCGACTCATTGCGCTCTACTCCATTTTCCTGTCTCTAATAGTTCCTCTTCTGCTACACCATAGCCTATTACTTACTACTCCCATCTTCAACATCACGACATCACGTGTTTCGCTCACCCATTCTTCTCATCTTCCCCCACGCTTCATCAATCTACCGCCTCCCCACACAAATTCACCTTCACCCTCCAGTCCGCTAAAAGCCAAACCCGACCACTCGGTCAATCAAGTCACCGGTGCTGCGGCCCCGGAGACCGGCAGCCCACATTCCCCCATGTAGATAGAAATCAATATCAACCATCGTGCACCTTCAACCACCAATCTCATAAGAAATCACTCGTAACAAAAAACCACCATGGCATCCCAATTCATAGACGACAAATCCCCAATATGCATCCCCTTCATCCTAAACCGCCTCAAGCTACACCAACAAGCCCACCCCATCTCCAACTCCAACTCTAACCCCCCGCCTCCTCCCCTCATCATCGGCCTCAATGGCCTCCAAGGCGTCGGCAAATCCACCCTCGTCGTGCCCCTCGCCGAAGCCCTCAACCGCGAGGGCATTCCCACACTCGTCTGCAGCATCGACGATTTCTATCTGACGCACGAGCAGCAGCTTGCTCTGGCGCGTGAGAATCCGGACAATGCCCTGTGGCAGGTCCGTGGGGAGCCAGGTATGTCTATTCTCACTCACTCACAGGTTCACTTACACCACTTATACGCACATACCCTTCCTTATAACACACATTTCAACGCTCACTTTCAATAAAAATTTCTTCAAATAAATAAATAAAAGCTCACATTCTCCCACCAGGCACCCACGACATCCCCCTCCTCAAATCCGTCTTCTCCTCCCTCCTCACCCACGCACCAACCTCCCTCCCCCAATACGACAAAGCCCTCTTCTCCGGCCAAGGCGACCGCCTCCCTCCCTCCACCTGGACCCCCATCAACCAAGAACAACCCCCTCAAAACCCTTTCCAGGTCGTCATCCTCGAAGGCTGGTGCATCGGCTTCCGCCCCATCTCCCCCTCAGCCGTCGCCGCAAAACTCTCCGCCCCAAGCCGCACTCTCCACCAGCACCGCCTGGAGCACCTCCTCGCTATCAACGAGAAACTTGGTGAATATGATGATGTGACGCGCTTATTTGACGCTTTTCTTCATATTGACTCGGAGAATACCGAGTATGTCTATGATTGGCGCTTGGAGCAGGAGGAGCATCTTCGTTTGACGAGGGGGGATCCTAATGCCGGTATGACTAAGGAGCAGGTCGTCAGGTTTGTCGATGCTTATTACCCTGCCTACGAGCTTTATTCCGAAGGTCTACGAAACGGTCTCTTCTCAGATAAGCCAGGGGCTCAATTGCGGATGGTGGTTGGGCGGGACAGAAAGGTGAAGCAGGTGATTGAGATTTGACTGTGAAAAAGAGGCACAGAGAAGATTGGTTGTCTCATTACAACAGAAAAGTGCTTCTTTCAGCAACAGGTAGAATTCTAGATGGCGCAACATAGGCACATCTTGGCTAGACCATTCCATTTATATCCCACATAAAAAAAAGAAGAAGAAAAAAAACAATCTCAGTTCATTAGATCATTACCCGCCAACGCCATGCTTTCCATTGTGAGGCTCAAAGACGCTGTAGGCCACGCCCAGCGCCGCCCATCCCATCCCATCGTATCCCATTTGTCGACCCTACAAGAATCAACATTGCACAGGAATACCCACAACTCCACACTCAAAATGACACTGCACCAGGAAAATACAGCTTGCTCGGGTTAAAAGAACAAGCATCACTGCTGGGCAGCCTTGGCGTCGTTTGGAGTCATCAAACGCTGGCCCTCCTGCAGCATCCGGTTCAATTTTTTGTCAATAGCCACCGTCTGTTCTCGGACCGCCTCCTCGCGAGAAGCTGCCTCGTCCTCAAACTCCCTCATCATTTTCCGCTTGTTACGCCTAACCACCCTCATTTTATGCATAATCTCGGAGAACTGCTCGGCAAACCAGTCACCCGCCTCTTCCCAGTCGTCGAAATCCATGTTTGCAAACATGTGGCGCTGCTCCTTCTCGCTCTGGCGCATGCCCTGCTCTATCCTAGCGACGCGGGCCTCCACAGTACCTGCAGGAGCACCTGAACTAGTCGGCGTTGTCGCCTTGGAGGGGTCAAAGTCGAATGGTTCTTTATCGAGATCGGCGTAGGCCATGTTGCTGAGAGCCATGTCGTCGTAATCGAGGCTTCCCCGTCGGCGTTTCTTGTCTTTGGGCGCCGCTGGTTTAAAAGGTGGGATGGTTGTCGTCATGAGGCGCTCCAGCGCAGCTCGATGTGGTGATAGAGGATGCCCCCTTACTCTCGGGGTGGCATGTCCGTCTTCGCGGCCACCCACAGTGGATGTGCCATCGTCCTGGTCTCCATTCTCCTCCTCGTAAGCTGCCCCCTCTTCATCCTCTACCTCCTCTAGGTCTCTAAATCTGGCCATGGGACGGAAATCGTCTATTCTATCTCTCATCGGCCGCCCTCTGTTTGCAAAAGCAGGAGACGTGCTCCTCTTTTCTCTATCGTCATACTCAAACTGTCTCGGCCTTGGCACATGTCGAACCTTGATATCGCGCATTGGCAACACGGGTTGTTTCTCTGGCGATGCCTCTAGTCGAGCGTAAGATGGTCGATAGTTTCCAGGTGGTCTATTGTACCCATTGACGGCGGTTCTATTAAAACCATCGTTCATGTATGTGGATGCGGCGTTACGGTGTCCGTTAGTTGGAACTACTCTCATGAGGAGGTCTTCTCCGAGCTGAAAGGCGGCACCGTCATTGGGGAGAAATCTCCTATCAAAGTTGTAGCGGGGAGCAGGTCTGGTGATGGCTGCTGGGGCAGCGATCGAGACAGCAGGAGCTGGAGCAGTAACAATTGTATTCTTCTTATCCGGCATTGGTTCGTGATCGGCTTCGGATGGCTCGTACTGCGGCGTTGTTAGGCCAGAATTCATAAAGCTGTCGCCTAATTGAGAGCCCGTAAATATGTCCATGGGGCGATGCTGGCTGGCTGGGGACTGCGAGTGGGATCGCTGTACCGACTCGGGCGGCGGCTGGCTAAATCTCCGCTGATGTGCGCTGGGCTGGCGAGCATTGGCTCCTGGGACAGGAACTCGAGCGCTGTCTGCCAATTCCCTTCGCTCTACAACCGACGAGAAAGCTGGTGGAGCAGAGCTCTGATAGCGCTCTGGCTCGCGAGTCTGCTGGACTGCCGCATTGCCGTTGAGGTTTCCATTGGTGTTGACGTCGGCATTGGACTTGTTTCTGACCTCGTTGTCGGATTTGAGGCGTGCAAACATCTGCAGCCGGCTCGATCGCTCCTTCAACGAGGCCGGCATTTCGCTGGTAGTTCCTTTTGCTTATCTCCCAACTCGAAACTGCGTATGGTTCAGATCTTTGTTTTGCGCCGGCACAAATGAATTGGAATCGCCCGTCGTGTCGAAAAATAAAAGCCTCGCACCAGTGAGGGGTAGCGAAGATGAGAAGGGAGAAAATTGTTGTGTGGCCGAAAGGATCGCGAAGACGAGGAAGGAGATGGGGTTGGCGGCAGGTTGGGCTTGGGAAGCAAGGCGCGAGCGGTGACAGTGCCCGGCGCAAGCACAACAAAAAATAAAGAGGGCAAGAAATAGAACCAGATGCGAAATCCGAATAAAAGATGTTCCGTACAAGAGAAGAGAAGACGAGGGGAAAAGTCAGAGACACACAGAGACAGAGAAAGAGAGATGAGGCCGCAATTCTTCAGCCAGCCCGAAAGAGAAGCGCCTGAAAAGAAGAATGAAAACAAAACGCCGATGATGCCCGATCTAACTCAGATCCAGCAGATCAAGCGCCGGCGATGCTGGTTTTGAAACACGGCGCCTAAAGGCTGTGCCGCCATTGAGCTTTTGCGCGTCTGACGGGAACAAGAACAGGCGCGCGCAGTCAGGTGACGCGGTGGTACGAAGTTACAAGCTACAAGATGAAAGATACAAGCCACAAGGTACCAAAGTCAGGAATCAATCCGGAGACTGTAAAATCTCGTGAGTCTATGCCGTCATATGAACGAGAACGATTCGAGATAAGCTCGCACGGCTTACGGAGATTGCTGCTAATACGACTCCGCTAGATGAGTTAGTCTACCAAGTTACGTAGGAGGGACAGGGAACCGCCCAGTGCCGCGGCATTGCTGGGTGCCGTTGCTGGGTGCCATTATGTACTCCATGCTGCTAATTTCTGCGCTATTTGCTCTTCTGCGCGTGGCAATTCTGGGACGTCGTATACCGTATAATGTGCTGTTGCTTCCAGGTTCGTATTATACCATTTGATTCATATGGCCCCGTGCGCAGTCTCGTTTTACGGCAATATAACAGCACGGGCATACGAATTCATCTCCGCCACAATTCGGCACAACTTCCCACCAACATGCTTCCAACAGCGCGGCATGTAAGAAGACCTGCTCGGTACTCGGAACCTGGGATCGTCCCAACTTGCGGCACTAACTCGCCCCGGTTCTTAGCAGACCCAGCGCCGGCCTCTTCTTTTTTTCTCCCTACGTAAGGCACTCGTACATACAGTATGGAGCACTGCACGCCGGCTCAGCTGCAGGCAAGGAGTCTCAGCTCGTCCCGGGATGTCTTTTTTTAAGCTCCAGGCCATTGTTTTGGAGCCCTTTGCAGCCCTTTTGCCGCCCTGGCGAGCCGGTTCCAGGTTCGAAAAACAAGGTTCAAGGGCTCCCTGGCCTCTCCACCTTGCCCAGGCCTTGGCAGTAACTCGTGCATTGCATGGCCTTTTACCAGATTCTGCCTCGAAGCGTGTGACCATGGGCTCAGCATCTCTCCAGCCTGTCGACCCACCTCGTGCTTCCACCTCTTCTTCAAGCTTCACACCCATTCATCTCTAGCTGCGGCATGCGATTGATTGTCCCTCTACGAGATTCCACCTGCACCCAAACCCGCGTCCTTGTGACGGCAGGCCATCCTCTCTGTCCCAGCATATATACCTCGGATCCGTGTTCGCGACTGTCCATCGACCCTCACGCAAGTTTTTCTTAGCATTCAGCCGGGGGAGATAGACAGCCATAAGAGATTGCATATTTCGTTCGATGGCGTCACCTCCGCCAGAACCCGGGTCGAGATTGGTATCCGACTCTCCCTCTCCAACCTCCGCCTCGGCCTCAGCATCATCCAGAGCAACAGCATCAGAGGCTCGCCAACGCCCAGTGAGAACGATCCCTCGTAAGGATATGCAAGCAGTCTATTGTGCCGGCGGCTCCGGCCTGAGCGACTGAGTGCTAATCTTTGTCTCTTCGACTCCATATAGCTTGGGTTGCCATCCGTGATGGGCCCTTCACCGAAGAGCAGCTCCGGCTGCTAAATCCTCCTCAACCTTCTGCAGCACCACAGCGCAATGCCATCCCCGAGCCCACCCAACGGCGGATGTCAAAAGATGGATACTCTTGGGAAGAAGACCCCAAGTTGGGCTCTCCCCAAAACGAGCGCGGCCGGATACCACACCTGTTCAAGTACGGACGAGCCTCAGCGCGAGGAAGGAAGTGGGATCATCTTCGATCCGCCGAACCCGTCATTGTTTCCGCTCAACAATCGGCCTATGGACAGCCGACTACTTCGTGGGCAGATTTCGTTCAGTCGTCGGCTTGGGGCCGGCCGCAGGAGAGCCATATAATCGACATTGAAGCCCTCAATCAGCTCCAACCCGGCTACAGCAGGCCAAACGAGATGGCTTTGCACCTACCAGACAAGCAGCACGAGCAGCGGCACAAGGAAGTATTTTCCAATCGCTTGTGGAACCATTTTATGCGCAGCACGCTCTCTCCCTTGCTCTTCCGATTGACTGTTATTATTATGTCTATGATAGCCCTAGGGATTGCGGCAAGGATGTTCGACCTCGAGGACAAGGCGCTCGGCGAGAGCGCTGAGCGAACACAGTCCATCTTTGCCATTGCGGTGGACTCGGTAGCCATTCCCTTCAACGGGTACATGATATGGGATGAGTACACAGGGAAGCCCCTCGGCCTGCGCTCAGCCCGTTCGAAAATGTCTCTCATCCTACTCGATCTATTATTCATCATCTTCAAATCAGCAGGCACCGCTCTGGCTTTTGAGCACGTCGTCTACCATACCTTTGGCGACCACATCGTACGGGGATTTGCCAAAGCTCTCGCATCCTTTATGCTCCTTGGTCTTCTCGCATGGACCGCAAATCTCTGTGTCAACATCTTCCGGGTGGTAGAGAAGTTGGGTGGTGGCGATGAGCAGCGCATGTGACAGGATCAGGAGTGGGAAAAAGCACAAACAGCGTGTTTTAATTTTTAATCTTTAATTTCTTTGAGCGTTTGTCATTTCAGGGGATCCATACGGCGTCAATCGGTGGCTTACGAAACTTTACGACTTGAATGAGGCTTATGAATGGTTCCAGCTGTCAGTCCGAGGCTAGAAGCGATGCCTGTACTGTATATACCTTCAGCTAGTATATTCTTATATCAATACATGTACATAAAAAAACGGGGGGGACTACAAGACCCATCTTGTTTAGGCAGCATGAAGCCGAATGCCGTGTGAATCATGATGAGCATCCATGGATATCAGCGAGCTCCTTATTCTGTACACTGCAAAGGGTTGATAGACTAGGGAGAGCTGCCTGCTGGAAGGTTTAGCGGCTTAGTGCTAGCCTGCCTGCCAGGTAGCCGCCTAGCCGCAGTATCACAGGGAGGCAAGTCCCTACAACTGCAGAGAGCAATCACATCCATTCGTTTCTCCCAAGGGGCAAAGAGTTATTCACATTTGATCTTTGGACTGATAGAATATTGGATTGACCATGCAAAAAGCCGTTATAGGTACTTGAACTAGGATAGTGAGATACAAACAAGATGAGATGCTGTTGAAATCACTGAAACGCGTCCCGTCTGTCATATTCTACCCGTCTTAGTAGTGCATGCGAATGCGAGAGTAATAAGCCAAAAAGGCGGTTGAGAAGGGCAGAAAGCGGCGCTATTCCTCTTGTGGCTGCAGGCCTGCCTTGCCAAGGAGCCTTGCCTCAGCAACTCGAGCTTTGGGTTTGACTGCCTGATCCCTCATCATTACGTCTGTTTGTCTATCGACTCCTCAGCCTCCCTTCTCTTTCACTTTCCTCGCCGACTTTTTTCTCCTTTTTCTTGCATCTCGTCGCAGCGAACAGGCTGAGGGACTCGTACAACTCCTCCCTCTTCCATTTGCTCGCGTCGAGCTTCACTGGCCGGTGGTTTGGTTTGCTTCTAATCGAGTGACCCACTGTCCGTCCGGCTGGTGCGTGAGCATCACCGCTGACTTCCGCTGCCTGAGCTGAAGGGCTCTCTCCAAGCCTTCTTGCAACGCCAGTGCAACTTCAGTGCAACGCATCAACCACGGCGTCTTCCTCGGTCCTCACCGACGCAGCTCTCGTCCGCCTCTTCCGCCGCGGTAATCCCGAGCCAACACAGGCGATCCGGCCGCTGCGTGCATCGTCGGCCAATCCACCCACGCGAGCCGCAGGAGCATCACTCTTCACCCCGCCTTGCCGCTTCTCGACAGGGCTCGATCCACACGCTCCATGATGGTGGCCAGAATGGGAATGCCTGCGGTTCCAAACCGCGAGGACATCAAAGCAACGTGAGTCGTCGCCCCGTGGTGCCAATCATGGCAACGTCGCCGGCGTGACATGACATTAACTGCCCCTGCAGATGGAAGTACCTGGAGGATGGCATCACCCGCATCATGAACGACCTGGAACAAGGCATGGATATGCAGATGTATATGGGAGTCTATACGTATGTTGTGTCTTTTCCCGTCCTCACACGTCCACGCCCGATTGCTCACATCGTCGCAGCGCCGTCCACAACTTCTGTACCTCGCAGAAAGCCGTCGGCCTTAGCGGCCCTACCATGACCACAAGTCATCGCGGAGGTTCGTTGACATTTGCATCTCTCTCTCCCCACCAAGTCAAACGCTCGCTAACTTGTATCTCGCTCTTCCTGTCGGCTGAACAGCACACTTGTTGGGTGAAGATCTCTACAACCACTTGATTAAATACCTCCAGCGTCATTTAGCGGACCTCGTCCAGGCATCCAAATCCCACACAGACGAGGCTCTGCTAGCCTACTACATCAAAGAATGGAACCGATACACCGTCGCTGCCAAATACATTCACCACCTGTTTCAGTATCTTAATAGGCACTGGGTCAAACGGGAAATCGACGAGGGCAAGAAGAACATATACGATGTCTATACTCTACACCTCGTCCAGTGGCGCAAAGTGCTGTTCGAGCAGGTCTCAGAAAAGGTCATGGACGCCGTTCTAAAGCTTGTGGAGAAGCAGAGAAACGGCGAGACCATCGAGTACGGCCAGATCAAACAGGTCGTCGACTCGTTTGTGTCCCTTGGCCTGGACGAGGCTGATCCATCCAAGTCCACGCTCGACGTGTATAGATATCACTTCGAGCGCCCCTTCTTAGCAGCAACAAAGGAATTCTACCAGGCCGAGTCCAAACAATTTGTCGCTGAGAACACTGTCGTTGAGTACATGAAAAAGGCAGAGGCACGACTGGCAGAGGAGGAAGAGCGCGTCAATATGTACCTTCACCAGGACATTGCGCTTCCTCTGAAGAGATGCTGTAACCAAGCTCTTATTGCCGATCATTCCCTGTCTCTGAGGGAAGAGTTCCAGGTACTTCTAGACAATGATCGTGAGGAAGACATGGCTAGAATGTACAATCTGTTATCTCGCATCCCCGACGGCCTTGATCCGCTGCGCACCAGATTCGAAACCCATGTCCGGAAAGCAGGGTTGGCCGCCGTCCAGAAAGTTCAATCGTCCGAGGGTGACAAGCTGGAGCCCAAAGTCTACGTCGATGCCTTGTTGGAGATACACACCCAGTACCAGGGCTTGGTGAAGAGAGCCTTTACCGATGAACCCGAATTTACGCGATCTTTGGACAACGCCTGCCGCGAGTTTGTCAATCGAAACGAGGTGTGCAAGTCTGGGTCTAACAAGTCACCCGAGCTGCTCGCCAAGTACACGGATGTCCTCTTGCGCAAGAGCACCACAAGCATCGAAGAGGCCGATCTGGAGCGAACCCTGTCCCAGATCATGACCGTCTTCAAGTACATCGAGGACAAGGACGTTTTCCAAAAGTTTTACTCCCGCATGTTGGCCAGGAGATTGGTGCACAGCAACTCGTCCTCGGACGATGCTGAGACCAGCATGATCAGCAAGCTAAAGGAAGCCTGTGGGTTTGAATACACCAACAAGCTTCAGCGCATGTTCCAAGATATGCAGATCTCAAAGGATCTTAATAAGGAGTTCCGAGATCACTTAGAGACTGTCGGTAATGCCAAGGCTGTTGACTCTACATTTTCTATCTTGGGCACAGGTTTCTGGCCATTGACACCACCAAGCACCCATTTCGACCCGCCTCCGGAGATTTCCGCCGAGATTGAGCGATTTGTCCGATTCTACAAGCACAAGCATGACGGCCGTAAGTTGACTTGGTTGTGGCACCTGTGCAAGGGCGAGATCAAGGCCGGCTATTGTAAGAACAGCAAGACGCCCTACACTTTCCAGGTTTCAATCTACCAAATGTCCATTCTCCTCTTGTTCAACGAGAAGGACAGCTACTCCTACGATGACATCTCCAGCGCCACCCAGCTGAGCTCCGAGGTGCTCGACCAAGCCCTGGCCGTAATTCTCAAGGCAAAGGTGCTGTTGATGGATGGCGGTGATAAGCCCGGACCCGGAAAGACTTTCCGCCTCAACTACGATTTCAAGAGCAAGAAGATCAGGGTGAACCTCAACCTCGGCGGCGTCAAGGAGGCGAAGCAGGAGGAAGTCGAGACGAACAAGACCATCGAAGAGGACCGCAAGTTGGTATTGCAGGTATGTTTTGAATCCACATCCAAGCCCTAACCCCCCATAATCGTACCAATGCTAACATTCCGTCCAACAGTCCGCAATTGTTCGTATTATGAAGGCACGAAAGAAGATGAAGCACACGCAACTTGTGAGCGAGACCATTAACCAGATCCGCTCTCGGTTTGTCCCCAAGGTCGGCGACATTAAAAAGTGCATAGAAATCCTCCTTGACAAGGAGTATCTGGAGCGTCTGGACGATGATGAATTGGGCTACTTAGCATAAAATATTTCTCTTTTAACCTCCGGTAGAATTCACGGAGCTTGTCAACGAACATTCTTCTTTCCCCCCCTTTCCCCTTTTCCCCATCGATACAGGCATGTCTCTATCCACACCTTTTTTCATCACTCAGTCGGTCATTCATGCGTAGATTCAGGTCATATTGGGAATGGGATCAGCTGGAGTGGGCATGGTCGGTTGGGTTGCTTTTTGTTTTTGTGTTTTTTTTTCCTTTTTCCTTACAAACACATTGCTTACATGCTTGATTTTTTTCATAATTGGCGAATTATGCCCTAGCTAAACAGAGCATTATGCGGCCCAGCAGATTCTACATAAGCATGGACTTGTCAACGAAATCATTGCCCTCCCAATTGTGCGAGTTTTTCCATGTGTTTTTGACGTGTCTTGATTTTCTTTCTTATTTCTTTGAGTTGGTTTTGGGTTTTGTTTTTGGCTCTTTGGTGAAATGATTTGCATGACGGGATTGAGAGATCTTGGGAAGGGGTAGACGGTCAAATAAACGAATGTGGTTATAGGTAATTTTCGGTCAGAACATTCAGTAAGTAGGTAAGGCTCAAGTATTCAAATAAACTGCCAATAAATCATCAAACCCACCAAAGTAAACAAAAAAGACGGAGCTGAATATATGCATGGCTGTATAAATAAACTGT
>LVVK01000020.1:735667-985149 GCA_002022785.1 Trichoderma guizhouense
GTACATTCAAATCCCATTATCACCGCCCGTAACTACAAAGCAAATAAGCCTCCCTTGTTAGTTCTTCATCTTGATTTTTTGACATTGCTTTGTCTTGATTTTGACATTGCTTCGTACTTGTTTGTGTGTATGTGTGTGCTCTTCTTGATTTTTCTGTTATGCACCACATCTTGATTTCCATCCAATGTCCTGTTTCCCTTGTTTCCATCATTTCCATCCCATGTACATCTCATCTTTTCTTTCGTCTCTATTTGTCCAAGTCATATTCCTCTTTAAACAGTCATGCATGTAAAAACCCAGATCCTACCGCTCAATCAGCTCTTTTGGTCCCGCCATTGCCAACAAGCGTCTCCTCATGAAACCCATCATCAAACTCCCTCGGATACTGCGTCAACGGAGCCGAGGCATCGTGGCCCGAAGACCCCGTGCCAGGCCGATCACTATCCGCCGCAGAAAGAATGCTCTCACTGAAGCTACCCTGCGTCATGGGCCGGTACGCCTCAGTCGAGTTGCCGCGCGAAGCCAGCATGCTGACGAACTGATAGTCCTTCTCAATGGGACTCGTCGGCATCGACGCCGTCTCGTCGGTTTTCTTCTTGCCCCAGCCCGCGCCCCATCCGCCGTTCTTGCGCTTCTCGCCGGCCCACGACGCCCAGCTTGCCATGTAGGCGCTGGCTCTGCTGCTTACTGTCTCTTGTGGTTTGTTCGCGTCCCCGTTGATGCCGTTCATGCTGTTTCTTTTGCTGCCGTTGCCTTCGGTAAGTCTAGCGGTTTCTTCGTTACGACGGCGCTGTGCCTCGCGCATCTGCTCCATGTCGTTGTACAGCCTGTTGAGCATTGTCGACGCCTTCTCCCGCCCAGCGGCAAAGTTGCGCCCGAGAATGTCACGGCCCTGAGCAAAGCGTTCGTCCAGATGAAGCTCCTTTACCTGCTCTGCTATGCGTCTCTGGACGTCCTCGATGGACAGACCGCCAGCCATGGGGTGTCTCGGTTCGGAGACGGCAAATAGGTTCGTATCGGTGTGTGAGTCCCACATGCGGTAGTTTTCAGTTCGCGCCCACGCCTCAACCCAATCAAGCCCAAAGTCAACGGCGGGATCGCTCTCCGATGTGTTGCGGCCAGCATTGGCGCTGCTGACGAGATAGTTGTGGAACTTGACGGAGGATATCAAGCCAATGATGTAGCCTTCAAACTGGGCTCTAATGTACTCTTCGCTTCCCACGTATTTCATCGTCTTTGGCGTGCTGGGGTTGGACTCGTCCCAGGTATCGTTGACCTCCTGAGTCAAGAAGTCGATCCATCTCCTGTCCGCCGCAGTCAAAGACAATGCCTGCCTCAGAGAAGGCGACGTGATGTTGATGGTGTTATCATCGAGATTTATAATGATGTCGCTGTAACGGTCCTTTTGTTGGAGAAGTAGGGAGTTGGTGCTGCCGACGAGGTAGGATTTTGTGCCGACATCGGCCAGCAAGTCGAGTTGCTGTAACGGAGTATAGGGTCCAAAAATGCTTCCCTAACGTTGTTTTTCATGTGAGAAATGGTATTCTTTAAAGAGGGTACAAGTTTAGTACGTACTTTGCCAAATATCTGCAGTGGGAGGCCCATATAGGTCAGAAGCGAGTTGCGATTACTACTCTGCAAACTCGTCGGCTGTGCAAGTTTCTTTTCGTGGCTGTTGAGCTCGGGATCTGCGCAATCTTGGAGGTTACGAATGAGTCCGGGTATCAGTGAAATGAGAGAAAATTGGACCATGCATAACCGATCGCATCGCGAGCCGAAGAAGAGCATCTGGGTCGGTCATTAGCAAGTCTGGTCATTTATGACGAAACCCAAGCACCTTTCTTTTAAAAGGATTTATGGAGAGTGGTTACCAACCTTGGGCTGAAGAAGACAGCATTTGAGTAGTACCAGGGCCTGCCATTTGAACTCGTGAATCAGCTCGCGCAGACTCATGCCCAAGTACTGATCCCGCTGCGCCTCTTCTTGCAAAAGGCCTCGACGCTTTTCATCTGCGAGACTGTCCTGGAAGCCTCGCAGGATATCAACGTCTGTAAACTCGCGCTGGGCAAACCATGCTTGGGTGACTATGCTGAGACGCTGCCTCAGCATGCCAAAGAACTGGGGGCTATCTGCGATGACGACAACCGCTTTCTGCACGGTTGAGCGAGTAACATCGGCAGGCCGGTTGATGAGCTGCGAGGAATCGAGCTGGCGAGTGCATGATATGCCGAACAAGGACGTTGCAGGTCCGTCGTCGGTCTCGGGCCGCAGCAGGGTAAAGTAGGAAAAGTCCTCCTCCGACCTAATCAACACCCTTCAAGTCAGCAAGCAGCTCTCCAGCTGGTTTAAGAAGAGAACATACGCATGCGCTCCGTCACTCAGAGCCATGAACGGCAGCAGAGTCCATCCATACTTGGCGGCCGGGTCAACGCCCTCTTCGGCTCCAAACCAGCTCTCGACCTCGGGACCCCGCGCATGATGGAAGCCAACAACCGTCACCAGCGGCGTAAAGCCAGACACAAACGGGGTGGTGGGTATCGTCGGGGTAATTGGCGACAAGACACTCTTGAGTTCAAGCCCATTGGGCGGGACCTTGATTCTCTCGGTGGTCATGGTTCAGCTCCCGGTGGGATATCAAGATTTGCTGCAGCTCGGCGCCGCTACAGCGATGCCATGCGCTTCCAAGGAAGCTTCCAGTCACCGACTCTCCGGGGGGCGCAGCTCGCGGGCGTCGTTCGAGTTCGGAGGGGATTCGGCCGTTCTGTCGAAGTTTGGTTCTGCTTGGATATGCGTTCGAGCGGTGGCGGGCAAGCAAAAACGGGCACAAGGCAAGTCGGTGTGGCGAAAAGGCGGGATTCCAAGATTGACACAGGCTGGAGTCGTTGCCAGTAAGCCGATCGCAACTTCAGACTTGCTTCGGCTATTGCTCTGTGACGTGATGGAAAGCCTGGTGCAAAAGGGACAGGATCAATTCGGCTTTTGCAAGAGTCCAGGGGGGAGACCCAAATGGTCGCGCGTCCGGTCTTGCTGCAAGGTGAATTGGCAATGGCGGGGGATCCCTGGCAGCCTCAAGAGCACGACAAGGGTGGATGAGGAGACGATGGGCTGGCCTGATGCTGAGAAGCAGCTTCAATTGCGTTCGACGCAGTGAAGATGCAGGATATCAGAGCAGGTGAGGGCCTCTATATGCCTCTATAGGTGGTGTTGAGAGCAGAAGAGGCGAGTTTGAGTGGCTGGTGACGGGCCGCATAAGTTGAAGTTTATTGTCCAAACTCCTGTTGGTGAGACTGAACCTTGAAGTGCTGACTTTCTTTGGTAGGGCCCGCCACGCAAAGCTGGTACACTGCCTTAGTGCTGGCTCTGCAAAGAGACGATCCGCTGTATGGTCCACTAACAAAGGTACATGGAGACGCCAACTGAACTGCCGGGAGTTTGAAGTCGCTGTCGCTGTAGACTTTAGTAGGGTAGGTGGGTGCACATGTTAAAAGTGCAAGCTTGAAGACTTTTTTTCAACCCGGCATCAAGACAAAAATCAACATTGGCTTGTGTCTGGTTAGATGCATTACGTAGGTACAACTACATGAAGGCATGTGACGGTAGCATTCAGTTGTAAACACTGGCCAAGTTATATCTTGTTCCAGTGCTCGAGAAAACCATCACCGATCCATCTCCGAGTAAAAGAGGCCATAAAAAGGCAAATAATAATGTACAGACAAACAAACCACACCACACCCACGCACAGAAACACAAAAATCCCATCTTACAGGCCGACAGGATTCCACGTCAACAGCAGCCTGCCATCCCAAAGCCTTCTTTTTCCTGCACGATCTCTCTTGGCTGCAGCCCATGCAGGGATGCGCCAGCGAATGGCAGACCCGGATGCTGGTCTGCCAGCGTGTCTTGCATTGCATTTGCGAGCCATGCCCGCCTCTTTTCTCCTTCTTTGCCCTTCCTTGAGTTTCTTTTTTACCGTTATTCTGCTTCCTTTCCCTTTTGCCACTATCGATATGTCATGCTGAACCCGGATATCAGGGCTGAATTTGTTTTGCCGCGTGATATCATGGGATATGAGGTATCGTCATGTGGAGCCGTTTGTCGTACGTATATACAGGAGTGGCATCAAGAGAGGGTACTTGGCCAGACCGCATATTTGGGCTGCATGTCTCCGAAACTACCTGCTGTATCTGCTCTGCTGCATTAGAGAATCAGATGTAGAAAAAACCCCAGTCCTGTTCAAGGTCCAATTCCCCCGTCCCGTCCCGACATCGCGGATTCGATCACGCACCCAAAACGAGCCAGATGCATGTAACTATCTGTAACCTGATGTTTTTGGTCATCGGGAATGTAGGTAACCGCTAACCTGGAGACGCCTTCATGAGAGATGGAACGTAATGTAGGAGAAGACAAGTCACTCGATTCATCTTGTCGGCGAGATGCGTCACCCGTGTAACCCAAGAATGTCCTGTTCTCATGGCAATGATGTAACTCAGCCACCTCGTGGTCCCTCTGCGTCCAATCTTGATGAAACAACCACCCGAATAGCTACATACACCGAAATGGAAAAGGCCGCAGCGGTATCATAGATGTAACGTGCAACAACATCATCTCATCTCATTTGTGGAATACAAGACAGACTGCGATGATCTGGTTTGCTACCCAGAGGCATATCCTGCCTACCTAGTAGTCACATCTGATAACAGGGTAGTAATATTTTGAAGCTTATATCTTATAGTACGAGGCAAATGTGTAGACGTCTACGTCTGTACCTCGAACAGAGCAAAAAAAAGCATAATAGTTAAAATGATGTACCCAATACCTTGGTCCATCGCATCAGCAAATGGAATCACATCTGGCATTGATACTCTTACGAAAACCAAATGTCTTTCACACATCGAAGGTAAAGCTCAAATCATGACGGCCCGCAAAGGTTTGAAACATATGGGCAGACAGGGCACTCGGGGGAACAAACAGAGCTCCATATTACTGATGAAACCTGCACCCAGCCGTGAACAAAATGAACAGGGGCCCCGGGAAGAAGAAAAAAGAAAAAGAGTGAGCACAAGATACCCGGAACGAGCGGATGGATTCCGCGTCGTCTGTCCCGGTATGACACAGAGAGAAACACTAGAGCAAAATTTTGCTATGAATAGCCTCTATGGGAAATAGGTATGCGGAATATTATCCGGTGTCCGTGCTCGGTACGATACGCCAGGGGAGCTCTGTAGAATCACGTTTGCCAGCATCACAACTACAGTAATACCAACTTCGACGGGACTTCAAGATCAGTTCAGGTCTTTGCGTAGGAATCATTGTCCCAACCACGTACACGTAGCCCATTGCCGCAGCTATACGAGACAGAATCCTTCTTCCAAGAACTTTAGACACACCGTCCCACAGCCAAGCAGACAGGCAGGCATTCCCGGAACGACTCCCAGGAAACACAATTCGAATAAGGCTGCGAGAGGCATCCCGGCACGTGGGAATCATAAGCAAAAAGTGGAGGGAAATCCCGAGGGATAACCCGTTAAAGTTTTCCCATCATGCACGATGAACCGTGCGGCGCAGGGCAAAAAATCCCTAATGCTAGCTGGGAAATCGTTGGGAACAAAACCTCAACAGCTCTCTGGTGGGAGAATACGAGTAGAGTACATGTATGATAAACCCTAGGTGTGATTTGCAGCGCCAAAACTCACCGAGTTCCCGATCTGCCATGGCTCGCTACTGTTAACGACAACCGACATCCAGGACGAACTCCATACACCAGACGAGTAGTACATACTAGTGCCAACACTAATCAGGGGCTCCGTCTCTATCCGCTGTAATCATTGTCATCTCATTAATGAGAATGAGTCGCCGTTGTGCTATTAATTGTCGAGGGTAAAGCGCTCTATTCCGCGGTGATACTAGCCTACGGGCCACCGGAGGCCAAAGGAGCAAACTGCCGCTAAATGAGAGGCCAAGGAGACTTGGCTTGCGTGTTAGCCATCGGCTGCATGTTTGCGACATGCCAAAATGGAGGTCTGCAGACAGGGATAATCTGAGACTTTGTTAGCTGGTAAACGCCTCTAAGACGGAGCCGAGCGGCAATTCTGGAACGCTTCCACGCTCTCGCACAGCATGGCCCCAGTCAGCCAAAAGGGTGGCTTTTGATGCGGGATTTGCCAGTGGATGTGTGAATGTGGATTGGAGGCGGCGCTGTGCTTCCAAACAATCCCCACAGGCTGCGACCAAAGACATCAAGCCATTCCATTGGGGCAAGCAAGCCTCGACGGGCGCCTCGTTTCTTGGTGTCGTCTCAAGGGGCGAGCTTCTGCTTCTTGACAGGCGAATTGGCTCTTCCAGTGCAAGGCTGAGAATTGCCCATTCGATGGCCGCCTGAATCCTTCACATACCATTGGCCCATCTTGTCCAGATAAACACACCACCCGGGCAAGGCAAGACTGAGCTATCGAAAGGGCCGTCACATCGAACGGATTGGCCAAATCGAATCTGGTTGGGTGAAGATGGCTGATTGGAGACAGACTGACGGCGAAGACATCACCACGTGCGTTCCCTGTCGGGAGCTGGCAAGCTGGATCCAGGGGGCTCCCCTGAGGTTGCTTGCTGTTGGAACCCCCCCAAAACAAGCCACCGAATTCGATCCAGCAGCGTCGCACCGCGGACGAATTGCAGCCAAGACGCCGTTCATTGGTGACGACGATCGGCGGCGGACTGACTGTTGCACTCCTTGTTCACTCCGTAGACCACTAAGAAATACTTGCTCAGGCCCCGTTCCTTGTAAAAGTATGAGGCGATGTCGTAAGCTGCTAAAAGCTGCCGGCGGGCGCCGACTAGGGGTAGGCGGGGAGCCATGTCGAGAGATGGGTGTAGGCATTGACTCGAAGATCGCCATCTAAACGGATCAATCTTGGGGGTTGCCGCGAGGGTTTTTGAAGAGTAAGCCGGTACGAAGTACGAGATTACGTGCCTGACCAAGGTTGAAAAGGTCGAAAAGACATCAATTGGCCATCAAGGATCCAGGGTTTGAAGTGGTGAGGCTGAAGTACATGTAATCTTGTCTCCGAATGGACCAGGGTCTTTTCATCACGACGATTATCACCCAGCATTAAAATGGAGCCCCTTTGTGATCCGAAATGAAAGACAATATGCTAAGCTTTTTTTGCTGCACTTGACGGTTAACGGGAAGCGCCAATACCAAGCACAATTGGCACATATACGAGTTCCAGAGAGTGCTAGGTAAGGTATATAGGATGGAGTCTTCAGCCCTGTGCGCTTGTATGGACGCAGTATCGTACGAGTCCAGCTAGTAATATAACTTCAATCCATGAACCGGAAGCGCCGCGCTGTGCATCGTAAAAAGCAAACTTCGGCGTCCCGAGAAACAGCTGAGATTGCGGCGCCCTCATGGTCGCGGCCTGGGATTATTTTAGAACACGCAAGGATACATTTGCAGACCATGGAGAGGTCCGTCCTGACCCTGCTCTCCCGAGGACCGTGACGCTGGTATTGCTTAAATTATTCTGGTACCGACACGCTGGCAGTTGTCAGACGGATTGGGGGCCACGAATGCCGCATGGACGTTTGCATCACGAGAGACAAAGAAGATGAAGGGGAGCAATTGTGAAGCTGAAGTGTAATTTCAATGTTGTCTGGTGTTGACCGTAATGATGCTTGGACAGGTACAGGTACAAGGACACAGCCAGGCGCACGTGGCCTCGGCAATTACCTGTATCGAGCTCGTTGGAGAAGAGGAAGCAGCTATTGACGGCGGCAAAAACAAATAAAGGCAATATTAAGTTTGCTATCAATGTGATGATAATTTTACAATGGCGTATCACACCTCTTTATTATATACGATTGGATCAATATACGATAGGGAATGCAGAATCGCCCTTTGTTAGTGCTGGCTGCACACTCGTCGCCAGCGCCGTGCTAGCGAATTGAGTCCAATCGCTTCGAGCCTTCTCCTGCATCAAAAGGACGCTGCTGCACGCTGGTTGGACGCCGCTGAAGGAATTTGCTGGGGTACTGGGTCGGCTTGTGGGGTTTCAGTGGTCAAAGGCCCTCTAGCGCCGTTCGCACAGGCCCCTCCAAAGCAGCTTAGGGCTGCTCATTCAGTGTGTTCTTTGGCGAGCTGCGCGCTCATGCTCAAGCCGGACAGCGGCGAGTAGCCGGCAATGGCATGGCGCTGTGGGGACGCTGGAAATGGGGGAAGCGAAGGTCGTTGATAAGGCACAAGGCAATCGGATCAGGTGTCGAAGACTCGGTGTCCCGAGAAATGAAATTGGATTTGAATGGGCGCCGCAAGTTGATCCATCACTCCATCACCCCCCCTGTGGGCCTTTGTTCTCTGGGCGCTATTCGCCGCCCAGCTGCGATTGATGCTGCAGACGAGACACTTGAGGCGAGAATCGGGTTGTTGCCACGAGCTGTGTGTGTATGTATTCTATGTACACGCTCGCAGGCGTTTGGTACCCCGTGCCTCACATGTTCAGTTCAGTTGTCGTTCGGGTACCTTGAATGGGATAAGAACAAGGCAAGGGAGCGTCAAACAGCCGCAATGCAAGGTTGCTGAAACCGCATCAGGCACACGCAGCCGCGCAACGAATGGGCCGGCGCAAAAAGATCAAAGCAGCATAGCCTGCTCGAGAGTTTGACACCACCTGGGATTAGAAAGCCAAGCGCGGACCGGGACAGCTGAGAAGGACGAAGGAATGCAAAGTAAAAATTCAATGGGCACAAGTTACAACGGTGTAGAAGGGCGGTCGAGACGCGATAGCCGGGTACCTGCTCCGCCGGCGCAGATGCTGCAGGGCGCATGTATGCACAAACAGGTGGGCTTCCACTCAGTGGCCCATACGACCACTTGCACCGGCGATAACTCGAGATTGGCACCACGGCTTCCGGTCGAGTTGTTTGGTGCTACGCTACGGTACTGTGATTGTATAGCCGCTACGGGTATGAATAGGTACAAGGCGGTCCCATTTTACTCCGTATTCCAGATGAATGGTAGCGATACAAGATGGGATTGGGGATGGGGGGTTCAATAGCCTCCATGGAAATGTGTGCGGATGGCTCAACACCCCTTTGGCGACCCAGCAGCATCAGGCGGCATCAGAGTTGCATTTCCAGCTGCTCCTTTGGCTCGTCTGCTGATTGACTGACCTGTTTGTTTGTCATTTGCTTATAGTACTTTTGCGTCGCCAATACGAAAACGCACCACAATGAATGTACGAGTATGCACATTGCCGTGCAAAGAGCTATGCTGGCTTGAACCCAGCCGCCCCTTGTCCTGGTCAGAGCAGACGCCGGTAGCAGTAACTTGGCAGTGGCGGGCCTGCGCCGTCATCTTCTGGTAATCTTCTGCTGCTTCGCCGGTACCAGGTACTCGTGCGCGCAGCTTGGCACCTCGAGTCGGTAGCCAGCACGGCCCGGCTCTTGCATCGAATCCTTATTAGGCAAACACCAAAAAAAAAGCCATCAGGCGAATCCCCTCCCCGCTACCTCAAGCCATCCTGCGTGGCCGCCCTGCCTCAGAAATTCGCTCTTGTGCCACCTTGAAAGCCTTGCTGGGTGAATGATTCATTCATCCATCCATCCAGCCAGTGCCCAGATGATCCGGGTCTCGTGTCTGTACCTGTACCTGTACTGTGTTGCTCGCTGACGTTCCAAAAACACGGCTGGGGTTCCAGTCCAGGCCAGGCTCTTCTTCTCTCGCCCTCCCACCCCAGCATCACCGCCGCTCGACGCCAGCAGGTGCCACTTGTTCCGCCCGACCTGTCATCATTTGGCCTGCTACAGCCACGCCCTAGGCTGTATCCACCACCTGGAGCTTGGGATTGGATTGGATCCCATGCTTTCCTGCTGCGCTGCTGCGAGCTTGTGCTTGTACATACATCCAGGCACTCGCACATGTACGGGGTAGCGCTCACTTTCACACGCCTCAAAGCCTGGCGTGCACGGTCAAAGCCTCAGCTCCTCCCGGCACTCTCCAGAGCAGGAGTCCAAATCTCCTCGTTCACGAGGCTGCTTCCGCGCGCCGAAACTTGGACCGCCCTTTGTCGCCCCGGCCCGGACATCTGACGCCTTTCATCATTGGCAGCCTACCGACTTCTCTCCTCCGGCGTCATCATCAACCCTTTCGCCCTCTTCACCTTTCCATCAACTCTCCCCGCTACCTGCTGCAGCTGGTTCTGCTGCTGCACTTGACACTGACCCTTCCAACGACATTTGCCGCCTCCGCCGCCGCCATTTTCTGCCGAACACTCCGCTAAACTCCAGCCCCCAGCTCGAGCGACTCTATCTGAAGCATCCCGACTTTTTCGTTTCCATTTTTTTCAACCAGCAGCAACTACCTAGAGAAAGACGAAAGAAGCAGAGGAGAAAAAAAGAAAGAAAAGATCACCGTTCGCGTCGTCAACCGTTTCTCCCAGTGTCCGCTGCTTATGCGTGTGTAATTGGCTGCATGGCAAACCCACCTTTTGGATCCAAATCGCTTCGTCTACCGATTCGTCAAGTGCTTAGAGAACGCCGACAATCTCGCCATCAAACACCAAAGAGTGCTGAATCGCCCAACATGGGCGGATGCATGAGCTCCAACAATGATGAGGTAGAGCAGAAAAAGAGGAGTCAGGCTATAGATAAGGAGTTGGACGAGGACTCAAAACGGTTACGGAAAGAATGCAAGATCCTGTTGTTAGGTATGTCTCTCCCCGGGATTGGCGGTCCCTGATGTCGTTGCGTCCCAATCGCTCACCCTTTTCTTTTTTTCTCGCTTGTCTAGGTTCTGGTGAGAGTGGCAAGTCGACAATCGTCAAGCAGATGAAAATTATCCACCTAAAGGGATACTCAGAAGAGGAGCTCTACAACTACCGACCGACCGTCTTCAAGAATCTAGTAGAATGTGCCAAAGCCGTCATAACCGCCATGCAGCAGTTCAATATTGAGCTTGTGCAGGAGGACAACAGATCCTTTGCCGACTTTTTAATAGACTACCAAGCGGAATCTGGTCCGCAAGCTCACATCGACCCCCAGGTGGGACTCGCTGTGCAGGCAATATGGAGTGACCCGGCCAAAGACCAGTTGATGGAGCACCAGACGGAATTCTACCTGATGGACTCTGCTGAATAGTAAGTTGTGCTGAAGAGTGGCTGGCGACGCGCCATCTGGTTTTCTGCTTGGATTCTAACCATGCTGCCTTTTTCTCAGTTTTTTCCAAGAAGCTATGCGCATCGTCGCGCCCGATTACTTACCTAACGAGATGGACGTATTACGCGCCCGTACAAAAACTACCGGCATTTACGAAACGCGTTTCCAAATGGGCCAGCTTAGCATTCAGTACGTCGCATCGACAATTATTTTCCCATTTTCCCTTTCTTTTCCATCTTCTTTCCTCTTTAAGCTTATCCCCGAGCTCCATATTTGCATTGTTTAAACAACGGGGCTAATGTTTCCTTCTAGCATGTTTGATGTCGGCGGGCAAAGGAGTGAACGAAAGAAGTGGATACACTGCTTCGAGAACGTTACATCAATCATTTTCTGTGTTGCACTCAGCGAGTACGATCAAGTTCTTCTTGAGGAGAGCAGTCAGGTAAGCTACGAGCGATTGCTGCGTGACGTTGATGGTATCATTTGCGGATAGGCTAACCTGACCGAATACAGAACCGCATGATGGAGAGCTTACTACTCTTCGATTCCGTCGTCAATTCACGCTGGTTCATGAGAACGAGTATTATTCTGTTCTTGAACAAGGTGGATATCTTCAAGCAGAAGCTGGGCCGATCACCTCTGTCCAACTACTTCCCCGACTACACTGGCGGCATTGACGTCAACAAAGCTGCCAAGTATCTGCTATGGCGATTCAACCAAGTCAACAGAGCGCATCTCAACCTATATCCACAGTGAGTAAAGGCGCAGATGGATTCTGGAATTGCTTTTTAGGCCGCTTTCTAACGTGACTGTCAATTCTAGTCTTACCCAGGCCACCGACACATCAAACATCCGACTCGTTTTTGCAGCGGTCAAGGAGACTATACTGAATAACGCACTCAAGGACTCGGGTATCCTCTAAGCTTATGCTATCCGAATCTTCGTCATTAATCTATCCATCCACCAAAATCCGCTTCGGGAGATGAGGCGTGTATAATACGGCGCGAATTTACAGTGCGCCTACCCGCCGATCCATATTGACCTGGTTCACGCCATGCAGTTCTCTCCCTTAACGGTACATGGACCCATCCAGCCGACATTTTCTTTAACATCGACATTACGCTCTTTTCTTTCCTTTTTTGCGATGCGACGAAACTCCCTCCAAGGGCTGAAATTTCTCTTTTGACCCAAAGGGCCTGAAGAACATTGCACCTCGATGTGGCTATTTTCCTGTCTATTACTACTCAGCAAGGCGCGGTCACTCTCACTCACTCGAACGATATATTTTATATTCCCCTTTTCCTTTTTCCTGTTATTCGGAATTATTTTTGTTGGCGACTACGGTCTAGATCTCGTGCGGCAAGCTACAGTATAAGGCTGACATGAGAAAGCCGTCTCTGGTTGGTGTCTTGATATTGGGACTACATGATGCAATGGTGTTTACGATGATTCGCTCTGAGGGGCAGCGGCAGCTAGATACACAGCTGAAAGACGGGCAATTGGATACCACGGCGGGCCGAGAGGAAGAATGGAAGCGGATACGGCAACCGTTTCCTTAGAGGCCAGGGTTGGACGTGGACTGGGCCTGCTCTGATGTGCCGATTTTGTGGTGGTTCCCGTGCCCGGGGTTGAGCGAATATGAGAGTTAGCAGGTGGGAATGCGTGAATAGGCTCGGCAAGATGAAATCTTTTGCAGAGATACCGAGAGTACAAAAGAAGAGATGTTTTTATTATTATCAAGAATTGGCTGCGGATTTTTCTTTTTTGTTGCGGCTTACGGGCTTTGCTTTTGGGCTGTTGCGCGCATGCAGGATGCTTGGGATTGGGGGAGGAGTTATTGGATAGGCTCTCAGCTTTACACGCGCGAGAATAGGTATTAATTGCTGCGCCCTTTGTTTAATATTGGCCTGACGTACGGATTGTGTCTGAATACAGTACCTACGTTTATAATTGATACCTTGGTGAAAACACTCTTGTGCAAAACGTTGGGAAACGAGCATGATGCATGTGATGTGGTTGTTTGTAGCAAGTAAGTAGCAGGCAGTGTTGGGCTGCCAGCAAAAAGGCCCTTTTGATGGATGAATTAGATGAATTGGATGGAACCAATGGCTGGTTCAAGAGATGCTTTTAACCGTCTCAATTTTGTTTGGAGCAAGGAGAATCTGCAATGCGAGGTTTTATTGAACGAGTAGCCATACGCATCATAGCAAGTCTCTATGGCGAGTTGAGACGTGTCAGGCTCCGACTTTTCCATCATCCGAGCAATTCGACAGTCACAGATTCGCAAGAGGCCCCACACAGCTGCGGCCAAAAAAGTGGTGTGATGATGCAGGCTGTACGAAGTATGGATGGACAGTCTATGGTTTCAATTGCTTTAGGCCGAGGTGCTTGAGACTTGTTGTTGCCCAACAGAGGAGTTGCGCGAGGCAATATACGGGCTGCGATGGGATTCTATTGGCATGAGGGAGGAAAAGAGGTAGTAATACTTGAAAGTAATTTCTGAATGAATGGAACGGTAGCAGTAACAGAGCAATTGGGTAAATGAATGCAAATGCCAGAGGGCCCCGTATCCGAGTACCTATACGAATGGATGGGATGCCCGGATCTCCGCGAGCAGATGGACGATGATGACACCAGCGTGGCGCTACGGAAATGGTGCCGCCCGCTCTAAGGTACTATTAGTGGTATAGGCACCTAATGTAATCGAACAACCTAAAGAGAGGAAAAAACTTGCTGTGGGAGATACTTACATACCTAGTACAGCAGACAACGGACATGGGATGCACTTACACGTCTCGTGCATATCCATTGGGCAACATCGCGCAAGTTCTCATCTTCTTGTTTTTTTGATGCTGCCCCTCCCTTGGTTCCAACTCTCCGCTTGCCTTGGGTACCTAAAGCTGTCCCTTGCCCCTGTGCCTCCTCTTTCTCTTTCTCTCTCTCTTCTTCTACTTCTTTCACGATTTGTTTTCCTTCTATTCAAACTTTTCCAATTGAACCCGTTCTTCAGTGGTGCTTCTTATCTGCCCGAGTCCGAAGACAAAGCAGACCAAAGGAAGCTCCTGATACCCCGCTGTTGCGTTGCTGCCCCACCATAGCTTCTTGCAGCTGAGCTGATGTAAGTCCCATTGATAACAATCGCGCAACCACCTGTTCTCTCTCTGCCCGTGCCCTCTTTCGACCCGTCATCATCATACTTTTTTATCATCTCGATCTCTATCCTGTTTACCCTATCCCTTTTGTTTTTTCTGCATCGTTATCCTTATCCCCCTCACCTCACCAAAGAGCACCCAGATTGCTAAATTTCACCCGCCTTGCAGCCCTCGTTTTCCCGCCATGGCGACCAAGCAGCCGCTGCCCGTCCGCGAGCGTCGCCCCTCCACTGGAGCTCCCCTTGTGGACATCCAGGGAGCTGTCGGCCCAGCGGGCATCTCTCGGCCCAAGCACAGGAGGACTTTTACCGGCTTTGGCGCTGGAGAAATCAAGCACGTTGAGGGTTCGTTCAATTCTTTGCTTCTGTTTCTGCCCCTCTCTTGATGCGATCAATTGCTTTGTTTGAGCGGTTGTGATCGGCGGGCGATTTACATGCGCTTGACCCGTGCGGCGCGGGGGAGGGGAAGCTTCAACTTGCTTTTGGCGGGGCTTCCCATGCAACCATGTGCTACCGTGTTTTGCTTGCTGTACCGCCATCGCTGTCTTTATCCACTGTTTAATATGGCCATTCTTTGCTTTCTTTTTCTTTTTCAAACGAATCATTCACAATTACTAATGAAGCTCTCCTACAGCCTCAATTCCCGAGCCCCAGCGCGAAGCATGGAGGCGGAATCAAGTCCAGAACATCACCGACAAGGACACCTTCGAGAAAGAAGTTGTCCGCCATGTCGAGACCACCCTGGCCCGTAGCATGTTCAACTGCGACGAGACTGCAGCGTATTCAGCTACCAGCCTGGCCTTCCGTGATCGACTCATCACCGACTGGAACAAGACTCAGCAGCGCCAGACATTCCGTGATACCAAGCGTGTCTACTACCTCAGTCTGGAGTTCCTCATGGGACGAACCCTGGACAATGCCATGCTCAATGTGGGGTTGAAGGATGTTGCCAAGGGTAAGATCTGTTGCCATGCTCGCCGTGCATATATAGTACGACTATTTATATCATCTTGCTAACACAATTGCTACATAGATGGTCTCTCTGAGCTTGGCTTCAGAATCGAAGACATCATCAGCCAGGAGCATGATGCAGGTCTAGGCAATGGTGGTTTGGGCCGACTCGCCGCATGCTTCCTCGACAGCTTGGCCTCCCTCAACTATCCCGCTTGGGGCTACGGTCTTCGCTACAGATACGGAATCTTCAAGCAGGAAATCATTGACGGCTACCAGGTTGAGGTTCCTGATTACTGGTTGGACTTTAACCCCTGGGAGTTCCCCCGCCACGACATTACTGTCAACGTGAGAACCCCCAACCTCCCTGACGCCAGCATGACTGAACGAAGCTTACCCTGTGATAATAGATTCAATTCTACGGCAAGGTCCGCAAGCAGACCAACAACGATGGCAAGACTGCTTTTGTCTGGGAAGGCGGCGACATTGTCGAGGCCGTTGCCTACGATGTCCCCATCCCTGGTTACGCTACACCCACCACAAACAACCTGCGACTCTGGTCTAGCAAGGCGTCTGGAGGCGAGTTCGATTTCCCCAAGTTCAACAACGGCGACTACGAAGGTGCTGTCGCCGATCAGCAGAGGGCCGAGACCATCAGTGCCGTGCTGTACCCCAACGACAACCTGGAGCAGGGCAAGGAGCTGCGACTGAAGCAGCAGTATTTCTGGGTGGCAGCATCTCTCTATGATATTGTGCGCCGCTTTAAGAAGACCAAGCGCTCCTGGAAGGAGTTCCCCGACCAGGTCGCCATCCAGCTCAACGATACCCACCCTACTCTTGCCATTGTCGAGCTCCAGCGCATCCTCATTGACAATGAGGGCCTGGAATGGGATGAGGCATGGAATATTGTCACTGCCACGGTAGGTTCTCCTAACTACGCCTCCCTCTTAGTAAGAAGAGGAATTGGCTAACATCTTGTGCGCAATTTTAGTTTGGCTACACCAACCACACCGTGCTCCCAGAGGCCCTGGAGAAGTGGCCCGTTGGACTGGTTCAGCATCTGCTGCCCAGACATCTTCAGATTATCTATGATATCAATCTGTTCTTCCTGCAAAAGGTCGAAAAGGCCTTCCCCAATGACAGAGACTTGCTCCGCAGAGTCTCCATTATTGAGGAGAGTCAGCCCAAGATGGTGCGAATGGCCTTTTTGGCCATTGTAGGCTCTCACAAGGTCAACGGTGTGGCTGAGCTGCACTCGGATCTGATCAAGACCACCATTTTCAAGGACTTTGTTGAGATTTACGGCCCGGACAAGTTCACCAACGTGACCAACGGCATCACCCCCAGACGCTGGCTGCACCAGGCCAACCCTCGCCTGTCTGAGTTGATTGCTACCAAGTGCGGCGGTGACAATTTCCTCAAGGATTTGACTGTTCTCAACAAGCTGGAAGCCCATGCCAAGGATAAGGCTTTCCGCAAGGAGTGGGCAGAGATCAAGTACGCCAACAAGGTGCGCTTGGCCAAGTACATTCAGACTACGCTCGGCGTTTCCGTCAACCCAGCAGCCCTGTTCGACGTGCAAGTCAAGCGAATCCACGAATACAAGCGCCAGCAGCTCAACATCTTTGGAGTTATCCACCGGTACCTGACTCTCAAGGCAATGAGCCCCGAGGAGAGGAAGAAGCAGTTGCCCCGTGTCACCATCTTTGGTGGCAAGGCTGCTCCCGGCTACTGGATGGCCAAGCAAATCATTCACTTGGTCAATGCTGTCGGCGAAGTTGTCAACAAGGACAGCGACATTGGCGACCTGCTCAAGGTTATCTTCCTGGAAGATTACAACGTCAGCAAGGCCGAGATGATTATCCCCGCGTCTGACATTAGCGAGCACATTTCCACTGCAGGAACAGAGTAAGTTGAAACATTGAAGCCTGAGTAGAATGGTGGAGCTAATAAACACAATAGGGCATCTGGTACCAGCAACATGAAGTTTGTCCTCAACGGAGGTCTCATCATCGGAACCTGCGACGGTGCCAATGTAAGGCTTCATCGAGCTTGTCACTTTACTTGTAACATTCTGACTCTATTTACAGATTGAAATCACCCGTGAGATTGGCGAAAGCAACATCTTCTTGTTCGGAAACCTGGCCGAGGATGTGGAGGACTTGCGCCATGCCCACAACTTTGGCTCTCACGCCATCGACCCCGACCTGGAGAAGGTCTTTGTCGAGATTGAAAAGGGCACTTTTGGCCTGCCCAACGACTTTAGCGCCTTGATTGCCGCTGTCAGGGACCATGGTGACTACTACCTGGTGTCGGACGACTTCCACAGCTACATCGAGACGCATGCCCTCGTTGATGAGGCCTATCGCAACCAGGACGAGTGGGTGACCAAGTGCATCACATCCGTAGCCCGGATGGGCTTCTTCACTAGCGACCGCTGCATCAACGAGTACGCTGAGGAGATTTGGAACATTGAGCCTCTGGATGTCACTGAAACATAGACTCTCCCTTGAGTAGAGTTGTGTAGAAACCAGTGTGGGAATACCTCGATAGATTCGAGCAGGCAGAGTTACAGTTACACAATAGGGAGGAGTGAAGATACGACGCTCTCTTCCTATATGATGAATTGAATGTCCAATATTGAATTAAACAAGAGTTTTCATATTTTCACCGTAAGAGCCCGTGCCCGTACTGAAGTTAATGTACGCACACCACCATTCCCAGTAAATCGCATCCAATTACAGTGTGGCGCCCTGACGCATCACGTATGTTGCAACATAACACAAAACTATGATATCGTGATTTCTTCATCGCAGTCAACGAGCAGCTCCCAGTCACCTATGAATTCGCAAGCTACGAGAATTACAAAAAGACGATCTGCGGGCGTGGTAATTACGATTTAGGAGGTAAATGTAGCTCGTGATATAGAACACTACAGCGAAAATAGAAATATTCTACTGGAGAAAGTAGGAAGACTCTTAAACAATAACTTGACGTTTCTCTTTGACTGCTATTACGTGTTGATGGTGAATGCATGTAACCTCGGAGGTGTAATTCATAACTGCATGTGCCTCGGACTGTATCTACTACGTAAGTCAGATCACATACGAGTCGGCCACACATGCTAATCGGCCACACATGCTAATCGGCCACCCTTTTACACCAAAACTCAATGTTTTAAAAATTTGTCATTAATTCTAGAAAAATTATATAAGCTTAGGAATTATAACATATAAGAGAGTTTATTGATAAAAAAGATATATTTTAATATTAGATCTTACATCAATATTATTTTTACAAGTTAGGATGGGAGGTGGCCGAATACTCTGTGTGGCCGATTAGTACGTGGTCTGACTGACGATGTAATTGCCTGTTGACGCTAGAAAACTCATGCAGGCACAGTAACCAGGATATTCCCAGGTGTTGTTTACTTGTACATCCAAGCTAAAGCACTGAAATGCGGGCAAATAACTTGATATTTAGACAAGAGCGGTGTCACGATTGAGTGGGTTGTCGTTGGACAATGGAGAAAATTGAGGTGCGAAAGAACCGGAGCAAAATCTCCAGGGGCCGCGAGCCGATTCGCAGCGATTATTTCGATGGCGGGAGGGGGGGCCCGTTCCTGAATCAGTAGGCGGAATCGCTGAGTTGTGAAGTTGGGGGGGGAAGAAAGTGTATCGTGTACTTGGCTGGTTTCATGCAAATACGTGATTTATTACATGAGAAATACGGGGGGGTTAAAGTACCTTGTACACGTGCAGTTTGGCGTGGGTCATGGGAAGATGGGAAGTGGGTTGAAGATTGATTTGATTGTGACGTCATTGGGGCATCACCGCGTGCGAAGTTGCGTTTAGACCGAAACTGACGATGTCAAGGTTCTGTCTGTGTTGCGTTGCTTTTTTCCTGGGGTGTCCTTTTTTCTGCAGAGGATTAGATTAATGCATGTGGGAGCAAGGGGGGTTATTTAGCTGGAGAGAAGGGGGGTGAAAGAGCGGCTGGGCGAATGGGATGGGAGAGGGAGTTTAGGTTGGGTTGGGCTGTTTTTTGGGGGCGAGGGAAAGCTGGTTTTTGGATATGGAAGAGATTTGGGGGGGGTCCACGTTGAGATAGGGTCAATTTTGGGATGAGGAGAAGGATGAAGATTTGGGAAATGTCGATCTGGATTAAGATGGGATTTTGGGTTTCTTGGATGGAGATTTCGAAGGGAAAGGCTTTTGAAAAGATTGACGGTGGCGAGAAGATCAGAGATTGTCGATGTGCAACAGCCGCGATGGTGTAGATGGCTTGCAACGGTACGGTGGTTTAGAAGCTAGGTAGCCTAGTGGGATGTGAATGACATCTCCCGCGGCTTTTCAGCTAATCCAGGCCTGTGAGTGAGCATGGGCAAGGGTTGTCGTTTAGGCATTGGAGGGGTTGAGAACCCGAAGGAAAAAAACATGGGGGCAGCAAGCAAGGCGCACGATGTCGTCACCGGAGCTGGGTTTGCGAACGAGGGTGAGCAGTCCCTGAAGCGCTGTCGTTGTCGTCGCTGCGGGGCGTGACGATGATGATGCTTGGAAGTCCCTGGAAGAGGAAGAGGAGGAGGGGATTTCGTGGTTTTGTTTATAGGTCAGCCTTTGTCCTGTCTCGGCATGGTGATGATTTGGGACTTCCTACTGCCTTATCCATACCCGCGAAAACAACAAATCTGCGTATCGTGTAAGATTGAGGGTCCTTCTTGATCTGGAGTCCTTTTTGCCCGAGTTCTGTGCACCCTTATTGCTGGGCGCCTAATACGGAGAAGAAACGCAAAAACCCGACAAGATAAAATAGCACTCTTCCCCGATTTTCGAGACCCAACGAGGGCACGCGGGCATTGGTATTTGGGAAATTTCCTGATCCTTGGGCGAGAATCTCGATCGATCGCCTGAGACGGCGCGCGTATAAGTAGGGACGAGCTTGGCCCCCCCTTCTTAGCTCTTGCGGTTCCACGACCCTTCTGCTCTTTTACGAAGAAATATTCTCCATCTTTTTATTTTTGGCCTTTCGGTTATAACATCGCTCTCTGTGGCTGTGTCCCTTCATTATTTCGAATTGTTGTGTTGTGTTGCGACGGCCTCATTGTCTTTTTGCGCCTCCCGTCCCACTGAAGGCGAAGACCATTGCGACCGAACCGAACGAGTGACATTCAGTGGCCTCTGCATTCGCTAGAGACGCGTTGGGCACCCTTTTTGCGATTCACAAAATACACGTAAGTTGGGAAACAAGAAAAACCCCGAGAAGCCAAAAAACAAGGTCAGAGGCAGCAATTGGGCTGGGCCTTGATTCCGTCTTGGTGTCAAGCCGCCCGGGCACAATTGACAAGCCTGCTACCTGGCTTTTACCCCGCGCACTGCGCTCTCTGACAAGTACAACTGCCGAACCTTGCCCGTGCGCCCACTAACTCGGTGTCCTTTTCTCTCCTTGGGAAGCAGGGCGTCTTTTATCACCTGAACTCTCTACCTAACGTACCGATCCAATCTCTTGTTTGGGCTTTAGGCGCTATTCGCTTGCCAAAGTTCCCTCTTCCAGTCTTATTTCCCACCCAGTGGTTATTAGAACCGTCCACCCCCGCCTTCGCGAAAACAGGGAGAATCCGACCGACTGTCGCTGAAAAACACGAGAGAAGAAACGAGTTTTCGAGAATCAGGAATAGTGAAAAGAGACTCAGAACCAATCGATCCGACAGACTCTCCTTTACTCGCATCCTCCCGCTGCGATCCTCCATCCTTACGAGGCCCGGATCGAGATTTGCAGCTAATTACAAGTTCCAATAAGCTCAGCCCGCTGTGCAAAAGCGCCCCCGCCTGCTAGAGCGAGTGGAACTCCCTGTAATCCTGCGCAATACCGCCTGTGCTGGCTTTCTTCTTCCCAACCGAGCCGACCAAAAAAGCATCAGCAACATTCATCCATCCCGTTTTTGGAGCGAGGGGTTCTAATCCAACTCTTTTCACCCTCGACAAACCTCTTTCTCACGCCCGCATCTTTGGACGCTTTATCTCGCCCATCGCAACCCGCGTCGAGATTTCACGCATTCTTTACCGATAAAAAACTAGATTCCCCCGCCATCACGAGTCAAATCGATCCGTCACAATGGCCGAGTTTGTGCGTGCGCAGATCTTTGGCACCACGTTCGAGATCACCTCAAGGTAGGAGGAAAGAGCGAGAATCCGGGACCGCGCGAGGAGCAAAAGAAGCTGATCAATTCCATCAGGTACTCGGACCTCCAGCCCGTGGGCATGGGAGCGTTTGGTCTTGTCTGGTGAGTTTGTTCCCCCCCTCCATTTTTGGACTGCGTTTTGAGGCAATCCTGGCTAATTGCGACTTTCCCCTCCCCCGCCAAATAGCTCTGCGCGAGACCAGCTCACCAACCAAAATGTCGCCGTCAAGAAGATCATGAAGCCCTTCAGCACGCCTGTGCTCGCTAAGCGGACGTACCGTGAGCTGAAGCTGCTCAAGCATCTCCGACACGAAAATGTATGCGCTTTCCAGGCTGTCGCTCCATCGCATTGCATCATCAAGCCATGATGATGATGCTGATGATGACACCCGCCGTTCCATGCTGACGTTGGGCGATTCGCAGGTCATCTCTCTTAGCGATATCTTCATCTCTCCCCTCGAGGACATGTACGTCTTGTTCTTTTCCTCTGGTTTCGCCTCCTTTTTTCTCTGCTTTTTCCTAACATCGCCTTCTATAGCTATTTCGTCACAGAGCTTCTTGGCACCGATCTGCACCGGTTATTAACCTCCCGACCGCTCGAGAAACAATTCATCCAGTACTTCCTCTACCAGATCATGGTATGCGATGACACATCAATTTCCCTTTGCATTACGCTTGTATCGGCTGGCAATTAGCATGCCGCCGTATACAGCGCTCGGCAGCGCAACAGCAGCTAACGTGTGCGTTTTTCATATAGCGCGGCCTGAAATATGTCCACTCGGCCGGTGTCGTCCATCGTGATCTCAAGCCCAGCAACATCCTCGTCAACGAAAACTGCGATTTGAAGATTTGCGACTTTGGTCTGGCTCGAATCCAGGACCCGCAGATGACGGGCTATGTGTCAACACGATACTACCGCGCTCCGGAAATCATGCTCACATGGCAAAAGTACGACGTCGAGGTCGATATCTGGAGCGCTGGCTGCATCTTTGCCGAGATGCTCGAGGGCAAGCCCCTGTTCCCGGGCAAGGACCACGTGAACCAGTTTTCCATCATCACCGAGCTGCTTGGTACTCCTCCGGACGATGTCATCAACACTATTGCTAGCGAGAATGTGAGTATCCTGTTTCGTCGATATGTCTAGTCGATATGGACAGCCAACTGACACGAGAATTAGACGTTGCGTTTCGTCAAGTCACTACCTAAGCGAGAACGACAGCCACTTCGAAACAAGTTTAAGAATGCAGACGATTCAGGTATGAGGACATTACACTCAAATTGCTACCCCATTGAAAGATGCTCTTGTCTGACAGGAATCCGCACAGCCATTGATCTTTTGGAGCGAATGCTTGTTTTCGACCCCAAGAAGCGAGTGACAGCCACTCAGGCTCTGGCCCACGAGTACCTCCAGCCGTACCACGACCCCACCGATGAGCCTGTTGCCGATGAGAAGTTTGACTGGAGTTTTAATGATGCCGACCTCCCCGTTGACACCTGGAAGATTATGATGTACGTTGGTTCGCCTTGATCTCATTGTCTACACAACTAATGTGATACTATAGGTACTCGGAGATTCTTGATTACCACAACGTCGAGGGCGCGCCCAACATGGAGGAGCAATTCCCCACACAATAGATTGAGAGAATGGAACAGCGGACCTCAAATTACAGGGTGGCATAAAAAGATTTTGAACCACTGCACACAAGACGGATACAGGAACGCGCGCGTCTAGCAGACACACGGTTACACGACTCACGAGGGCCAGCGCACCTTGTTCCGAGACAGATGCTTTTTTTGCAGTTTCCGGCGTTGGGGATGGAAAGACTGGCATGGAAGGGGAAGGGGGAGGCAATTAGGAAGGGTTAAATATGTTGTAAAGACTTGTGATTCAGTGTGCAGCGACGACAACGATAAAATATACGAAGAAACGGGCTTTCTTTTTCCTTTTTCTGTTAATTTTATTTGCTGACCTCTCTCTATCCGGGTTCGTGACGCTTGCTTGGCGGTACAGAAGCACTGCCCCGGCCGGCTTTCTGGCCGGTGAGGGCGAATGGCAGGGGGGTTATGAGATTTTCAAATCGAGGCTACTTATAAGGTTGACCTTCAAGATCTAGGCAGCCAATGGTGTGACCAAGTCTCAAAGATCATCTGAATCCTGCCTGGTAGAAAGTTGGAGCGCCGAACAGAGCCTCACACAAGAGGCGGAGCAGGGGGGCGGGATAGATGCAGGCATAGTCAGGCGGTAGAAGAAAACGGGAGACACACCCCGCCATATACTGGGATTCATTTGAGCAGAATATCATAGAAATAACCCCAATGAAAGGCCAAAAACAGCTTGAAGTTATGATGAACTTATGATTCTCAAGTGTATAATTTGTTTGACTTGTTCATGTGGTAAGAGGAGCGTTGTCCCGACATCTTATAGGTGTGTGTCTTGCGTTATTCTTCCACCCCATCGGGAAAAGAGCCAATCCTAGCAAGACACACACGATGCAGATGCAGTACAAGCATTTCTCCATAAGTATTCCGGATCCCGATCGCCATATAGCCGCTCAACATGAAGACATGTGTCGGGGCTTGGGCGGCTATGATAGGGCGAAACAGCCACGGCAGAAACAGGTCATTTTGTGAGAAGCCGTTTTTTGTACCTCACGACGAAGCAGGCAGTGCTTTTTGGGGCTGGTGCCTGTTTTTTTTTGTGTTGCATTCGCATTCTTTCTCCATTCTACTATTATTCATTGATTGCGCCCTTTTTTTGTTTTTCTCCTTGTCGCTTTTGTTTGTTGGAAGCCTTGAGCGTTTAAACGGCTTTTATACTATTTCGTTTTGCGGCGAAAGCGAGAGGAATTGAGTAACGACATTTTGGAAAGAGAGATTTTTTGGATTATGGAGAGATGCAGCGAGGAGAAAAGAGGTTGCTACTGTCCGGAGCTGGAGACAGTCTCATGGCGGGATTGCTCAGGTATGGATGCCTCACCTTTCTCTTCCTTCACCTTGATTCCTAGACACCGCCACTTTGGAGACTTTGGAATTGATTCACCAACGCTCTTTTCGGGATGAAGATGAGGCAGAATTGATAAGTTGGATGAGAATGCTGACCGATGGGTAATGAATACAGGCAAAATACTCGTTACGACGGAGTATTTGACTGCGCAGGACTTGTTGAAGAGTGAGGAGGATACGGAGTTTGCTCATGCTGATGTTACTATCACGTTCGTAATATTTCCTTCTTCTTCTTTCTCAGCGACTTGTACTTTTTACTTTATTCTTTGAACTATTGAGCTGTCTAACTGAGCATTGAACAGATATGCCCAGGGTGATCAAATACGCAAATGTCGGAATTGCAGGACTGCGTTTGATCAAAAGTTTCTGATCCCGCGGGTGTGGTGGACGACGTTTGCGAAGCGCTCGAATGGGTATTTTGGGTATCAGGATATACTTGATTCGGATGGCACGCGGACGGGTACAAGTAAGTATCTGATACATTTCTTTTGGATTGCACTTGAACGGACGATTAATGCAAAAATCTTTCAGTCTCGTGGGTGAGATTCATGGTCAAGCGAGTCAGCAAAGTTCTCGATGACCACGGCGTCGACGAGATCAAATACCACTGGGTCAAGCTCAACGCCGTAACGAGATGGCATGCCTCAAATAACCGCACCGACATCATCCTCTTCGACCATCCCCAGTTTGCGCTGCTGAACAGGGACTCTATCCTGCGAGACATCAACCCCCGCGAGCTGGGCGATCCGTTCTGGATGTATCCTAGCATGGTGGAAGAAATCGCCCAGCTCCACGACGTGACCATCTGGGAGACTCGCAACCTGCTCCGGGACTTTGAGTTGCGACGAGCCTTTTACAGGTTCAACTACAAGTACCTGCACGAGATCCCGCGGCACATGACGCACGTCAACGAAATGGTGTACGTAACAGAGAGCATCCTCACCAGCATCCAGAAACACCACAACCACTTCCTAGCCACTGACAAGGCCGTCGACGCGCCGCCGAGGATGTTCTTCCTCAACATCCAGAGCAGGCTCGACTCGCTGCACAACATGGTGACCAACCTGCGGCACCGCGCGGAGAGCAACAACGCGCGCATCCAGAACGAGATGGCCCTAACCTATAACGACGCGGCACGTATCGATTCCTCTGCGATGCGGGCGATTTCGCTGATTGGGTTGTTGTTCTTGCCGGCGGCGTTTGTGGCGGCGATATTTAGCACGAGTTTTTTCAACTTTGATGCGCCGACGGGGATATGGAAGCTTTCGAGCCATTTCTGGATGTATTGGGCGGTGGCGGTGCCGTTGACGGTTGTTACGGTTGTGTCGTGGTTTTTTGGGCCGGTGATTATGGATAAGGTTATGCCGCAGTGGAGGAGGTGGGTTGAGTGAGTGAGTGAGGAGTTGAAGAGGGAAGATGAGGAGGGTTGCTGAGGATGTTTTGAGATACCATTCATTTTTTTTTTTTTGAGGAGACCGTCTTTGTTTCTTTGGGCTGGGAGAGGCTGTTGGGTTAAGTGTTTTTTTCAAAGTGATTGGGAGTTTTTGGATCTATGAGGAACATTATTTCATGGAGAAATGAGATATAAAGCTTTGGTATGGGGGCATATAGGAAAATATGAAGAGATTTACTCAACGACAACTTGATATAACGATAGGACGCTTTTTTGACTTGATACAATTTATTACAGAACTTGAACCATTGTGGTGATATTTGTTGAATCTGTGACATTAAACCGTCTTATCACTCACAAAGATTTGAAGACGTTTATCTTTATTACTTCGTATACATCTTGACGGCTTGTCTGACTTTGTCAAAGAGCTGGAGCATAAGTGGAAGAGTAGTAAAGTCAAAGGGGGGAGCAAGCAGGTTTCTAGCTACAATCTTGCAGCTAAGTATTTAATAATGATTATATATATTTCTGAACCCCCCAAACAAAGAGAGAAACCTCTCCTTTTATAGTTCTTTTCTCAAGTCACGAAGTCACAGCTTGAACCTAGGTGTTCCTTTGCAGCATTCTAGCTTCTAGTCGCCTGACAGGCTCAGCGAACTTTACAAGGACTTGTCTAGCCATGCACAGTCTTGCGGCAAATCATCGCTACCTTAAATTATACATTGTTCACCTTCATCTACTATCTGTGATAGGCTTCTAGCGTTAGTCATGACTTGAATTTGCAGAGCTGAAATCTTTGCTCCAATACAAGGGCTGGGTAGAGCAGGCTATTGAACCAGGCGTCACAACAAGTTATCATCTCAAACATGACCCAAAACTTTTCTACATGTTTCACTCTACACGTTTCACTAATAACATCATATTTTATGATACGTACTTTCAGCAGACGCCCTAAGTGAGGACAATTCAAGCCGAAGAGTTGTCAGGAGCTTCAGAGCTATATAGCTGAAAGAAAGCCTCTAAGCTCAAAGCTGGGCTTTGGGGCTTAGAATGGGACTACAAAAGAGAGAGGTCTCAAAAAGAAATACACTCTTTACTACAAATCGTGCTGTTCAATGACCGGTCTGTCTCCGTCACTTTTCTCTTTGTGATCCAGACTTCTGACAAGAGTAAGACTACATAGTTACCTATTCAGCCACAGTAAAAAGCAATAGGATGTGTAGCTACATATAGTACATAGAACCTAAAACATTGACCGAGGGCTTCATAGACACATATGGCCCAAGTCAGAGCTAGCTAGGTACCCAATGAGATTCGAAGATGACTTGTATGATAGTGGCGCATTGTTGGATTGGAAGATGACACGCTTACTCTGATCCTATAAGACCCTAAGGGCATGCTCATATCCCAGATACATTATGTTATAAATGGCCATATTTATATAATCGAAGAATGATTTTTTTTCCTTGCTACAAATTTGTATTACAGCCACTTTGTAAATAACATTTCCATCGTTTGAAGTATTCATCGGCCAATAAGCCAGGCTATGAGCCAGGAGAAGCTGATGTGAGCAATCATTCTGCCATGGTGGATATGAGGGCCTTGTCCAATCCTACGGCGCTATATTTGCCTCGAAATATGATGCGTTTCATGCCATCATCGGAGTGGATATGCCACATAATGCATAGTCCTATGTGTCTAAATATGGACCGAGTCGAGGCCACACCACACAAGGCATCTAGATTCGCCTGGAATGCGCCAAATGAGAAAACCAATGCAAATATTTGACGCAAACCTGATATCGTCGCCTCATTTATATTCACTAGCTCGTACGATTCGTAACGAAATTGCCAAACCGTCAAGCTGCAATGTGATATGTATCACGCACTCCACAGAAAGTTCGCATAGACGTCAAAAAGGCAGGGCTGCTGCTCGATCCGTGCTTAGCCCCAGGGTCCAAAGCGGCCATGGCGTTTTTGCGGCTGACATGCCAAAAAAGTGAGGCGGCTTGCCAACAAGCATCTGACAAGCCCGTGGCGTTGATGTCCGTGATGCGGGAGGACTTGCTAGTGCGACGAGCTGAGTGCGAAATATGCCTACGCTAAGTGGCTCACCGAAATTAAGGCCGCGAGCCACGGGCAGCCACGTTGAAATGTTGTGGAATGAGGGAATGAGGGAATGAGAGAATGAGAGAAGGTGTTGCATGGTTTTCGTTTGTGTCCAGTCATATGTGCATGTGTGATTGCAGCTTGCGGCTGTTCATGATGGGGTTGGTTGCTGGCATCGTCACGCGGGTGAGGGAGGTGACATGTAAGTAAGCACGCTTCTGGTCTCTGGTCTTTGGTCAATGAAACAAAAGAGGAGCCATTGAGATTTCCACTGTGTTTCCTGGAAAGATTCAGTCTCCACTGTCGTCTTTGACTGTCTAGAAGTAGGGCTTGGTTGATGCTTGTAAAAATAGTCACGTTGGAAGCCTCATGCTCTGAACGAGGAGTGTTAGTTCTTATGTGAGTATAAGTGAGTAATACCGTTTCTGAACGGCCAGTTCTTGACGGTAACGGCTTGTCTGTATTATGTCTGTGATCTATGATGGAATTCAGTGTCCAGAGCCAATGAGGAGGAGAAACCTGGAAGGTGTTCAAGTGTGTACATAGAGAGCTTCCAGTTCTTGAGCTTTGGTTGATGATGACATAAGGAAAGTACTCTTTCCCATGTACCCAGATTCACAACCTCGAATTGCTTGGTACGAAGGGACTATTCATATCAATAATGCTCTTCAAAGGAATTGATGAAGATCCAAAAATTCACTGGCTACTTACAGTGTAACGAGATACAGAAGAGTCTACATGTTTCATCTGATAGCACCTGTTTCTTCGAGTATCTGCTATTATCGGCATACCTGTATTGGGTCTGGTACGTAGGACATGATACATGATACATGGTACTCCGGGATGCCCTATTACAATGGCAGGAACAGAGATAGACGACACCTTCCCGTTTGTTACGCACTCCTCTTACCAGATTTTACGCCTCAAAATTGAGTCCCAAATCTCGCCTCGGCTTTCCATCTCCTCTCCCTCTTCACATCTTCACCTCCGTGTTCCCCTTTGAGTAATTTTCTGTAAGTCCTTGGCATCTCCTATTGTTCCCACGGCAAACCCAGATGCCGAACACTCGCATTTCAATTTACAGCCGCCCCGCCATCCCAACTCAGCCTCACTGCAGGTGCCGGATACACCAACCACTCTTCCTCGTGCGATTCCAGCCAATCTCTTTTCCCCGAATCTACGACTACTAACATTCAGATGGCGCCGGCGGCCAAATGATCCGCGGCAGCATCGGCAACGGGGTCCAAATCGAGACAATCCAACCTGAGCTAACTCTGGGTCCACCGTTCTCTCCAGACTGACATCGCTTGCAAGACTCTAATCAACTCCGAACTCCATACAGTACCATTCAAGGACTGGGAATCTTCTGTACGGATTCTATTCGATTTCCCGTTTGCCACCGCTACACAACATGCCGCACAAAAAAAAAAAAGAGTTTTGTGAGACAGTCATCATCAGACGCTCCGTATCCGTCGCACGATGTTAGCGGCCACAGGGTTTACCATTTTTGTCCATTGATTACTACTACAACCACGACGACTGATACAATCGACATATGGATTTCGAGCTCTCTCGTCATCTTGCTACAAGGGGTCGTTGAAACTGCCAAGAGGGGAGATATTAATCTAGCTAATAAGCTGATTGATCGGCTGGCAAAGCAATCTCGCTTTCATGGTTAGCTGGCCCAAGGCGGAGTGAGCTAAAAACGAAATCCGATTTCCAAAAATATGAGCTTGGAATAGCCAAGGAAGAATGCCACGAAAAGCCTCCAAGCTGGAATTAACGGGATCCCGGCAACCTCTTTGCTCCGGGACGTGACGAAAATTCACAATTAAAGGGGTCAATGGTGTTTGTTCGCCGCGTCTCCACCGTGGGAAGAAAGTCGCGTGCAGACGGTGGTCAAGACCAGCCGGCAGAGCGGTAAATCACGCTTTAGCACGCACTGTTTCCAAACCACGGACGGCCATAACGGCGCTTCTCGTACGAGCCGAAGCAGCAGAGACTAGAGGGGGCTCGTATTCACTGGGTTGGCTTGCCAGGGATCATGACGTTTAAACCGTCTAGAAGCCGAAAAAGGGGGCCGCCAGACACGCTGCACTGGATTGGGCTTGAGTTGATAACGGCAGGGAGATGCCAAGATGCATGTTGAAGACCAAATGAACCGCGATCTGGAAGATGGACGGAGATGTACGGGGTGCTTGTAAGCGAAGGTGATCCTTGGAGCACGACAAATTCTGTATTCACCGCCTGCAATAGCCTATTCAGACTCGGAGGACATGTCATAATCGATGGCATGGCATGCAAGGGTTGCCATGCTCATGGTGGTTCACCGATGGGTGTACCTGCAGTTTGCAGGCGCTTTTCAATCCTGGACCGAAGGCATTTACGTACTCGAATTTGGTCGATAAGATGACTTCGACAACGGGACTGGTGTGTTGCGCGCGCAGCGGTACGGAGGGGAAGTTTGTGGACGGCATCTCCAGGGAGTTCTGGCATCCAGACATGCAGCTGCTCCCGAACACTGCTTGGCCCCAACATGAAGACATCGGAGCGTGCCTCGTTCAAAGTTCTTTATTCCTTCCCGTGACGCCTTGTGTGACACGCCGTGCGACGCAGCCCGTGCTCCAAACATGTGAAGCCGGAGATGGCGACGGCTAAGAATAGAAGGGGATGACTTGGAACGACAAAGATTGGTGAGCAAATAAGCTTTGGATTTGGCCGCTCCTCATTGAGCAGAATCTCACATGCCCAAATCTCACCTGCAGCAAGCACAAAGGGTCTCCCGAGACGCTTCCAAGAATTGATCAACAATGCTACTGTCAAGCAATTCCCCTTACGGGTCGATGAACAGGTACCTGCGCATCGCATAGCCGAATGCCACTGCGAGCAAGTACCTACTCTAACCTCGCAGCTTGACGCACCTTGGCCGCCGCATCCCTTGAATGATCTTGGGTCTGTGCTCGCGGCGGAGAGGCGTCTATTCGCTGGAACAGCCCCCTGGAAAGTGCCCTAGCGTGGTTGTTTCTGGCGTTCTCTCCGCTGGCACTTTAGCGGCTCTAGCGGGTGCGCCACCGCACCGTCACTGGGCTCCCTGGCCTTGGCATCGCCTCCACTGGAGTCAGCAGCGACTCAGCCTTATCCAGAGACGAAGAAACATGAGCGCGGGCGAGCTTTCTCCTAGCACGGAGCGGGAGGGGGGTCCCCTGTAACGGTTGTCGTTGATTTCATATATCTAGCACACCGATCTTCCAAACTTGCGTCTTGCTCGGCTTCGATTTGATTCACTGCTCCTCCGCTCGCTTTGTTACTGTTGCTGGCATTGCTCGTTTGCATCTCTTCCCCCTTTGCTCGCGTGATCAGCTACCGCTACTGTACTGTTCTTGCTGCTGGACTACTTGTTTCAGGGTCTATCCCCCACACACCATACACGCAAGACGAAAGACAACGACGACGACGACAAAACAGAGAAGAAAGAAAAGAAGAAGAAAAAAAAGATCAGACGGAGAACCACTGCAAGAGCAAGGAATTCAAGGCGGATATTTTGTGATACCTGGGGTTTTCTGGTCAAGAGGCGTCTTTGTCTTTGCACTGCAAACAATGGGAAGCGGCCCTACCCGATTCGCACCACACCAGATCGGAAACGCAACCGCAGCTCAACACCGCAACGATGCAGCGTCGAGGTAACCGTGACGTTCGCTTTGCGGCAGATGACGACGACGATTCCGACTATGAGCGCACCTTTACCTACCGGCCCCTGTCCAGGCTGCCCACACCGCCGCCGACCCTGAGCAAGGCGAGCGTGGACCAATACCAATCGCTCGAGGGCGATGAGACGCTAAATCCGCGATACCGAGGTGAGTTTTTTCGGAAATGCTTGTTTTACGAGCTATGCTCTGTCCTGTCCTGTCCTGCTCTGCTGTGCCCTGTACCGTCTTGTCTTGGCTGGCTGCATGGATGGGGACACGGAAAGGCGGAATACGGAGTAATCCGACTGCAACCTAAGGCTTGCATCTGCATTGCCGCTCTCCTGGGCGAATCAAGTTTTGCTAACAGTTCTTGGTTGCAGGTCCCGCCATCCATCTTGTCAATCTGATTCCCGCATCGGCGTCGCTGGCGAGCGCATCGGTGCCCTTTGTCCAGGCCATGCTGTCGAGGGCCGACCTGACCATGGAGATGCTGGCCCTGGCGGTCTGCATCCTCGACAGTCTCGACACAAAGTTTGCCCGCACGTGGCGGCTGTCGTGCCCGCTGTCATGCCCACTGCACCCTGACGATGTCGACTCGGCCGCGGCGTCGCCATCCCTCATCAAGCGACACTCTCTTCCATCGACGCCGCGCGACGCTCCCCGCCGGCAGCTTCACATCGACTCCGTACGTCCCGAAATCATCATCCTGGCTGCACTTGTCATCGCGGCCAAGTTCACCCAGGATCCGCAGCAGCCACCGCAGTTCTACCGTCTTGCGTGGGGCCGCGGCCTGTGGTCCAACGACCAGCTCAACGTCACGGAGCGGTGCATCATGGAGAGCCTGGACTATCGTATCTTGCCGCTCTGCGACGACGACTGCCTTACCGACGCCATGGTCGACATGCAGCTTGCCGCCGAGCTGGAATCGGGCTCGCGGTGGAAGCCTGCTCGCCAACTCACGCCTCCGGACAGTGCAGCCAGCAGCGACTGCGAGTTTGTGCCGAGCCACACCCGATCCAAGACGACGGTTGGCGTGGGGTTTGGCCTGTGAAGATGTGGGGGCAGCGCAAAAAAAGAGGAAACGGTGATGTTTCAGCTGAATATCCCGCAAAGCTGGAAAGTTATCCATATATTTTTTTTCGGCATACTTGACGAGTCATTTGACAAAGCGATGGGCATTTATTCATTTTTTCTAATATCCGGCATTTTTGTTATTCCTTTTATTAGCATGTTGAGGACATGAGCATATTTACAAGGGCGTTTTGGAGAATTGCAAAGCGTGGAGCAATAGTGGCCTGACATTTCGGCTCACTGGGTCGAGGAATCTTTTATTTTTTTTTATTGCCTTTTTTAGGGTCACTAGATGGTATTGTCTTGATAGATGTACCCTTGTGACTCAAAAAGGCCTCTTGGGAATCATAACTTGGGAAGGTTTTGAGTTGGATATGGCTGTTTTTGGATGGGACACCCATCTCTTTATACCACTTTATATCCTGTTAGTTAGTAGCTACATAGCCTTTGTATTTTGGATACTGAGCATAGTAATCACTTGATGCCTCCTGTGGAAAGGGGGGCATATGATATACCCAATATGATGTTTTTCCATACCTTTCATGATCTGAACTTTCTTTTTTCTTTTTTGACTGTCTTGAGTTATCTGCTCCCCCCTTTCTTCCACCGAGAGCCTTGTATTAGTGCATTCTATACCAGACATGTTGCATTTTTTCTAATATTACATGTATATAGAGAGCATGTAGTGTATGTCGGGGGATGACTTTGCAGAATCAAGGACTCAGTCTCTCCAAACGCCACTTGCCCTCCTTTCCATCCTCGCCCTCCTCCCACTCGTACACGAAGCGATCGTGCAACCTGCTCTCCCTGCCCTGCCAGAACTCGACGCGCTGGGGGACAAGACGCAGGCCGCCCCAGAAGTCTGGCACGGGGATCTTGTCCTGGCCCTTGAAGCGCTCTTCGACTTCCTTGACCCAGCCTTCTAGCTGGGCTCTGCCGTCATCTTCGTACTCTGGAGCATCCGTGCCGTTTACCAGCGCCTCGGATCCAGATTCATGTTTGGCTGAGGGCTGGGGCTTGAGCACGGCAGACTGACGACTCGCCCAAGCTCCAATACGACTTCCCCTCACACGAGTATCAAAGTACGTCTGACTCTCCTCCCGGGAATTCGTCTCGGTAATACCCTCGACACGAACCTGCCTCTGCAAGGGCGGCCAGTAAAACACAAGGCTGGCGTGCGGGTTTGTCTGCAAATCATGGGCCTTACGCGAGGTGCCGAGGTTGGTGTACATGACGAAGCCGTGGGGGTCGAGTTCCTTGAGGTAGACGATGCGGGAGGAGACGCGGCCGGAGGGTAAGTGGGCGGTGGACAAAGTGCATGCTTCGGGCTGGGAGATGGACGGGGTGCGCTGGGCGAGGGAGAACCAGGCGTTGAATTGGGGGATGGGGGAGGACGGGTCGAGGTCGGAGCGGTGGAGTTGGGAGAGGGTGAATTGGGGGGCTTGGCCGTGGGGGTGGTGGCCTGCTGGGGCGACTGTTTTTGTGGGAGGAAAATGTTAGTATATGATGCTGTATGATGTGGTGTGAAAGGGGTGGTGATGTTGAGGTTATGGTGTTGAGGGATGGATGAGTCATGAGAGGATTCGATGAGTGAGTGCGAGTGAGGTGGAGAGACACAGACATGGACATGAACAGAGACAGAGAGACGTACAAATCAGCTTCTCCTCCTCAGTGGTGAGCACCGTCGAAGGCCGGCGATACAAAGCCATCCTCGTCCTCGTCGTGGCCGTCGAAGCGAAATATCGCAAGCCTGAATATCTCATCAAAATCAAGCCAGTAGCTTTTTCTGCACACGAAAGCTGATCCCCCTCCCTTAAACGAAAGTAGGAACAAAGCTGTGATGAGGGGATTCTAATATGTAAGATCCGGTAATTACGAGATTATGAGTCTGGATTTTAGCAGTGAATCATCATCATGGATTTACAGTAAATGAAGTTCTGCGTAGAAATTGAGGGAAAGAAGGTGCTAAAAGTGGGGCAGCCGTCCGATTGCATGACGCTCTCGAAATCGAATGAGGCGGTTTTAGCCGTGGGGATCTGGGAGCTATGTAGCGTTTACACTGCTTTCGCTAGTTCGCAACAGCACAACAGCGAGTAGACTGTACTTTGACGTTGAGATTCCGTCTTGATTGGTGCTTGCGGGTGTTTGTTTTAGTCAATTGGATGCTAGACATTCCCACTAAAAAGCCAGTGCCTTTGATGACAAAGCCTTGATGAACAGCTGGAGTCTTGTGTGCTACCATTTGAGGCTGTTGATTTGATTCAACGGCTTGATCAAGTGAAATTAATCACTCCTTTTTTGAGCTCCTAAGAGTTGTATACTCATTGTAATCGAGTGTTGAATTCTACAATTGCTGATGCTCGAAAAAAGATGGCCGAAGTAAATAAATATACCTGTAAAAGACATACAAAACTCACCTATAAAGAAGTCTACACACAAAACACACATACGAAACACACATACACGCAAAACGCACGGAACGCACATACGTACATACGTACGCACATACGCATACGTATAAAAATACGTATGCGTATACAAACATGTTTATTGGGTATCATACGAATATCATCTACGGTCTGCTGGCTTCAACGCCACACACAGACCAAAAAACCCTCCAAATGAAGCAAATGTTGCCCTTTGCTGAAATACGGGTTTTATACCTAGGACGTACTCTAACACGTAACGTCCGGGAAAAAGAAAAAAGAAATAACCTTCTACATCATACCCCTTTTTGAATAAACCGAGCCGTGCCATTCGCCTTCCATCAAAAAGAACCCATCGAAAGTGAAAACCGAAACGAAAGAAAATCTACTCTGTACAGTCTTTGGGAAAATGCGCCGCCGCGTCTGACAAAATATAGCCTCTTTACGAGCTAGCCATAACAAGTGCCAGGAGCGCCATCCTGCAGTAAAGACCATACCGCATCTGTAAATCAATGTTAGCCAATTCACCTCCTCAATCCGCTGGGGAGTCGTGCTTACCTGTCTAAAGTACGCCGCCCTCTGGTCAAAGTCTACCTCCTCAGCCACCTCCTCGTTCCTGGGCAGAGGGTGCAACACAACCATAGAACTCTTGGCATTCTTCAGCGTAGCGTTATCCACGCGGTATGAATCCTTGACCTTCTCATAAGCCTCCACACTCTCGAACCGCTCCTTCTGAACACGCGTGCAGTACAGGACATCACTGCGGGCCAGGATCTCGGGCGTCAGAGTCTCAGACTCCACCAGGAGCTGTCCTGATGCAATCAGCTGCTCTCTCACCTTGGCAGGCAGAGATAGAGCCTTGGGAGAGACCAGTTGGACCTTGACCTGGTAGTGCTGGAGCAGGTACACCAGCGAGTGGACCGGTCGGCCATACAGGAGATCACCCAGGAAGGTAATCGTCAGGCCCTGAACAGTGCCCAGCTCCTCACGGATGGTGAAGAGGTCAAGGAAAGCCTGGGTAGGGTGCTCCTTGCTACCGTTTCCGCCGTTGACAACAGGGACGGGGCAGTACTTGTCTGCAATGTCCACAGAGGTCTCCTGGGGGTGGCGCAGGACAACGGCATCTCCGTAGCAGGCTAGCGTTCGCAGGGTGTCCTGCAGCGTCTCGCCCTTCTGAACAGACGAGCTAGATGTCGAAATCGCAATGGTGCGTCCGCCAAGTCTTTGCATGGCAGCATCAAACGAGGCCGAAGTGCGAGTAGAGGGCTCGTAGAAGAGCGTGCAGAGAACACGTCCGCGGAGGACGTTCAAGACGCCCTCACGCTGAACGCCGAGTCGCATCTCCTGGGCAACCGTAAACAGCAAGTGCAGGTCAGCTCGGGTATACTGCTTCACAGACAGAACGTGAGAGTTCTTGAACGAGTTGGGCTGCGACAGTAGCTGCTGGAGAGGGGAGCTGGCGGCGGGCTGGGGTGACAGAGACAGACCCAACTCATCCACGGCGCTTCCCAGTCTGGCGGGCGAGCCCAGTCCCTCCATGTTGCGGAACCTAGCCGCAATCTTGGGGCTGCTGAACGCGGCCTGCTGTTTGGGCTTGGGGCTCTCGGTGACCTGGGTAATGAGGCCCATGGCGGGCTTCAGAGGGGGAGAAACGGGGACTTCGCGAGAGATGTTGTGCGAAGACATATCCTTGCCCTTGGGGGGCACCGGCAGGAGCTCGCCGTCTAAGCAGACGGTGACGTCCTGGAAAGTGACCCTACGGACAGATCCACGCATCACACGGCCCTCAAACGGCGACCACACGCTGCCGGGGAGAACCTGGTAAGGACGATCAATCTCAACCTCGATGCTGGTACCGACTTGATCATGGAGCTCAAAGATCTCCATGGGGTTTTGGTAAAGCTTCTCCTTGAGGTCGTCAACCGTCAGCTTGCCCTCGGTGACAGAGGTCAGCAGGAGCGGAAGGGCATCCGCAACGCCGCTGGACGTGTCAGCCTTGTGACCCAGGGACTCGGCGAGCTGGTAAGGCAGGCTTCCGACGGAGAAGACATCAATGTGTGCCATGTTCTCCCAGAGAGCTGCCTGGTCCTCGGGGGTGGGGAGGAGTCGGTCAAGCTCAGGGTAGTCCTTGGTAGACAGGTAGAGAGAGTAGATGGAGACGTCGCAAGAAACACGTAGACCCTTGGCCTTGGACAGCGCAATCAGCCGAATGTCGTCCTTGTTCGTAACCGAAGTAACGTGAATGCGGCGGTTGTGCAGCGAAGCAAGCAGGAGGATCGACGCCAGGTCGGTCAGCTTGGCATCGGTCACAATGACCTTGTGCGTTGGCCAGGCGTCAAAGTGGGCAGTGACGGCAGCCACCTTGCTAATGTTGCCAGACAAGTGGTTGAAGGGGATGAAGAGGGAGCCGACTTCACCAGCAAGGGCGCTGATCTGGCTGTCGTTCTCCGAAGTGGCAGAGACAGACAGGTTGTAGTCGCAGAAGTCGCCGAGCTTGCTGTTCTGCTGGGCAGCCCTCAGAGTGATGGCGTCAGTGATGGCACCCTCGAGACCGAGAGGCATGACGCGGATCATGCTGAAGCCCGCAGAGATGGAGGCCTTGGTGACAATCTCCATGTCGTGGCTCTGGGGGGTGACAAGTCCGGGAACAAAGGCCGCAACGTTGACCAGGCCGGGCAGGACAACCGTCTTGTGGCTAGTCTGGTAATCACGCTTGGCAACGTTGAGCTCGAAGCTTCGGGCAATAGCCTCAATGAGAATCTTGGCGTTCTTGACGTTGGTAACCAGGGGGATCTGGTAGTCAACAGCCATACGACGAGTTTGGTAACCCTTGCTCATGTAGTTGGCCGGGCGGCGGTACTTGTTGTTGGAAGGCAGGTTGATGTACAGGTCAATCGTGTTCTTGGACAGGTGCTGCGTGAGCGAAAACTCCGACTCCTTGTCCTCCTCCTTACCGAGGACTTCGAGGTACTGGACGGGAACGCCGTGCTCCTGCAAAAAGTCGGCGGTACCAGCAGTAGCAAACAGCTTGTATCCAATCTTCTGCAGCTTCTGCACCGACGGCAGCATCTCCTTCTTGTCCTTGTACGAACCAATGGACAGCAGGATGTTCTTCTTGGGGATCTTGAATCCAGTGGACAGGAGAGCCTTGAGGTATGCCTCGTTCTTGTCGACACCGAAGCAGGCAACTTCACCAGTAGAAGCCATTTCGACACCAAGGACGGGGTCGGCGCCGGAGAGACGAGAGAAACTGAACTGAGGCACTTTGACACCAACGCAGTTGGGAGGAATATCCGTGGGGGGGTACTCCTGGAAGGGCTGGTTCATGATGGCCTTGGTGGCCATCTCGATGAGGTCAACACCCATGGTCTTGGAAACGAATGGGAACGAGCGAGAAGCTCGGACGTTACACTCAATGACCTTGATGTCGTTGTCCTTGGCAATGAACTGGATGTTGAAGGGGCCAGTCACGTTCAGAGCAGCACCAATCTTGCGAGTGGCTTCCACAATGCGATCGATAGTGGTGCGCTCAAGATCCTGAGGGGGCAGGATGAGCGTGGCGTCACCGGAGTGAACACCAGCGTTCTCCACGTGCTCGGAAATGAAGTGACCGACCATAACACCGTCCTTGGCGACAGCGTCCATCTCAATCTCCTTTGCGTTCTCAATGTACTTGGTAATGACGACTGGGTGCTCGCGAGAGACCTCGGCAGCCTGGGCCAGGTAGCTCTCCAGGTCCTTCTCAGAGTAAACAGTGTTCATGGCAGCGCCAGACAGGACGTATGAAGGGCGGACCAGCACAGGGTAGGACACTGCCTGGCAGAAAGCCCTGGCCTCCTCGAAGCTAGTAAGCTCCTTCCAGGTAGGCTGGTCGACGCCGATTCGGTCCAGCATACGAGAGAACTTGTATCGGTTCTCAGCGGTATCAATCATCTCAGGCGAGGTACCGAGCACCTTGACTCCAGCGCGGTGCAGAGGAAGGGCGATGTTGTTGGGGGTCTGGCCACCCATGGCACCAAGAACGCCGTGTGCATTCTCCAGCTGGTAAATGTCCAGAACCGTCTCGAGCGTGATGTTCTCAAAGTACAGCTTGTCCGCCTCGTCGTAATCTGTGCTCACCGTCTCTGGGTTGTAGTTGACCATGATGGTCTTGTGGCCGGTAGCTCGCAGGGTGCGGATGGCACGGACAGAGCACCAATCGAACTCGACAGACGAGCCGATACGGTACACACCAGAGCCGAGAACCATGACACCGTGGTCCTCAAAGTCAACATCGTGCTCAGACGCGTTGTAGGTGAGGTACAGGTAGTTGGTAAAGGCAGGGAACTCGGCAGCAACCGTGTCAATCTGCTTGACAAAAGGCTGGATGCCAGCGTCGAGCCTGAGGCGGCGGACAGCGATTTCGTTGGAGCTCCAGAACTTGGCCAGCTGTCGGTCGCAGAAACCCAGACGCTTGGCCTGCAGAAGGATGCTGGGGTTCTGTGCAATATCGACGGTGGTGAACTGAGTCATTTGCTTGGAAAAGTCGCTCAGTCCCTTGAGCTTTCGGAGGAACCACTTGTCGATTCGGGTCATTTCCCAAATCTTGTCGACAGAGTAGCCCTGGTGCATGGCGTTGGCAATGGCAAACAGACGCTGGTCAGAGGGCGTCTGCAGCTCGTCGTCGATGCTCATGAGAGCCTTGGTCTCGTTGAAGCCAAGGTTGTGGAAGTCGATGGCTCGGATAGCCTTTTGAATGGCTTCCTCAAACGAGCGACCAATGCTCATGACTTCACCAACACTCTTCATGGAAGAGCCGAGCTGGGTGGAGACACGAGTGAACTTCTTCAAGTCCCATCTGGGCATCTTGACGACAACATAGTCGAGAGAAGGCTCGAAGCAGGCGCATGTAACCTTGGTCACCGAGTTCTTAATCTCCTTGAGCGGGATTCCAAGACCCAGCTTGGCGGCAATAAAAGCCAAGGGATAACCAGTGGCCTTGGAGGCCAAGGCAGAAGATCGGGACAATCGAGCGTTGACCTCAATAATGCAGTACTCCCGAGAGAAGGGGTTCAGGGCATACTGAATGTTACACTCACCGACAACGCCCAGGTGTCGAATGACGTTGACGGCCGTTGTTCGGAGCATGTTGTAGTCCTCATCTGAGAGGGTCTGAGAGGGGGCGACCACGATGGAATCACCAGTGTGGATACCGAGAGGGTCGAAGTTCTCCATGTTACAGACAGTAATGCAGTTGTCCTGGGCATCTCGAACGACTTCGTACTCGATTTCTTTCCATCCCTTCATACTTCGCTCAATCAGGACTTGAGGACTGGCGGCGAATGCCTTGTGGCAGAGATCAAGCAGCTCCTGCTCGTTGTTGGCGAAACCACTGCCCAGACCACCCAGAGCATAGGCGGCACGGACAATGACGGGGAAACCAATGTCCTTGACGACGTGGAGAGCTTCGTCCACATTGCTGGCCGAGGCCGACTTGGCGCACTTTTCGCCAATGGAGTCCATGCTTCGAGCAAAGAGCTCTCGGTCCTCGGTGGTGATGATGGTGTCAATGGGCGTACCCAGAACCTTTACACCAAGACCCTCAAACTCATCCTTGAGCTGGATACCGACCTGCAGAGCAGTCTGGCCACCGAAAGTGACGTAGATGGCATCGGGTCGCTCATACAAGATGACCTTGCGGACGAACTCGGCGTTGACAGGCAGGAAGTAGACCTTGTCGGCCAAGCCCTTTGAAGTCTGAATGGTGGCAATGTTGGGGTTGATGAGGACAGTGTAGATGCCTTCCTCCTTGAGAGCCTTGATGGCCTGGCTACCAGAATAATCGAACTCGCCAGCTTGGCCAATGCTGAGACCGCCACTGCCAAGAACAAGGACCTTCTTGACAGAAACGCGAGGGTGAAGCCTCTCGTTCTCCGCAATGGTTCCGCCGGGGAAAGCGACAGGAGCCTTTAGCAGAGCAGGGTTCTCAGCGCAGTTGGCCATGGTGTCAATGAAGACGTCAAAGAGATACTCTGTGTCGCGAGGACCAGGGGTGCTCTCGGGGTGGAACTGGACGCTAAAGTATGGCTTCTCAACGTGCATGATACCCTCGTTGCTGCCATCGTTGGCGTTGACGAAGAGCTCTGTCCAGCCAGTGGGCAGGCTGGCGGCATCCACAGCGAAACCGTGGTTCTGGGAAGTGATGTGGCACTTTCCAGTGACCATGCTTGTGCAGGGAATGTTGTGGCCGCGGTTACCAAACTTCATCTTGGCGGTCTTTGCGCCAGAAGCGCGGGCCATGAGCTGGTGGCCCAAGCAGATGCCGAAGATGGGGATCTTGTTGGTCTCCATGACGGCAGCAATGTTCTTGGCAGTGCTCTCAAGGACAGCTGGGTCACCAGGACCGTTGGAGATGAAGAGACCGTCGTACTCTTCACCGGCAGCCTTGGCCAGATCGTAGTCCCAGGGGACAACTACGACTTCAACGCCTCGCTTGAGGAAGCATCGAAGCTGGTTGTACTTCATACCAACATCGACACAGAGAACACGGATTGTCCGGCCGGAGGGATGCTTGCGAGCAACAACGGACGCGGGAGGCTTATACAACTTGGGCTCCTTAACGGATACTACGAAAGGCATGAGCATATTGTCTCTTTGTGTTTTTCTTATCTAGTAAAAAGGGAGGCAGATGGGGAAACTCACCCTGTGCCACCAAGTTCTGTGTGTTGGGGTTTACCCAGTCAATTGCCTCGAATTCATCGAGAGAGGCGAGGCCATTGGCGGCGCCGTTGCCAGCAGCGGCAATGCTGGCAAGTCTCATCTTGCCCAGCATGCTACCCTTTTCACGGATCCGCTTGGTCAAGGCTCTGGTGTCGACGCCATACATGGCGGGGACGCCCTGCTCCTTGAGCCATGTGCCCAGGGAGGAGGTAGCGAGGAAGTGGGAGAAGTCCTCGCCGCAGTAAGAAGCGGTAACAAGACCGGCAATGTGAATCTGGGACGACTCAAAATGGGCAGGCAGGTCGCCAAGCAGCTCGTCCAGCGTCTCCCGCGAAGGGACACCATAGTTTCCGACTAAGGGAAAGGTGATGACGAGGATCTGGCCGCGATATGAGGGGTCTGTGATGGATTCGGGGTAGCCCACCATGCCAGTCTGGAAAACCAGCTCTCCGGCGATGCTCTTCTCAGCGCCGAAGCTGTAACCCTGGTAGGTTGAGCCATCCTCGAGCTCAAGGCAGACGAGGCGCTCGGTGCTGCCATAGCTGGCCGAGGCGGGCTTGAGGAGCTGAACAGCCATGTTTTTTGGTGTAGAAAGTTGGTTTCTTTTTCCTCTTTTGTGTGATTGAGGTTCAGCAGAAAGCAACTCTTGGCTTTTCGTCGTTCAAGAAGCTTTTTCCCCAGCTGTCTTGTTACTGACGATACCCAAGGCGGGGCAAAAGATGGTGATGAAGAGAAAGTGAGGGGCGAAGGTTTGCTGGCGACTGACACGAAAAACTCGTTTTCAGAGCTTCTCCCGGGCAGGTCAAAAGCTACCTCGCTGTCATCTGCTTCCTCAACAATTGCAAGGCGTCCTTCAGAGAGTATGGAGAGAAAGAAAGAAGCTTGAAGGATGCTCTTGCCGTAGTTGAGGAGGAGGAAGAAGAAAGGAAAAGGAAGAGAAAAAAAATCTCGGCGGATTTGACACCATCTTATTTTTTTTTTTCTCTTGCCAATCAATACCATCATCAAGCCATGACTGGCGCGGATTAGCCTCGAAATGTTGAGAGCCAGCGCCTCGCCATTGGCCAATTCAGCTGAGATCACAGCGCCCGTTCCACCGCCACCAGCCAGATGGGCCAATGGCGGCGCTGCTCGGGGGGCTCTAGATTGCCTATGATGGATGTTTGCAGGCGTTTGCGTGGTATTCCTTCAGAAGCCCACGCACTAAATGGACCCCGCAGCGGCCCTGGGACCCCCAAAAGAAAAAAAAAATTCAATGGATCGAATAAGATTGACCCCTCCATCGGTGATGGATTCACTGTTGCCTCCCCGGTTCACACGAGATACGATGCATCGCTGGGTGTTTGAACAAGCACGAGGCAAACGATATGACAACAGCGGAAAATAGAGATGGATTGTAGAATACAAATATCTCCAGATTGGCTCTGAACGAGCACATTGTGAAGCAGAAAACCAGCTCTCCTGGTGTCACGAGACTCTTCCTCTCCCAGAAGCACATGTTTCTACCACCATCTCGTTTGTGGAGCACCATCCAAACGCCTCCGCAGATCTTTTTTTTTCTCTTGCTTTTTTCCCACCATGTGGATCATGGCAAGCCAAAAAAGATGCATAGATGGTTGGGGGACGAGCATCCTGATTTGCTCTTATTTCGATTAGTTGAAACCGTAGGTAAGCGGTTGCGATGTGTAATTGTCTATCGTACAAATTATCCTCACCTTGGACCTTGGCAACTCAGCCCTAATGAGATTGAGTTTAGTCTGTAAATTTCTTCCATGCTCGAAGAGAACTAGATGCCATCCTAGGTGACCTTCATTCTCGCCCACCTACCTATGTACAGAAAGTCTACGTCAGGTGTGTTGCTGCTTGACCTTCAAGTACTGTAATGAAAAATTTCATTCAATCAACAGCTTTCTCAATATAGTACCAGTCAACAATAGTCTACTTAAAGTGTATTGGTAATCTCCATTTGATGCTTCATCTACTTCAAGAGCTGCACATTTTTTACGTCTTCAGGACTGTACCTTGAACCTGGATGTGAGGTGACTGACGATTCCGTACAAATCGTAACCATGATGAGGCTTAAGGACGAACGACTATTTTAAGTATGTTATTAATTGACCTCAAGCTGTCAGTTGTCTGATCAATTGTCTGACTACTTGTCTGATTATCCTGCCGCCCGTTGGAGAGGTAAACACATTCTTGCTATTTTGCTCCCGGCCAAGGCCAATTCTCCGTAGCCAATCTAAAAAGAGATTTGCTCTTTTGTCTTCCAAAGTTGCAAATAGCACCAATATACCATCTAACACTAACTCGTAGGATACCATTAACCGAAACATCAGGTAGGTAGCCACCACCAGTAGAAAAGGCCGTTCAATTCGCAAAAGATACAAATCGTCCAACAATCACACCGCCAGCACCTGCGGGTTATCTCTCCAATTATAGCCAGGCCTGCGCCGGGGGTTGTAAATCACTACTACCCAGATGAGCATTACCACCGCGATGTACAGGACTACAATAGATATCGGTATCATCGGAGAGTGATCTCCATAGTCTTCCAGAATCAGTATCCAACATACGAACATGCCAGCCAATAATAGAAGGTTTAAGGATGCATTTACAAACACGAAACCCTCCCAAGCTGATCGGCGAGGGGATCCGCGTGTGAATATGCCGATCGAGTCAGGAATACGCAAAATGCGAGACTGGATGTTGTAACCTCGGGTGGCTACTGAAACGAGGACGGGGTTTGGCTGGCCATTTCGGACTTGGCGGCCGAATAATAACCTGATGGTCTTCATGGCACCTCGCTTGGCACCTCTTGACGGTCTGGAGGCCCCAGCAGTTGCATTTTCTGGTGTAAGTCAGCGAGTTGCTCTGATCGGAAGGTGGGCCGGCGAAGCGCAGTTATAGCTGCGTTGATCTTACCTTGAGGTGGAAGATTAGGGGGAGGAGAAACATTAGGGGGAGGGGGAAGATGAGAGCGAGGAGGAGGAAGATGAGGGCGTGGAGGAGTAGTTGGAGTCGTTGAATACGTTGAAGACATGGCTGATGAGAGCAGCCAAATGGTCGAGTAGATGAAGGTGTAAATTGGTGTAAAGGGAGGTTTATCCTCTTTTCTGATCAATGGTGGCACTTCTTTTTATAAGAAAGAATGAAAGTATATTAGAACATTCCACAAGCATCGTAGAGGATCCCAAAAGTGTATCTGACAACAATCTCAATGCTAGATTCTGAGTTTCGAAGCCCTCTGTTAAACTTTGGTGTAGAGGCCAGAATACAGGTTCAGAGTTTTGTCGAGAAGGCTACTTGAGGCATTTCGGCGAGAAACGCATGCACGAATTCACCAGCTTATCTTTTTTCTTTGGCCATTATCAGCAGTACCTGAAATTTTATACGCCACTACAATATATACCTGGGTAGAGGTAGACACCTCCTTTTATATTTCCCGTGGTAAGAATCCACATGATGACATCCGAAACATCGATCTTACTGCTAACTCGTCTTTTGCCAAATTCATATCTGTGATGTCACACTCGCTCTCGAGTAGAACGCTAGTTATGGCTTTTATCTTCTTCCATAACCGCCTGTCACGTTTACAAGATACCTAAAGGCCAATTCCCTCGAGAGAGAGAAAACACGGCAGAATCAATGCTCTTATTGTAGCTAATTTGAAGCAAATCAATGACCCGCATCTGCTATACCGTATGTATCTTCCAACCTTCGGCCCAGACATAATCTGGCGAACGGCGACGATGGAAAACCACTATTAGCCAAGCAACGGCCATCAGGGGAATCGCAAACATCAAATAAGCAGATACTAATTTAAGAATCGAGAATTCTCTCGACTCGACAAGATAATGCAGCATAAGAACCGCTGCAAGAACAATAAGGAACAAAAGGAGGAGGCAAGCTAAATATGCCACCACAAACCCCTCATAAGCTTGTAGGCGAGCAGGACCGGACGAAAACATGCCGTATTGATTGGGAATGCCCAGCGTTTGCTGAATCTTATAGCCACGCCTGGCAAGTGTAACATGGGTGTCGTTGACGATGCGATCCTCACCGAGCCAACAGTTGAGCTGCTCAGTTCTATTCATTCCAGGAGGTGTTCTGACGGCTAGTTAAGCAAGGAATCAGTGAAATTGTCCATGTACGGGGGAGCTGGGCGATGCAGACACGTACACCTATTCTCCGTAGGAAGATGATATGGTGGGAGGGGTTCTGTTTTCTGTGCCATGGCGTGTGGAATAACGTAACACTGAAATAATTATGGATTCCAATGTAGTATCTTTCGTCAGAATATCAGACAAATATCAAGAATTGTTGAGCAGAAGCAAGATGGGACTTCAATTTAAGGATAAAACATGTATTGCGTGTGAGAGGCTGCCCCGTGGCAGGCAAAGCTACATCTTGCGCAATTTTTCAGATCCATTTAAATAATGCTTAAGCCCCAATTCTCTCTCATATTCACGCATATTTGGGTATATACATATAGCAAGGTTTTCAGGTTTGAGGCTGAGGTGACAAAGTGACATGGAGGACGAAGATGAACTCTCGTCGTTATACTCGTATCTTAATGGCCCACCAGGGAACTGTAGCTAAATCTTTAGCGTGGCACTAGCAGATCTACAGTCTAGATCGGGTTTTGCATATCAGATGAGGCTATCACTTTGCTAAAGCCATCACGGACACGCACCGTCACACCAAAGGCATACACCTTCGTTGAGTGGGACAAGTATTTTAACAAAATCTCCGAGTATCACATGATACAGCCCCTATCTGAGAACTCCTAGTTTGTGTAACGCCATAAGCGAAGAGTCAACAGAGCATGGCAGCAGAGATTATCCCATCGCACAGAATCCAAATATTCACATGAGCCAACTGCTCGTCAGCACTGTAAAGAAGTTATACAAGTACTAGCTAGTGTATAATAAATAGATAGGTACAGCTAATCTAAGCAAGCATGCCTCCCGAGAGAGTTTCGTCATTTTATGCTTCATGAGTGTATTCGTCTCCAAGCAACGTCGCTGTCATGTGGTCTCCCCCCAAAATCCAAAGGTGAGGAAACGCAATACCAAGTGGTATCATATAACCAAGTAACCGAAATCAAGCCTCTAAGTCGAAAACGCCAACAGGATAGCGGGAATCGCAGGCCCGCTTTCCCTTCCCTGCTATGCCTGTTCTTCCATTACGTCCACAAACGTCCCTAATCACTACACGCCCAAAGGCTATGTCATCGTCCTACTGCAAAGCCAAGTTGGGCTGCTGTAGATTCATTGGCGGGCCAGGCATATTTGGCAGCTGGGGTGTCCTCTGGGCAGCGGGACTAGCATGCTGGCTCGGAGCCATTGGGTTACTAGGCTTCTGGCCCGAGGGTGCCGTGCGGAAGGCTGGCTCCTTTTTCGGGTCGAACGTAGGGAAGACAGCTTGCAGTCGTCGATACAGATCCTGTATCGACCTATTTCGCTCTTCTCTATCTGCTACAGCATCTGGAGGCGTTGCTGAATTCTCAGCGCCAATCGGTACTGCTCTGGGTCTCAGAGTCATGTTCAGTGGAGGTGCACTGAGATATGCTGGACAAGGCGGTCCCTTGACTTCAGGCTTCCTATCTGCGAGTGCAGCCATATATGACAGATTTGCTTGTAATCGTCGCATGCAACTATGAAACATTAGTTTTGTGTGTCTGTGTCAATATTTTGGCACGTTCAACATACTGCAGATAGTCTTGTTGGAAGTGGTTCTCCTCCTCGGAAGGTTTCCTGTCTGGGATGTTGCCATTGACAGCGGCAAACTCCTTTTTCATTTCTTGTAGCGTTGTCTGGATCTGGATCGACTCGTATAGTAGCTCGTGGTTGATGTCTAAGAGTAGGGCGAACCTCTCCTTTTCCAGAGCCTCTGTTGTAGGGCTCATAGGTACCGCACCCGTTGGTGGACCAGCCATGCCGCTGGCTGGATTGGAGGAAAATGTCGGTGTCTGAGGGGTGCCCAATCCCATCTGCTGTTGATTTGTAGGTGTTTGTCCCTGGGACATGGGTTGCGGAGTCGAGAACTGAGGCTGCTGGGGAGGCATGATGTTTGTCGGCGTTCCTTGGGCTGTGCTCGGGGGTCTCTGGGGAGTGGACACCTGGCCCATGGCCTGGTTCGGCTGCTGCTGCTGCTGTTGTTGTTGTTGAGCTTGCTGTTGCTGTTGCTGCTGCTGGGCTTGTTGCTGCTGTTGCATTCGTTGCATCATCATCTGCTGCTGCTGAGGCATGCCGGGCTGGCCCATGGGGAAGCCCGGCATTCCGGCACCCATCATGTAGTTATTCGGAACGAAGCCCTGAGGCCCGACGCCCTGGGGGAGGACTTGGCCGTACGCCGCGCCGGGGAATTGCTGCTGGTAGGCCACTGTTGTTGCACGTGGGTTAGTGTTTAGCACAATGCTGGTTTGCCCTGTCGCCTGTCCTGTCGCGCGACTGCTGGCTGCAGGGGAAGAGACGTAGAGAGACGCACTCTGATTGTTTGGCTGCATGCCTGGCATGCCCTGCGACGGCATCATGCCTTGCGACTGCATCATGGAGTTTGCCGAGTTTGCGTCGGCCATCATGTGCGGGTTCGCTCCCGAAAACGCCCCTTGAGGCGCCATGCCGGCGAATTGCTGCTGGCGGTTGAACATGACCTGCTGGCCCGGCTGCATTCCTGGCTGCGGTGTGCCCGCGGGGTTGAAGTTGGGCGCGGCATTGCCAAAGCCGTAGTTGTTCGCGTACATGGCTGGCGATGGATTGCACCGGTCGTGTCGTGTCCAGAGGGCGATGGCGATGGCGAGGGAGGAATGGCGAGGTAAAGTGGCGAGACTCGGTGCTGTAGATTATATGTAGTTGGGCGGACGGATTGGCTGAGAAGAAGTTGTAGATGGAAAATGGCCTTAGCGGGTCAGAGAAGCGCGAAAGTGGCCTAGCCTGTCCTTTGCAGTCGCGAAATGACGTGAGATGCCGATACGCTGGGAATATTGGCAACTATTCACGAGAGATGGAGAGGAACTACTGTAAAGATTATAAAGGGCAAATGTAATGACTTTTATGAATTGAAGTGATTGACTGCAAGGGAAGAAATATGAGAGAATTGTCCTTGTTTTTATATCTTCCTATCTGCGCGTGTTTATTTATAGTTTTGCAGATGGAGCAGAGTTTTGCTGGCGCTCGGAAAAATGCGACGGCTTGTGTAACTTGGCCAGCTTATTGGATTGGATCTGATGAGATGAGCAAAGTCGGGCTGCAAGCCTCGGGCCGTGCCTCTGCTGAATAAGCTGGCGAGACTTGCTGAGAGACGCAGATAATAGAAGAGATTCTTAGGCATTTGATCTGGTAGAAGCGATGGGATGCTAGTATCAGGTACTGAAGAGTAGTAGCAGAGCTATACGTGTAAGAGGTATATACTACCAAGAGGAATTAATATCATGATCAACTCGACTTTGTACTATATAAACTCAACCATAAGTTAAATTCAGCAGGGAAACGCATATCGTTTATAACTTGAATCTTGTTCGTCACTCGTACCTAAACATGAGCCCATTCGTCATCATCATTTCTCATCAGTCCAAGATAGGAATGTCCAATACTATTTTACAACAAAATCTGCACTCCTTTTAACCGGTCGCCATAAATACGACAAGCTGAAATGCAATTATAAATCCCATCCGTGATTCACAGACTCAGCAACCTTATGCGTCAAGACTCCGGCTTACTCCACGAATAATACCGGCCGCCAGCCAACGTAATCGTCGACACAGCTTTACTGTCTCAGCCTCAAATCAAGTTTCCACGTATAAAGCGCGCAATGACCACCAAAGGGCCGCTGTAACTCTGGCTCTACTCCGGATGCCACTTATTCACCACACAATCAAGTGACCAACTTAGTGGTAGATGGTGCCATATTTCGATCTTCCTTCCAGCAGATTGATAAACTCATCGGCAACATGTTCGCATGTCCTCTCTGATGGATGCACTTCGTCATACCTAATTCAATCTCAAGTTAGAATTCCAACTTTCACCTATTTTATCTCAACATAACGCCATGAGAGCACTCACCATACGAAATTCGACTGCGGCTCTGTCGACTGGAAGCATCCCGAGTCTCCGCATCCTCTCCAAGATCCGGTAATGTCAACCGGCTCTGTGTAATACTTGGTTGGATTTGAACGCAAATCCAGCAACAGCGAGTGCACGTCCAGTAAGCTGACAGTAGCCCCTGGCCAGCGCTTCTTGACCAGTAGGTTATACGGCGCTCCCGTGGCGAACATGGTGTTGGCACTGGTCAAGAATTCCTCCATCTTATACTGAGTGTCCGTAGTGTTGTATGTTGCCTTGTTTCCCCAATACTCATTGTTTCCCGTTCCGCCGTTCGCGATGGAAGCATACATCGGCGAGAGCTGCAGTGGCAGCACGTTGAGAAGCACAAACTGCCTGCCTCCCAGTTTGTAAACGCCGTCAAAGGCTTTCCAGACGCATTCTACAAAGTCTGTAATGGTAGCGCCATTGACTTGGTTGTTGCCCAAGAATCCGTCAATTCCTAGGTCATTGGTGCCGATCCAAAGGGCGTAGACAGTGTTATCCGGTCTCCTATCTGGATACAGCCCCTTGTAACCAAGGTCTGTCTTGAATGCCGGGACCTCGTAATCCAAGATGGATGGGAATGGCCCGTTGATGTTGCTGAGAAAGTGCTGGGTGACGCTATCAGAGCACATGCCGCCGGCAACGGCATAGTCGTAGAGCTTGGCTCCCGTCTTTTGTGCTACGAGTCTTGGCCAGGCATAACCGCCTACTGATGTTGCATTGTTCACGGGTAGAAGCTGTCCTGGAGGAGGCAATGCATTGTTGGCAAAGATGTAGTTGAGACGGCCTTCGTCAGTATAGCTGTCTCCGAATGTGACGAGATTGCTTAGCTTCCGCAGGCCGGTTGTGCTGGCAGCCGTGACGGCAGCGGCGTATAATAGAAGAGGAAGCATCTTGATTTATGTGTGCAGGTTTATTGTGCCGGACGGAAGATTGTCGACAGAAACCCTTGATATCAGCAACTGACATGATATTTATACATTATCAAGTTCGGTCGACCGGATCCCATTCACGAGAGTTGGACAAATTATTCGGGTTTATAAATCATATGCACGATTTTGGTAATAGACATCAACCGACGGTAATTGTTCAGCTATACGATCCCAAATAAATGGGCCACTATGCTTGGCCAATCGTGGAATATAAGAGACCCGGCCTTTTTTAGATGCCGAAATCCCCAGATCCGTTGTCCGGCACATCTTCCCCGCATTATCGCCATTACGATGGGGACTGTAGAATATCACATGCCCATTTACAAGATCCCCTCTATTTTACATCTTGGATAACGGAAAACGGTTGATTCATCATGTTGCAGTTTAAAACTTGAATACTGAAATAACATGTGAGGTGTATAACCGTCTCTTTAGCTACATGCAGCACACCTCCATACATGTAGTCGAAACGGTGCATCACAAAGTCCGTTCCTCAACACCATCATACGAGATGCACGGAGAGTCATCAGAATTAGTAATTGCCGTCGGCTATATAATGCACCATTTGATTTACCCCAGATTTCCAAACCTCTTTCCTATTTGGATGATAGAATCTCTATGCCGAGCCATCATGGTCTCCGAATGATACTCCGAGAATAGTTCATTGGATCGGATAGTAACAAAAGTGCGTCTTAATAAAGGGTGTTTTAACAAAAGTGCATCATTTCAGCAAGCTGTTACTGTTCAGATAAGTTCTATAAGAATTGCGCTTTCTACAGCCACTAAGCATAGACTGCAATCTCTGCGAGAAGGAATCACATGGCTCAGCATCGTATCGTCTTTGGCGTGAATTCGTTCTTTGAGAGCCTAGTCCTATTACATTATATATGTTCAACTTTGGTATATGACAAACACGCTGCAAATACGAGTAACAATTCTCCTTCAGCCTTCTCAAACCGCAAACAAACCTAGCTATCCACACAATGCAGGTCCCTTCATCATGAATCTCTCAAGAAGGCTGTGAAACCTTGCTAAAATGGGCCGTAAACCACTTGATGCACTGCTCAGTCGCATCATCTGCCTGCTGCAAAGAATCAGGAAACTTGTGGTCCGCTCGAACACAAAATCCATGTCCAGCCTTTAGATAGATAGTCAATTCTCCGCGAGCCGGTTCGGGCTTCGCCTCAACAATGGCCCTGATAGCCTCGGCCTTTTCCACAGAGAGGTAGTCATCGTGCTCGGCCATCGCAAAAGAAACTGGCAGTTTCAAGTTTTCAATGTCGCTGTTGAGACTTAACATGCTTGGGTGTCCGGTGAATCCGGCGTCTATGAGCGGTCGTCCGTCGATTGTATCTCCGCGACCCAGCAGAATGACTTGCTTGCCGCCCCAGCAGAATCCTGCGGCGCCAACTGGAAGTGAGGCGCCTTCTTCTTTGCGGAGCTGCTCGAAGAAGCCTTTGACTCTTGGCCATGCTCTGGTGGGCCAATTGTAGGTGATAAAGGGCAACATGCCGCCAAGAGCGTGGAAGAAGTGATAGCTATAAATCCATTCGAGCTGCGTGTTAGCAACTGTAGCTCAATTTCCATAATGGTGTTTAGCATGGTACTTGCATTTTGGAGAAGATTCCGGCTTCCTTCGATGATATAATTTTCATGTCATCAATCATGTATAGTGGTGCAGGTCGTCCTGTAGAAATCAGCTTTCAAGAGCCAAGGATTGTATATCGAGTTTGACTTACCATTCATGAAATCAGGAGCATACACCTTGAACCCGCCCTGGTCTGCATACTTATCTGCAAGAAGCCTTGTATTGACAAAGGCCCATCCAAATGCATCTGGAATTATGACGGCAATTCCTTTGGGGGGCGTCCCATCAGCTGGTTCAACCACGTAGGTCTCGAGACCGTAGGCACGAGTGACGGTGCCCCGCGGCTCGCCTTCGTGGACGGAGCCGCGGTAACAATCCGGGCATGACATTTTGTAAGATCTCTTACTTAATTTTCGGATTCGAGAGAGGTGGTGAATTGATGGCGAACGGAATTGGCTGAAATGGTGAATACATGTATTTGAAGTTCATGCTGTCCGTATTTATTAGGTGAGGGGAGGGGAACTTCACATGCCCGGAGATAAGGAGAGCCACATCCGGCAGTCTTAAAATCGAAAAACTCCATCGTTTATCAAATAATTTTTACCATTGTCCACGCGTACATCATGCCATTGAAAAAAGAAAATTAAACTAAGCACGTATGCATACCATCGTTAGTTTTACACTTGGGATCCAGCTTACACGGAGCGTGAGAGTGAGCGCCACCACCTGTGTTGGTAGTCGACCGCATGTGATTGCGCTGAGCCATGCTACCCTACACCACCATGCAAAATTTGAATGCCAACCTGGAACTTATATGTTTTGTGATTCATTGATCACACTAACTGTTGCAAATTCCCTGGAAAAACTCGGAGATATCTGTCTTAAGCCCACGAAATGAATGCATACCGACTCTTTATTGGATCTATCATTACTAGGTAAAATGACAGGGTAAAGCCAATACAGTGGTCTTCACCAGTCAAGTCATGCGCTTTCGGCACCGGTTCGGCAACGCTAATACTAAACTCGATTTCGCGTTAAACAGCAGTCAATGCGCATTACTGAACACTCAGTTAACTACCTACATAGATACTTTCAGATGCTTCTCAGTTAGGAAACCCATCAATGATGTAGTCACCCTTGAACGTTAGACAGATTGAGTCGGAGGGCTGACAAATGTAGAAAGTACGTATAAGAAAGAAACAATAGTAGAAGGCAGCTATGCACACTTTGAGGACGTAGTCTTCGAATACTACATATATTCGCTGGTGTTGGTTGAAACAGTTGTATTGAAGAATACATATAGCTTCGACACCCTATTCTTTCCGTCAATTTGTATTTTAATGATGCCACTGTGCAGTTTTTCGTAGTCCTTGGGCCGAATTGATTCGCGTCTTGGTAAGACTGCCCACGCCAAGCTTGGTTCTAATTCCCCTCCTCTGTGTAAGTGATTATAGACTCTCAACAGAGTCATGTCTGTCTGAGAACAGTTAACCCGATGTCCCGATATTCTCTTCAAGTGGTATCAGCAGTGTGCCGAACGATAGTCATGGATGGTTGTATCTCATCCATGGTGTCAGATAGTAAAGATCCCTCCGTCCGAATGGTCTTGTAGATGTAGAAAGTGTGGTTGCCAGTAATTCACGAATGACCCGAAAGGTCAATAATGACTTTCGTCTTGACGCTGCCATTGCTCGGCTCTCGTCGGTTCACGGCCAAGCACAGACACATGCGGCCCACGAGCCCCCATCTTCATCTCAAGCCGAAGAAGCAAGGAGAACATCCAAGAGCCCACGCGCACCACCGCCAAGGCGAGCAAGACAAGATAAAGCAATCAAGCTTCTTCTGCAAGCTTCGACTAGACCTCGAATAGGCAGTAGGGGGGATTATGAGAGGTCTCCATTGGGCAGGAGGAACTGTTCCTAGGACCCCCTAGTATTGCTAGGCTAATAAGATGCCGGCGTCAAGGGGGATTTTTAAAGTTAACGTTACGGGCAGCGGTTCGAGAAAAGGAACAAGGGGGAGGCTATACTGTACTCTAGATAATCTAAACTTTTGAAGGGATGTCCCTGAGTGCCGTTTCGCGTTGCATGTTTAGCGCGTTGCCGTCCATGGCAAAAATGGCGCGGGCAAGGGAGATCGATAGTCGGAGGCATCTAAATTTCAAGCTTCTTTCTGGAATAGGAAGGCCGTGAGATACGGACGTCGCACGGCGCGGCATGCGAACACTGCGACCTACCGCTCTGGCAATTTAGGGGGCTGCCTTGATAAAAGTTCCGCTTTATATGTATATGTTTGCGAGGGTGAGATTCTGCTCGGAATTGTCGGAGAGCGAGGCCGGATTCTTAAACAGCATATTTGGCGGGCTGCGCTGACGATAGTGTGAGTTGGTGTTTTATACGAGAAACCCTGGTCACTCACTATGAGCGACCTTATGTATTGAATGAAGGCTATCGGAAATATGGCTGAGATATGTGATATCGGCGAAATGAGATGATTGGAGGCAGCCCATATCTTTGCCGTTCCAAGCAATAACGTGTGCCGAGATCCTGCATAGTCGTCGTATCAGTGCCCACAGACATGTCCGATGTAGATTGAGGACGGGATTTGTATAGGTTGCCTCTGCGCATTGGCGCCAAGGACGGCCAATGAATCTATTGGTTTTAGTTAATATTCATATCCATCCTCTGCACCCCTTTGTATTTGTAACGTGTCAAATGGAGAGATGGTGGTTTACAGAGACCGCAGCCAAGACTAAGAAGATGATTTCTTCGTCCCTTTTCTCCACCTCCGCGCGTGCAGTACTTTGGAGAATGCGCTGATCGACAGGCACCCTGTATGTTCCTGTTCCTGTCAAACGCATGCTTACCTCTTGTCTGGTCAGGGGCTCCCGATTGGTGGGATCCGCGGCTGTCGGTCCGAAGCCTCAAGCATTCCAGAGCCAGGCAAGTCCATGGCTGTTTCTTTGTCAAGTCTCCGCATCATCTTTTCGGAGCCTTGTTGTTTCCCCGAAATGTTTCTGTTTTGTTTCATGCGGCGGTGAATAAGCGGAAATATTCATTCCAAAAGACTTGGCGGCTGGCTGATTCTCCTACAAGGCGCTTACAAGTCTCTTTACGCGTTTCCTTGGACGAAGCAGTGGCTGGCGCAGCATCACTCGAATTAGAAACGCGTGAGTGTCTATTAAGTAGAGGATAGCATGTGAATATTTTACGTTTATGAGTATGCGATTAAGTGATCTTCAGTTCCATCTCTTTCTTAAAACGGCCGCTCGTTGCAAGTTGATTTGATGGGCTTGGCGCCTTGGCTCATCATGGCCGCTTACACACATACACGGCTTACCAGTAACACTGGCAAATACTACTCGCAGTATCATGATAACCAGCTTCCATACGCAGCTGGTGGGACCAGACAAGGGAGACTCTGCATCACAGCCTCATGGTTTCGTCGCAGTGGTTCAGGTCCACATGGCACCCTTGTGCTGGAGCTGGTAGTCACAAGTGCAGCGTGTGTGTAAGTGGCTGGGACAGACTCCAGACACTTTAGCCTGGTCACGATCTGTGTTTGACAGCATCTGGCATCGCCTTCCCCCACAATTGTGCCGTCCACAGGTTAATTGGACCACCGTTGCCGCCCAGCGTGCCGTGGTTTGGCCTTCTTTATTGCTGGGGTTGGTGTCAATGCCGCCCATGTTGATGATTGTCTAGCAGGATTCCAACAATGCATAGACTGCCAAGAGACCAGTGTGGTGACCTCGAGACTCGGTAGCATTGGGGGTCAGAGAGGGTGGGAGATGGCATGCCCCAATCTGGGAGGTTGACTCTGCTATTCATGGCATCAGCAACATGCCTGTCCCCCTTTCACGTGAGATGTAACGGAACGATTGCCGCATCGCTGGAAAACCCTTACAATGGGTCTAGCTCGGTATTCTTTCCTAAATCTAATGGATTGCTTCGTGCCTTGTCTGCATTATGTTTCGAACAACTACTTAAGAGACCACTTGTCTCTCATCTCTCCATCCAGCCTTTTCCTTGGATCTACTATACAACAACAGTCTCTGACAGCTCGACTCAATTGGATACCTGGCCTAAGACAACACTTGCAACACTCTCACACACGATCATCACAATGAAGGTCTTCACTCTCGCCTCTATTCTTGGCCTCGCTGCCATGGCTCAGGCCCACATGGAACTCTCATGGCCATATGCCTTCCGCTCCAAGTTCAACCCCAACGTGCCCGAGGCTCTGCGAGACTACAGCATGACCAACCCGCTGTTCCAGGCCGGCGGCAACTACCCTTGCAAGGGATACCAGGTCGACTTCAGCAAGCCCGAGGGCAAGTCAGTCGTCACCTGGCAAGCCGGAGGCACTTACAACTTGACCCTCTCTGGCTCTGCCACCCACGAGGGAGGCAGCTGCCAAGTCTCCCTGTCCTACGACCAGGGCCGAACCTGGAAGGCCTTCCACTCGTGGATCGGCCAGTGCCCTCTCAAGCCCACCTGGAGCTTCACCCTGCCCAACGACACGCCTGCTGGAGATGCCATCTTCTCGTGGACCTGGTTCAACAAGATTGGAAACCGTGAGATGTACATGAACTGCGCCCACGTTACCATCCAGGGCCGAAGCAAAGCCGCTCGCAGCCCGTCCGACCCGTTCAACAGCCGCCCTTCTCAGTTTGTTGCCAACGTTAACAACGGTTGTGGTACTCTCGAGGGCAAGGATGTGCTCTTCCCCAACCCCGGCCCGGATACCGACTTCAACTCTGCCGGCACTGCTCCTCCTACTGGCTCATGCAACACTGGCAAGCGCACCGCCCAGCCTTTGAACGTGTAAATAGGAAAGGATATGGCCTAAAACTTGAGAGGAAATTGAGAGAGTGAGATTTGGTTAGCATTGGGAGGCTAGCAATTGTGGTGAATCTGATTCAGTATATATATTTTTGAGAAGAGGTTTTGTACATACGGGTGGTCCTTGAACTTCACCAGACTCTCTTCAAGTAGCATAGGAGAGGTCTGAACTGTCCATAGTTGGGTATAAATACATTGTACATTTGACACCACTACCTTGAGAACATATTTGTGAAAAGTAGCGAAGAGGAGCCATTGTCCGATAGTACATGAATAAAGAGTGACCAAGAGAAGTAAAGCAAACATTGCAACTAGTGCCATGCAGGGTGGGCTAATATGGTGATATTTGGTTCAATGTTGTTGGTCAGACATCAATTCATCGTTTCCTGATTGGCTGCCCTTCCACCGCCTTCGCACATAAAGTCGTTCTTCCTCGCTCAATCTTTATCTGTGGTGTCTCCCGCCTTCATCAACGTCAACATCAAACAACTTCGCAGCTCGACTCTTTTATATCGCTCACCATCTCGAGTTTCTCCCGGCTCTTACTTCAACTCACTTTCACCAACTCATCTTCGCATTACCCGGTCAATTTTGCATAATCCCCCGAAGCTCCAAATCGCAACGGCCCGCGCCACTGGGATTCTGCATCCCTCGTCTATCAGAAGTCATCATGGAGGCTCCTACTGAGCAATCAAATCCGCCGCCACAATATCCGGGACCGGTGCGAATCCTGGTGCAAACAGTAACAAGTCTTGTACCAGGAAATGATTGGTGGCAACGAATCGTGTATATTCGAAACATCATTTGTCAGTACCATTGGAACCGTGACTTTGATTGGGACAAGGATCGTTGGAATTCGTACGGTGACGACTTTGGCTATGAGAATCGTAACTGCTACTTCCTTATCGATCATGGCGAATCTGCTGAAGATCCGCCAATCTTGCGGTACAAGTGGACGGGGAAATCCCTGTTAGCAGAATCCTATGGCGTTGTGAAGCCACCATCAGTCTACTAACACTTGAGTAGCATTGCCATTCAGGAACCACTCCCCGAGGAAAAACAATCTAAATTGAAAAAGTATGCATTCACGAGGCAACCGAGGCAACCAACTAAACGCTCACGAAAGCCAACACCTGGGCGGTATGATCCCAAAACATATCGCCAGATTATTCGGGCAAACCTTCGTCGCGACGCGATCCTCACAGATGATTCTATTCACTTCGTAGCGACGCATCCAGAGGACGCAGCATGGCTCAAAGATAATATTGAGGCTCGATTTTGGTCCAAGGTTCAATCCGCATTAGAGTCTAGACAGGGCAAAGACACCATCCGCGCCGATCGAGAGCCCATGTTGGCGAACTCGTCCACTCCCGAACCATAAGTAGACCACAGGCCAGCGGACTTCCGCCTCGGATATCCATATCCTCACAGCCAGCTGCCCAAATGCAAACCCAAAGACGGTCTTCTTCTGACGAGAGCAATACGGAAGCGATGTGAAATCTGCACGAGGCAAAGAGAGTGAAAACTCATTCAATTCATAAACGGTACGAGGGAATGTGGCGAAGTGCGTGATGATTCTTCGTAGCGTCCAAGTCTATCATAATCCTATTATATTCACCACCACCAGCACTTACTGCCCTTGATCGGGCCTCATTATATCATTCGGAATACGGTAAAGGAATATTGGGAAAAAATGTTTTCTGCTGGGATGTGAGTGTCACCACCGTCACCGGTCCATTGCTCAACGTTTGGCGTTAATCCGTCCGTCCTCAGTCTTTACATGGCCATACTATTTCCTCCTTTGTTGAGTCCACTCTACCTAACGGTAACAGGATGGGGGACGTGCGATAGTTTATTTGAAGAAGAAGACGATTGGGGCGATTGGTTAGAGTGCGTTTTTTGTAGCTGTGAGGGTCTATTCGGTATAGATTGCTAATTATCTCTGTCTGGCTAGTACGCCAAAGTATAGCTCGTGGCAGTAATGACTGTATTGCAATAAAATTAAAAACACAAACATGACCGACAAAGAAGAACTCCTGACGCCAATCCATTACATGAGACTGCCACCACCTGCCCTAGTTGCAAACAGCACCTTAATTGGTCGCAAATTCCTGAACCGAACCTCGAAATGAGATTGCCATCATCAACCCCAGATGTGGTTAAAACTTAATGAAGCAGTCGCAGTCATGTGTGACAGTTTGTCGTACTTGTTCAATCCGTATGCCTGATCCTCGGCAATGGGCGCAATCACAGTTTCTGAAGCCCCAATAGCTTGCGCTCCTGTCGCAATCGGTGGAATGCCTTGGTGGGGGACATTTGAATCCACGGCCCTTGCACATCCAGCAGTAAACTTCTGTGTCGACCATGACCGTCTGATTCCACGTACCACTTCCATTGCAGATGGTACAACTTGGGACAGGTCCGCTAGACTTGTGAGATGACATGGTAGAGGTCTGCTGTTCCTTTGAGAAAAGAGATAGCTGGTTGTAGGACGATATCGAGGGGGGCGGTCAGTGGATACTCGACTTTGACAAGGCAAATATAGTAATACGAAGAGCGATGGTATTCTTGGTTTGTAATGAAGGGCGGTTGTTGAGGGAGAGACGCAGCAGCTCGAAAAACATAGTAGCTCTTTATATATCAATAGACGACGAGAGGGCTCCCTGGACATCAGCCCTAGACATCACCCGATCAGTAATGAAGACCTACGGGGCTAAATCTCGAGACACTTGAGTATCGTCACTTGGTCACGGTGTAAAGGGGGAAGCTTTGCACGGCCAGAGTTGCGACCTTCGTGACCAGCCAATTTCGGCTTTGTTGGGCAGTACCTAATAACCTTGCCTCTGTCTGGGAGGTTAGGTTCAAATTTATAGGTGTTGGGTACCAAATTAACAACAACTAACATGTAGTCCATTTAAACATTTGCAAGATACTATACTACATGTATATACAAACTGCGCCTTCGTCACTATCAAAGCCTAAAGTGGCTTTGAAGCTAGCGGCTTATCAAAAGGTTAATAATTACATGTACATATATGGTACCCGGCTCTTTAAGTTTCTGCTATTATCGCTACCTTCACTACATTCTTCTAATGTCTGTTACTAGTATCATGTTTTCCTCGTATATGCTACTATTGCTATAATCTTTCTCTTTTGTCTCGTTTCTGGCATTATCATCTATTATTATGTGGCTTCAAATCTGAGACACGAGATGCTGGAGCACTAGTGTTTCTTATTAAAGTTATTAAACTCTCTTCATATACCTGGGTGGGGGTCTGAACTATAAATTATTATAACTACGTCGCATATTTGACATGACCACCTCGATATTACGTTTGTGAAAATCACCTTGAAGTAGTCATTGTTCGATGCTATATGAAGAGTAGTCAAAAAGAGAAAAGCAAACATTGCCATCAGCGTATCTATCGTATATAATCCAGCATACCGCTGCCAAATACCATACCGTACCGACGTAACCGTGATCCAAACCAATTTCTAATTGTATATTCAAACCTGCCCATCATAATTCCATACCATTAAAAAACACAAACGGGGTATAACGCAGTCATAAACTTGGCATTCTTTAGTGCCGTGTGAACTTTCATCTCGAGCCTTGTTCGCCCGCTCACTTTGTGGTAGAGGGAACAACCACGAGCGGAAGAGAGTCTTGCTTCTTGTAAGACCAAGACCATCCCTTTTCTTCGTGGGGACAAGGCAAATCTTCGTCTTCTATCAAAAGTATTAGTAAACCTTTACAGCCCAATTCAATCAAGAAGCCTTACCAAATTCAGAATCCGAATCACCATCCTCATCCGCAGCCAAGGACATCAATCCCTTGCCAACACCATAAAATACACTCAGCAGCTGAGCGAGTGCGATGAAAAAGGGCATAAACTGGCCCGGAGCGACGAGGCTGTGGACACCCGAGATGTTGTTCCACTTGAGAGCCATTTCCACGTAGACGATGGCGCCAATGTTGACGAGGAAGTCGATTGGCCCGAAGCCCATGGGGTTTTCCTCCTCCTTGGACCTGCCGCCTCCTTCGCCGCGGAATCTCTGCACAAAGTTGGCGGCGCGGACAAAAGTGAAGAGAATAATAGCTGTATAAGCACAAGTGTTAGTGTTTGGAGAGCCTATATTGGGAGAATCACAATGACTAACCTGCGAGATAGAAGATGACGGAAACGACACCACCAATAATAGCAAACACGGAGCCGACCTTGTTAAGAGTGCGGAACCAGTGCCAAATGCTAACCTTTGCAAAGAAAAAAGCCTTGTCATCATGACACGCGCGCGGCAGCGTATCCATGCCATGCCACCAAAACCACGCAAACAGCGCAATCAACCCGCCAACCTCAAACGTGTAGATGAGCGCCGTGGTCTGGCCCTTCCAGTAAGGCACGCGGCAGACGCCGACCTGGGCGAGCAGCAGGGTGAGGATGGGGAAGACCTCGACGGCCTCGACAGTCTTGTCGCGCAGCTCGCGGATGAGGACGATTCCCGTGGCGAGGACGAGGATGATTGTGCCCTGGCCGAGGGTGTCCTCGGTCTTGAAGATTGCGCTGGCGAGGCCGGAGAGCTGGACGGTCATCATTTGGATGTAGATGCCGATGCGGATGCCCAGGCCGTAGAGGTCGGAGTCGCCAGGGACGGGGCATTTGGGGAGGACGGTGGAGTTCATGGCTCCGGTGGTTTGTACGTTTTACCCTGTTGTTGAGTTGAGTTGTGGGAAGGCCAGGCTACAGAGTTGTGCTGTGTTGTGTTGTGTTGTTGAAAAAGTCAACAACAGCTTTGTGTAAAGCTGTGAGAGGATATAAGCCCCCCATGCCATGTTATCTACTGTATGTGTATCTCCCATGCAACCCAACCGCCATCGCCAGATGCACCACAGCCACACAGCCAGGCTCCCTCTCCACACATGCTGCAAATCAGTTACACTCAGGGCTATCCCAGACGCTGGCTGCCTGTCTCCTCAGCCTCAGTCTCTCAACCTTTTTCTCGCCCCTCCCCTCCCTATCCCTTCCTTCAGCCGCTCAAGCTAGCAAGCATCACATGCGGGAAATAGCCATAACCAAGCAAGACACAGGACGAAAAGAGGCACAGCGATCGTAGAACGGGGAAGCACCAAGAACAGCTATACTTGCTAGCGCATCGCTGGCCCGCTACCCCTGTCAGTTAATGGTCTGCCTCGCTCTCACACGATAATCTTGATTGGCCCAAGATGTGGAACGATGTTGTGGCGGAGGGCGGTTCGGGCCAGCGCCCCTGGTCTGTGTCTGTGCCCAATGTCTCAAGAAGAGGGAGCTCGCAGTAGTTTTTGAGTTGTGAGGCTGAAAAAAGCAGGGAAGAGACACCACAAGTCGTCTGTCTCTCCCCCCACACACCACATGACGATCGATATAGTCTAGTGAAGTGAGGCGGATATCGCCAAAGCGAGGTTGTTGTTGACGTTTTTCTTTGCTTGAGCTTTGGATGAGCACTGCCACTTTGTTGTGAGGGGGGGCTAGAAAATCAATGGTTTTGATCTGCGTTACTCACATATCTAGCGGCTGGGGCCCATAACTTAATCGAGGACCGAGTTTTGTTGCTCACGGGAATCGACAGGTGCTTGGCGGTGACTAAATTCTTTTTATAACCCTCTGTGCGAGCGTGAGAGATTGCGTTTGTGTCACGAACCCCTCGAGTCTACGGAGTATTGCATGTTGGTATAAGTGAGGAAATCGGCGGGCTCCTTTACCGGCTTCTGTTGGGTTCACCTCATCCCCCAGCTTGCCCTTCTTACTCTTTCTGCCCTGGCAATTTGTCGCTTCATCTTCCGTTCCCCACCATCGAATCAAAACCAACTTCAAATAAATCATTATCATGGTCGACGCACCAAGCTATTGCCCGGACGGCAACTCAGATCTCTACGGAGTCGGCGTCCGTGCCGGTCTCTACGCGCAATGGGTCGCCACGCTGCTTGCGACCCTGTTTGATCCAAAGACTGAGAGCACGTACCGTATCGCCAACCTCATCATCCAGTGGTCCATCTTTCTGGGCCTCTGCACGCAATCTGAGCCCGGCGACCCCGTCATCGGCGCCGTCATCACTCAATACCTACTCTTCGGCTCACTTTCCAGCTTGACGGGCGATGGCGTTGGTCACTTTAGCCACTTTTCAGGCATCTTTCGCATTATCTTCTACACGGCCGTCTCTTCGTACGGCTGCTGGTTCTGGTTCAACGGGATAGACGACATGACGGTGGAGGGATGTCCCGACATTGCCTTCTTCGGAGACGTCAGCCTCCACGGACCATTCCGCACTGCGGGCAAGGTGTTTTCCGTGCTGGGAGTCATCATTTGCGTCCTTTCGCTCGTCTTCAGCGTCTTTGCGACAATGAGGAGATTCAGAGGCGGCGTTCGAGAGGCCTTTGCGACAAAGGAAAGGGCGCGGCCAAAGGTGGAGCTGGTGCTGCTGGTTCTGTCCATGGCCTTGATCGGCACGTCGATTTACTTGGTCGAGCACCTGATTGAGCGGAACGGCATCACTGAGGTTGGCGTTAAAGCGATTACTTCTGTTGGACAGTTGATTCCGCTGTTGGCGGGTGGATTGGCGTGTGCAATGACTCTTTGGAAGATTGTGACTCACCAGCTGTTTATGAGGAAGCGATGTTGGTACTTGTTTGGTTATCACCTGTGAAGGGCGCTGTCTACATGTCCGCTGGCTTCCTTTTTCTTTATGGTTAATATGGATGATATAACGAAAGCGATACCAGGTTTTGGGTTTGTGGGATTTTAGAAGGGAAATATCTAGGATAGAATATAGTTCTTTTTGTTTCATGCAATTCATCGTTGATTATTCTTCAACTCAATCTTATAACTCATTCAATGCCACAATCAAACTTGCCCGCCGCATCTCCGGAGCCCAAACCCGATCGCCCCACTGAAGCCCGCCGCCAAAAATCAACCTCCGGCCTCGGGGCTTATCGTTATCACCATCTGATTCATAACTTGACTTGACTCGAACTCTTCCGACTTGGACGCATTCAGCGCAAGTCTCAAATACCCTCTTCCCTCTTCTTCTCCCCTTCTTATATCCTTTCCCCTTCTCTTTATATCACATCAACAGCCTCAATATCGTCAATTGGTACCTCTTCAGAGGCCCAATCCCCCCCCCCCCGCCAAAAATGTCTCCCTTCAACCTCGAGACTTGCGCTCGCCCCAATATCCTCGCATTGCAGCCCTACCGCTGCGCTCGAGAGTTTGTCTACCATCCATACCTTTGTCTCACCTAGAAATAAACAACTGACAAGCATAAAAAACAGCGACTACAAAGACGACGGCACAAACATCCTCCTCGACGCAAACGAAAACGCCTACGGCCCCTCCCTCTCCTCCTCCGCCGTGTCCGTCGCCTCGCAAAGCAAGAATGGCCTCGGAATCGACCCCCTCGGCCTGCATCGCTACCCGGACCCTCACCAGGTCGACCTGAAGCAGCTGCTCTGCAAGCTTCGCAACACTCACGCGCACACGGACAAGACGCTTACTGCCGAGAACCTCTTTGTCGGCGTTGGTAGTGACGAGGCCATCGATGCGCTGCTGCGGTGCTTCTGCGTCCCGGGCAAGGATCGCATCTTGACATGTCCTCCTACATACGGCATGTACGCCGTCTCGGCACAGGTCAATGATGTTGCTATCGTCAAGGTGCCGCTTCTTCCTGCGCCTACGTTTGGTCTCGACGTTCCCGCCATCTCTGCTGCTCTGTCATCCGACTCGTCCATCAAGCTGCTCTACCTCTGCTCGCCCGGAAACCCTACTGGCTCTCTCCTAGCCAAGGCCGACGTCGTCGCCCTGCTCAACCACCCATCATGGAACGGCGTCATTGTGCTTGACGAAGCCTACATCGACTTTGCCCCCGAAGATGCCTCCCTCGCCGAGCTCGTCACCGAGTACCCCAACCTCGTCGTCATGCAAACCCTCTCCAAGGCCTTTGGCATGGCCGGCATCCGTCTCGGCGCAGCCTTCGCCCCAGCCCCGATCGCTTCTCTCCTCAACAGCCTCAAGGCGCCATACAACATCTCCAGCCCGACCAGCGCCCTCGCCGCCTCGGCCGTCAGCGCCGAGGGCCTCGCCGTCATGCACGGCAACCGCGCCAAGATCCTCACCCAGCGCGACAGAATCATCAAGGAGCTGCCTTCGATTCCCGGCGTCGGCAGGCTTCGCGGCGGCACGGAAAGCAATTTTTTGTTGTATGAGATGCTTAATGCGGAGGGTCAGCCGGATAATGCCGTTGCATTGGCTGTGTATGAGAAGCTTGCTGAGACAAAGGGCGTGGTTGTACGATTTAGGGGTAAGGAGCACGGATGTAATGGTTGCTTGAGAATTACTATTGGTACGGAGGAGGAAGTGACGAGACTTTTGGAGGCGCTGAAGAAGACGTTGGCGGAAGTAAGAGGAAGTGCATGAGAGGTGAGATGATGAAAAATGGTGTTGATTGTAAAAAGGGGGAACAGCGATTTACCTAGACGGATACCATGTTGGGAAATAAAAAAGAATAGTAGAGGACATCAATGACATTAAATAGAGCGTTTATATCTATCCATATAAAATAGGGGTTTCCAATTCAATTCATGTTCTAGAACCACATATTGCCAGCACGATATATACAGAGCCGGCTGATCTTTACACTATATACATATACAAAACAAGGAAAACAATGCAAGGAAATGAGATATTTTCAAGCCAAACCCCAAGTGGCTAATAGTATCCCAAAACCAACCACAGCCAACGGCTTTACTTCGAGATTCAGTCTCGCACCAGCAGCGTTCTCCGTCGGCTTCGCATCTCCCGCAATGCCTCGCTTCGTAGTCGGCGCCTGCGAGGGCGTAGGCGTATAACTCTCCTGGGGAGGCCAATTCGTATCCCGCACAGTCTTGATGTCCTTTGCCTCCAAAGGCGGCGCGGCCCCGTCAATCAGCAGCCCCTGAACAGTCTCGAGCGCGCACATCTCCGACCCCAAGTTGGTCAAGCCGTCAAATTCGCCCACGTACCACTTCTGGCCACAGGCACGGCCAGTCTCGGTTCCCGTGCAAGTTTTCACGGCAGCTTGAGCGCTGATAGTGAGAAGACTCTCGACTTTGTCACGGAGGGAGGGGACCATTTGCGTTGACTGCCACATGAAGCGTGCCAGGTAGCCCTTGAAGGTCGTCATGTCGGCGTCGCAGCGTTCGACGGTTTCGCAGGCGCCCTCGTACATGATCTTGGTGGTGCTGTTGGGCGGAGTGAAGAACCAGCCGGCGCCGTCCAGCAGTTTCTCGGTGCGCTGCTTCCACTCAGGCTTCTTGGTGTAGTTTGCCAGAACGGCCGCGCCGTAAAGGTAGATGCCGCTGGTGTAAGTAAAGGATGCCGGGTTCGTCTTGGTGCAGTTAGTATCGATACCAGCGCCGTCGTAAACATGATATGATTCAGGATCAATGAAACCAATGTCCATCGACCAGTCCCAGACCTTCTCTGCCCACTCGAGATACGTGTCGTTGCCCGTGGCGCGTGCCATCCTCGCAGCTATTTGAAAAAGACCACCGTTGCTGACGGAGTTCTTGTACGTCAAGCCGTTCGGATTGGATGCGTAAATCTGCCACAGAAGACCGCCACCGCAGTCTTGCGTGGTCCAGCGGCTCGCGAGCTGGTTGAAGACATTAGCTCCCAAGTCCAGCCACGAGGGCAGAGTCGTGTTTGGTTGCGGAAAGTTTCTCTCCGCGGCGGCGATGGCAGCTGAGCCCCAGAAGAAGAGATCGTCGTTTCCCTCTTCGAATTCGTGTTCTGCCGGCATGTACGCCCGCTGGATTCCGAGGTTCGTAGGTGCTAGTAGGGCTTGGATCACGACGTCGTTGTAAGTTGAGTCCCCTGTAAAGTGATAGTAGTCGAGCATGGCCCCCCAGAGTGCGCCGGCCGTCCACCAGTAATACGGATCCTGGAGATCTCCCATGGCGACCGAGTCCGGAGCAGAGAGATTGCCCTTGTAATAGGACATGGCATCGTATGCAAGAGTAGCGGCGACATTTCGAACCGATGCTGTTTGGGTCTAATGTTAGTTGCCTCGTCTAATATCCGGTTTTGATTGCACTCACATAGACTCTTGACATCCAATGAGTTGGGAGCTGTGATGGCTGAAGTTACCGCCGCAGCATGGACGCTTGTTATAAACTTCATGTTGTTTTCTTTGTGTGAGACCACTACAGCCGCCTGATTGATTGGGTATCCAGCACCAGCAGATCGGCTCCAAGCTCAGCCTTAAGGATATATCGATACCAATAGAATAATGAAATGCAGAATCAATCTATCTCCGACCTGGAAGATAGAAAAGACAAAAAAAGAAAGGATTGGGCAAAAACGAGCACCAAATGCGTCCAGCGGCAAAAGGGTCGAATGAGAATCGATAGGATGGGGTCAGGCACGTCAGATCCCGACAAAGGATGGCAGTCAATATGCAATTGTCGCCACTTGAATAATGGAAAATACGAGAAAACAAAGAATCAGGCGCAGCAAGACCCAAGCAAGAAAAAAAGAGAGATAAATAAAGGCGACAAAAGGGCGACAATGCCCTGACCTAACGAACAGAAAGAAAAGAAAGTGAACAAAAAGAGAGTTCAAGACTCGTTTGAACAAGATAGAAACAAAACCGGGGAACAGAAACAGAAGGCAGCTTGAACGAATAAATAAATAAGCCCCAAGCTCGTATTAACTTCGAAGTGAAATAAGAACGCAAAAATAAATAGCAAGTCCCACGTAACAATAGCTTAGCACCCTTCCCTTCCCTTGCAATTTGTTTCGTCCAATGCAGCCTCTATCCAAACAAGGAAGCCCACAAACCAGATCGTGCATCTTGTCTTCGGTGCATCTCACGCCAATCAATGAAACATGACAGCGTCCAGCGCTTGATTTGGTCTGGGGGGGCCGCCCATCTAGCCTAATTGTGCCGGTTTATTAGGTCCGAATAGGGCGTGGGATGTGGAAGGCGAAACGCTCCATCCCGCGGGATATTTGGCTAAGAAGAGAACTGGAGCTGGGGCAGCATTTTGGATTTAGGCGCGGCTGCAGGGGTTTCGTTGGTGCTGGTGGCGAGGAAAAGGAAGAAGAGCCTTGCATCCAAATATTTTGTTTGTAGGGAAGAGGGAAAATGATTCATGGGGGCTGCGTTTCATGTTGCCCGCGCGGCAAAGAAAACATCTCCAGTCGTCTAGCTAGTGAATAGGGATAAGGTATAGCGATTGGCAATGGTTGACAGACGAAAAGAAGAAGCAGAAAAAGGCTGTGTCTAGCTGGACATCTCCCCAGAAGAGCTGGATTGGCTGACAGCGCTTCGTGCCCATGAAACACGGGGGTTGAAACAGCCGGGGTGGATCGGGCTGACATGGGTGGTGATTCTGGCGGCTTTGGCATTCGAGTTTCACCTGCATCGTGATTTAGTTTATTTAGCATCGTGAACGGCGTTTAAATAGACTGTAGTTTGTGGCAATGACTAGAGGGAAATAGTTGCCTACCTAATCGAACAGAGGTTGGTATAATAAAGAGTCACGATGAAGAATCCGCACGAGCATAACCCTCAACACAAGCGTCACCACAAAACAAACGGAACAAGACACACGATAAATCATGCCTGATGACTTGGCTATCCGTTAACCAAATTTTATCCCTCGATATTCCATAGGCTGCCATACCTGTACCCCATCATAGCCCGAAAAAAACAAAACCTCTTGACAAATTCGATCCCAAAACTCCACGCTTTAAATTCCCATGAAATTAACAACTCCTCCAATGCTTCGCTAAAAAAATCAAATCGCAGAGAGGGTATAACGCAATCATAACGCCTCCGGGAAACAGGGTGTAAAAACTTGACAGAGCACACTCCCAAGGCTTGGTCACTTTTGACCAGCCATTTCGTCCCTCGCCTTCGTTTATCTCCATGCTTATTCGATAATGAGAGCTCGTATCGCACCGACATTACTATAACGTCAGGTATACGGCCACAATGCCTGCCATGAGCCCATAAAGCGACCGCGATCCGGAAACGCGCAAATTCGATCCTAGCGACGTCGGTGACGGTTCGTACATCATCCCAGAGGGAGCCGAGGGCGTGGTCATGGTTCCGGCAGGGTCAAAATCATCGTCGGTTGTCCCTGGGGGTTCGGCCATCGTCAAAGTACCCCACTGCACCTCTGATCCAGTAAAGGTGGACGTCCATGAAACCTGCGTTGGTCCAGTGTGGTATGCGTTTGTGTAACCAGATCTATAGCTCGAGTAACCCGAGCACGTTGCGGCCGTTGTGCCCTTCAAGTCGCACTCCACGTCGGCAATACTTTTGACGCAACGTTAGCTTATCTCTTCCACACCTACACCAAGTTACACTGCTCACTATGTCGACGTCACTGTTCCATGGAACTCGAGCGTGCCGGGCCCCTCCACGATGACAAAGGGGAATTCGAGAGACAGGTCGCATGCGAGGGGCGTTTGCGTCGGGCAGAAAATGGTATACGTTGTTCTGCTGGCGGATGGATCCTTGAGGCTGTGTTAATCCTGCTGGGAGGTACTCGTATATCTCAAATGAGAGTGGAGAATGTAGGCAAAAGAACCAAAGGCTGTGGACCCAGCATACCGTTGAAATGATGCTGCCTCGGACCAGCGACCACGCGCGCTTGTCATAGTAGGGCAGATAGATGGGAGCAGCCGTAACTGTCGGGGTCGAGGCCAATCTGTGAGGCTCGCCATCTGCCTCGTCGTCGGCAGCACATGGAGCGACCAGCGCGAGCAAGGCAAGCAATGCCGACCAAGGGTTTGGATTAAATCTGGCCATGTCGACTCGTCGCTTTCTCGATTGATGTGATTTCGTAGCGGCACTGCTGGGAAAGATAGACGAGGTTGTCGCGAAGCCAAACCAAGCGATCGCAACTGTGAGACTTGAGAGATGAGCGATTCCGCGTGCGTCAAAGTTTCGAGAGTCGTTTTTTGAGTGCCGATTGTCAAATGTCGACTGGACAGTAGACTAGTGGATTGTCGCAGGTTGGCCGTTTGACGCAAGGCTTTGACTGACAGCGGCTATCAATCGTCAGGGCGTCTTGTCACCACTGGCTTGGGCGAACAAGATACACAGGCAGATGCATGGAGGATGGAGGATGGCCGAGATGGAAGATGAAAAGACGGAACGGCAGAGATCCGGCCACAGACCAGAAGAAGCCCGAGAGCGGCCCATGGAAAGCAGAAGCATCAAGGGTCAAATACTAGCGATTTTGGTCCCACGATGCCAAGAGTTGGAACTCTGTCTCCTTTGCAGCAAGTCGCAAGGCATGTGGCCAATTGGGTTTAGAGCCAGTGCCGCTACGAAGGGGGTTTTTCTCCATGAGGTCTTGGCACTGCCGGGCTCCTTTTTTTTTTCTTTGCCCATGACGAACGACGATTTGTAGGTGGTAATCTGTGGAGCATCAGTTGGTATAAGCACATGGATGAGATGAGATGAGATGAGAATTAATCTATATGTACATTGCAGGTGATATAATCATTATCATTATCATAGTATTCGTGTGCTCACATAGTAGTGGGAGTATTTTGTTGGAGTCTCAATAATAGAGGGAGATAAAGAGAGAACATGAGGGGCCTGTGACTGTCACACGCAGATACGAAAAGTGGCTGTACTTTGTCAAAGCAGCACAATAGAAAATTGTGCGGCACCAACACACGGTAAATCCACAAGGCAGGCGCAGAGGCCCGGCGCAGAGCAAGGGAGGGAAATCACGACCGGCTTGGCACGCTGCCGCAAAAGCGGCCACGCATTTCTTCCCAACTTCCTTCCTCTTTTTTCTGCGACCTTGCGAGTCAAACCAATGGGCCGCCAAGGCTTTGCCAAGACAACGTCTGAGAAGGTTTGATGCCGGCGTGTGGCTGCCAAGAGGCGAGCGCTGCCGGATAGGTGCATATTATGCAGCGGGCATTTCCGCTTAGTGTACTCCGGACGTATATCTCCCTATCTGCGTGGGTACCGATGAGCATATCCTCGGGCGAGCAAGGCGCATATCTACGCGCGGCGGTACCTTGGAGGTGAATTGCATTTATAGCGTTGTCCATATGTGCGTCTCAAAAGAGAAAGATCGGCGGGCAGGCACGGGACTCTCCGTTGGGTTCGTGACTCCCAGTTGGAAGTTTGCGCCGATCTCATCATTTAAAGAGCCTAGTCTAGCAAAGACACGTGAGGAGGCAGGGAACAACAGCTCACCTTATCTTGAGCGAATCTAATTTACTGTACACAGGCAAATTTGAGTGTTGCATCGCCATCTCATCGATCTCAAGATACTGTATGTACAACATCTCAAACAGGCGCCATTCAAGCAAGGTTACACAGCCAGTCTCATGTTTGCCGCTAAAATAAGCGAAGTGCAGAGACTTTGAATGTGCAGCCCGAACAAAGCAGCTAGCGGTTAAATCCAGGTGGCACAGATCGCCTTTTTGAGCTCCGACAGCAGCAGCCATTGGCGGGATGGCGAGGAATAAAGAGCTGGGCTGGCTTCTGGGGATACACATGCCGCATAATATGCTTACTTGATTGCTTAGGAGCATTACTCGTAGGTATACACGGCAAAGGATTTGACACAACCCAACAAGCAAGCAACAGCTGCCGTGTCAAGGTTGCATTTCGCTCTTATTAATTCGCCGAGCAGCTCTAGACTCGTCTCTCCACCTCCGAAACCAACCGCGCCCTGTCATGGCAAGAATTTCCATTTAGAAAGAAAATTGGATCACTCTAATGCCGCCTCCCGCCAGACCAATCGGTTAGCCAGGGGTTGCAAAGGGAAAATAATTGTCATCCATGCAAACCTTGTTGGCCCTGGATCCTCTTGCAAAGTCGGAAAGGGAACCGAAGTACTGAGATTCCAACATCACGTTACACCACTGGGCTTGACGATGCGATGCAGACAAGAAAAAGTCATGGGCGGCCTAATTTTTCCATCATCACACGACATCTCATGTGCTCTCCTAATGCTCAAGTAATGATGCCCAAGACGCAAATGACTGCTCTGTGCGCTAAATATCGTGAGAATCAAATCGGGAAGCATGACTAATGTTCTGACAATCCGACAGTCCGGGTCTTTTGCCACGATCTAACTTGTAAAGTCAATCGCCGAGACTAGCATGTGTGCAGCGCTACCTTGAAGAAGGAAAAAAAAGGGGACAATACGGAGTAGTCTGGACCGAGAGAGGCCAAAATGAGCTTGAAAGCTGCTAAATAAAGATCGCGTGGTGGCCGGTTCAAAATCGCTGGACTGTTTCTTCTTCTTTTTGGTTCTACGATTCACTCATTCGATCGTTACGTCAACCAACCATTCACTCGTTTTCACAAACCAACGGAAACCAATATCAGTCTTTGGATTTGTCCACTTACAAGACCAGACTTGACTGCTCTGCCACCACATTCGTTCATCCATCAAGATCAACATCAACATCAATAATGGCTCGCTCACTCGCTCTCCTCGCCTTTGCTGGCGCTGCCATGGCTGCCCAGACCACTACCGTGTCTCTCCTGCTGCCCTTTGCCGACCCTCAACCCTTGGTTGGCTCAGTCATTGGCGTTGACAGCACGGCTACGACCTATGCTTACGGATGTGCTCCTGGAACTTCTGAAGACGATTGCGGTTTTCCCAGCAGCGAGACTGTTACTCAGGGTCCATCCACCTGGGCCTTTTCTATGTCTTACTCTGCTGAAGGCAACTCAGTGTAAGTGGTATTCTGGCTTAACTCTAGCGATGTCTTTGAGTGTGGTGGGCTTGGTTAGCTTGATAGGAAACCTGGAATCCTTGCAATGGCCAGGCTCAAACGCGAGACGAGCATAAACCTCCTTTTTAAATGGACATGCTTGAATGGAGACACACTTACGCTTCTCATATAGTTCCGAGGGTGGCACCTGCGTGCTCAACACTGCCAAGGACGCCGCTTCGTGCAGCATGGCTTTCGCCCAAGTGACGGGCGGCAGCATCTCTGCTACCGGCAGCAGTGGAGTTGAGGCCTTCCTCACCTTCCAGCTTCCCGTCACCATCACCGCCGGCCTCGAGAAGCTCAAGGCCACTCCCGGCGCCTCTGCCACCGATAGCTCAACCCCTGCCCCCACCAACACCGGCGCCTCCCAGGCTGCTCCTTCGGGCTCTACATCTACGACTCTCGCCAGGCAGACATCCGCTGCAAGCACTGGTAACAGCACTCGTACCGCTTCTTCTACGGCCGGTCCCTCAAGCACCAATGCTGCAGGCATTGTAAACGCCCAGAACGGTCTGCTGGCTGGTGTTGCTGCCCTTGTTGGTGGTGTTATGATGTTGTAATTTATTGGAGAAAATGTTGTTTAAGCTCCAACAGTAGCAGCCATTTGACAGGATGGCGAGGAATACACGATATACGTATGTATGCTTATTGAGTTGATTAGTAGCCAGCATGGAATTAATATACACAATAAAGGATCTGACAGATCCAACAACCAAGCAGCCCGTCAACTACGGCGTCGATATACAGGTTTAGTCAAGTATCCCAACGATCGATGTGTCAAGCGTTGCGCCATGTAGATGTATCGTGATATTCCAATCAAGCAGCATGACTAATTTTCCGGTGATCCTTCTGCCATTTTCCCCATGACCTAACTTGTAAAGTCAATGGCCGAGACTAGCATCTGCAACGCTACCTTGAAGCGGAAAAGGAGACGAAAAGTGAAGACTTGGCAACGAGAGCCTTTTTCGAATCCTTTAAAACTCCAGTCGTTGGCCGCTTGAGTTTTCCCTTCTTCTCACTTGACTATCGCGATCCCACTCATTTCTCTCGACGATCGTTGCTTTAATTTTGAATTGCAACAGCCATTCGTTTTATTTATTTATTTGCAAGATCCAACTACCAACACATCGTTACACAACTGGCCCGGCAACCAACATTTAAGCTTATTACCTACCTGTATATAAGATACAAGGTTAAGCGTGCAGTTAACCAGTATCCTCGTTCGTTCTTATCAACGCGTCAACAATGGCTCGTTCGCTCGCCCTTCTCGCTCTTTCCAGCGCCGCCATGGCTGCTCAATCTACTACCGTCTCTCTGCTGCTGCCGGCTACCGATCCCCAGAAGCTCGTCGGTTCTGTTATTGGTGTCGATAGCGCGGCTACGACTTACGCTTATGGATGTGCGCCTGGAGTAGCCGCTGATAAGTGTGCCTTCGAATCTAGCAAGACTATTACTCAAGGTCCTACTACATGGATTTACACGAATACTTACGGTGATGACGAGGGCGGCCATTAGTAAGTGACACTCTGCCTTAATGTTTATGATATGGTCTCATGGCATCGGTGGCACGTTCATTATCGATCCAACCGTTGAGCAACTACTACTCCCATCATATGAGCATACAAACGCCATTCGAAATAAAAAAATATATATAAGCTAATGTTTCCCCAATAGCACCGAGGGTGGCCACTGCAAGCTCTCCAGCGCGGCAGACGTCGCTTCATGCACCATGTCGATGTCTGCGACGGATTCCACCGGCAGTATTATCACCATCATTACCAGCGTCGGCACTGCATCAGATTTCCTATCCTTCCAGCTCCCCGTGACCATCACCGCCGGTCTCGAGAAGCTCCAGGCCGCCCCTGGCGCCTCGGCCACGGATAGTTCAGCCGCCGCCGCTCCCACCAACAGTAACACTAGTGCTTCCGAGACTTCGCAGACGACTGCTGCTTCTTCGGGTGCTAATACGTCTAAGAGTGCTTCTTCGGGCGCTGCTTCTACGGGTGCTTCTTCGAGCGGCGGGTCTACCACTCTTGCTAGGCAGACGACCGCTGCTGTGAGCACTGGTACCAGCAATTCTTCTACTGCTGCTGCGCCTAATAGTACTAATGCTGCTGGTCTTATGAACGCCCAGAACGGTCTGCTGGCTGGTGTTGCTGCCCTTGTTGGCGGTGTTATGATGTTGTAATTAGAGAAGACGTTGGTTAAGCTCCAACAGCAGCAGCTATTTAATAAGATAGTGAGGAATATATAATATATATATATATACTTTTTAAGTTAATTAGTAAGTATAGCTAGTATAGAATTAATATATATAATAAAGGATTTAACAGATCCAACAACCAAGCAGCCCGTCAATTGTGTCGTCATCTTATACAAAGTATCTCAACGATCAATACTACCAAGAGCGTGCCGTCGAAAGTACCCCGACGATGAAATACTCATGATGATAGCCCCATGTACGATGATATATATATTCACCCGCCGCTATGGAACAAGCCATATAAGTAAGCCGGCACAATGCCTAGCTCAGAATACAAGACAAGATGCGGGACAAAAAGCTCCGTTACATCATGTTAATCTATCGCGAGATTCTAATCAGGCAGCATGACTAATTTTCCGGGGATCCTTCTGCCGTTTTCCCCATGACCTAACTTGTAAAGTCAATGGCCGAGACTAGCATCTTCGTAGTGCTGCTACCTTGGGAGGAATAGGAGATGAATAGGCTGGATTGAGATTCGAGAACCCACTTGGATCTCTTCAAGCTGGACACGATCCTTGCAATAGCCATTCGTTTTCGTCTGTAGGATTCAACAACCAACACACCGTTACACAACTACCCATGACAACCATTATTAGCGCACAACATATAAAGGTGAGCAGTTTTGCACAACACACGCGTTCGCCTCATCCATCGCCATCAGCCATGGCTCGCTCACTCGCCCTTGTCGCGCTTTTCGGCGCCGCTGCAATGGCGGCTCAATCTACTACCGTCGATCTGCTGCTACCATATACCCTTCGCCATGCTTACTTTGGCTCTGTTATTGGCGCTGATAGCACGGCTACGACGTACGCCTATGGGTGTGCACCTGGACTCAATGGAGTCAAACCCGATGACGAAGACTGCGGCTTTGGACACAGCCAGACCGTTACTCAGGGCCCTAGCACATGGCTTTACACTTCTTCTTATACTGTTGAGGAGGGCTCTGTGTAAGTGGCATCCTGCCTCTATGCTGGTGATATTTGTCTCACGTCTTCGGTTGCACATTCATTTATCCAAGCACCTGTTGAGCAACAACTTCCCACCATCTAAGAATATAAACAAGACACCACTTTGGAATGAATATAAGCTGATGCCTATTTCCCCATAGCACCCTGAGCGGTCACTGCAAGCTTTCCAGCGCGGTAGACTTGGGTTCATGCACCCTCTACACATACGCAACAAGCACCGACGGCAGCGCTACTTCCTATACGTCCTCGGGCACCCAGCCGTTCCTCACCTTCCAGGTTCCCGTCACCATTACCGCCGGTCTCGAGAAGCTCAAGGCCGCTCCCGGCTCCACGGCTACGGATGATTCAACTTCTGCTCCCACAAGTACTGGTGCTGCTGAGACTTCGGAGACGAGTGCTTCTTCAGGGGCTGCGTCTACGAGTCTTGCTAAGGAGACGACTATTTCTTCGGGTGCTGTGTCTACGACTGTTGCTGAGCAGACAACCGTCGTGAGCACTGGTACCAGCACTTCGTCTACTACTGCTGCACCTAGTAGCACTAACGCTGCTGGGCTTGTGAACGCTCAGAACGGTTTGTTGGCTGGTGTGGCTGCTGTTGTCGGTGGTGTCATGATGTTGTAGTTGAATGGAGAAGACGTACAGGAGGTAGGATATGTGCTGAGAGTTTATGAACATATAAGCCGTTGGCTTTGTTTCAGCCGTTTGCCCTTTAGCGTCTTGAACTTGAATTGCTGTCATGTTCACTTGTAATAGAATAGTCAACGCTGTTTTGAACAGGACTCGCATTGGTTAGGTGAAGATGAAACAGTGTATTATATGAACATAGTCTTTGCGCTCTTTGATTGATTTAATAAGGCACCTGTTCCCTAGGTGCATATTGTCTTTGAACGACTTGTGATACCAGCATGAATCACTTCGTTTCTTTGTCATTGCACTTCATATCCAGTATTTATAAGCCTCCCTTTTCCGACTTGATGACATTCTAAGCCAACCGTCCATACAATCACTCATAATCACTACACACACTTCAAAGTTACACTTCAGTGATTCCCAGCGTCTCTATTTTCCACCACTTCCACAATGGATTCTTCCCAGCGTATTCTCACCACTTCCACCCAGCAACATGAGTACAACCTCTACAGCAGAATTCTGCACGGGATCAAGGAGGTCTTGCCCAAGTCCTTTGTCATCGCCGCGTATCTTGTCGCCATCGTTTACATAGTGGTGAGATACAGGAAAAGCATGGCCAAGCCAACCGACGAAGAACATTGCCAATGCGGGGATCAACATTATAAGAGATTGCTTCGACAGATGGAGCATAAGCCCCGGGCTTTCGCGTCGAGTGTGGATGCTTCAAGGTACGGTGCGGACGCTGTTTAATGCGATTGTCTATGATTTCTTATTATCTTGACAGGAGGAAGAAATAGCACATGCCAGAGGGGTGCTCATAATTCAGTCAGTGTCGCGCTGCGTGGTTCGGGGTGTGGTATCAATGTCTTCTCTGCCGTCAAGCCAGCTGCTGCAGTTGATACATCGACGAGACTGCGCGTGTTTGCCTCGGTATTAGTCTTTCCGTTCTTTCCATAGAGTAGAGTCAAATACACAAAATGTCGCACCTTTTCATTAATCCGCTTCAAACAATACGGGCATTTCCTAGAGTACTTGATGATGGGATCATGCGAAACAAGCGTATATATGTGCGCCAGCCCGTAGAGCGAAAAGCCCATCAAGGTAAACGACACCATCTGGTAGATGAAGGATCCGTAGGCCATCACGACGGCGCCGTCGGCTTGTGCTTGATGCAGCGTGTTGTAGCCACCGGCGGGCGAGGAGGCATTGTATTTGGGGCCGGGGCGGAGGACGGCGAACTTTTCTTCAATGTTTTTGTTGATGGGGAGGATGACGGAGATGGGGGGCATGAGGATTGCGCTGACGAAGGATTTGACGAGGTCTGTGAAGGCGGCGGCGAGGCTGGTTGGTGGTGGTTAGTTTGGGGGGTTTCATGATATGTATTTGTTTTCTCTTTGTATTCTCTTGGTGTAGGTTGTGTATGGCCTTTGTTGTGTAAGTGGAATATGCGAAAAAGGCTGCTCACATCAAACCAAACGCAATTTGCAAAATGTTTCCCTGAAATGCAAAGTCTACGAATCCGTGAAAGAAGCGCGTCACTCGTGTGCGGCCCCTGTCGAGCAGAGAATCCGTCTCGCTGGGACCGCCAATCTCAATGTCGTGGGAGGAAGAAGAGGCATCTGGGCGTTTGGAGCTCATGTTTGGATGGTCTATGGAGGTGCTGATGAAGATTACAAGTCTTCCGGCTGAATTGATGATTTACGTGTATTTATCAGTGAAAAATAAGGGTTGGACTTAAAGAGATTCATGCCTGAAGTTAGGCGCGAGATCGTCAATGTCACGAGCTTTGGCTGCTGCAGAGACGAAGCGCTCAATTCCTTGTTTAGGCAATTCTATGACGCAGATGGCGCTGGCTCTAATGCGCTGTTGCGGAGGCTTGGAATAAGCGAAGCATTAAAATGGTATCAAGATAAAACAAGGATAAACAACAATAACAACATTATGCTTGCAATTAATGCCTTATCTAGCAGTGCATAAGAGGTTTGATATTTTAATTTTGGTCAAAAGAGAGTGATTTGTTTTTTTATTCAGAGATTGATATCATTGCTGTTATCAGCGTGCATATTAGTGAGGTTCGCCCTCGTGGCATTTTGTATCTTGGCCTTTCCACAGCCACCCTAAAACCAAACCATCCAGTCCATAACCTGAGCTCTGATATAACGAGCGAACAATAGGAAAACAGAAAAAACCGGGAAATCATTAAAGTGCAAGTGCTACACCCCCCTTTTTTCTCTTCTTTGTCATTATGCAGACATTCGTCCTAGCGCCAGCACCAGGGACAGGGACGGCCGACAAGAGTCATGTCAGCTTAGAATCCCTCCTTGGAGTACCTCTCGCGCTCCTTCTTCTCCTTCTTCCAGATAAACACAAACTTGCCCACCCAGAATGCCGATGACAGAATCATCAAAGTCGCAGTGACCCATGTAATGGTGTAGAACTTTGTGCCGTTGGTAGCCACCACGGTAACCGGCTTGCCTTCAGTGTTGATAGCGTTGACGGCAACAGAACCAGCCGCCGTGGCGATGATGCTGGCAAGAGTGATGAAAAAGGCGGCAGCCGATGCGAGGCCCGTGTTCACCATGAGGATGATTCTCTTGTCTCCCAGGACAATGGCCGGGATGCAGGCTAGCATGGCGAGGCCGCTGAAGCCCACGCCCAAGACGTACAAGACGAAGAGGGCCATCAGGGCGGCATTAAGGGCGTCGATTTTGAGCTGGATGGAACCTGGCCAGTGGATCTTGGCGAGGTCGATGTGGAGGGGCCCGAGGGAGAGCTGGTGGTCCATGAGCGATGTGAGGTTGAATCGGACTATGGTGATTTGAGTTAGTTTGGCTGCCGGGTGTTCAAAATGAGGACGATGAAGCAGTTGTCAAATTTACCTTGAGGAGCTGACGTAGTGCAGTTGGTGGTGTTGAGCTGGAAATGCGATGCCGTTGCGTTTGGCCCAAAGCCTCCCCAGCAAGCGTTCATAACGTGGAGCGAGTACCAGTCACTGATGCCCAGCTCGTCAGCAATGTCGCCGATGATGTCGCCGGCGATGTCGTTGATCTTGCCCTTGGCAGCGTCGCCGAGGTCGTCGAGCCCGTCTGTGAACTGGTCCCAGAGACTATCACCGTCATCATCGTCATTGTCCGACTTGTCGTCTGATGACAGTATGTTTTGACCAAGCATCGTGGTGTTTATCTACATGGCTGTGTCAGCTCTGCGTAATCGTCTCTTTGTGGGCGGTTTTTACTTACTCTGACGACGGCATATTCCTCCATGAAACCTTTCTTGCTTCCGGCAAACAGGGTCAAATTCGTCAGGACAAAGGCGACGAAAGAGAATATTAGGGGGATGAGAACGGCGAATCTTAAAAGGACAGCCATGATTATTAATTTGTATGAAAGAATGAATCACCAGGATGCAATTTTAGGGATATGGAAAGGTGTAATAATGTGTAAGAGAGTGTATCACCAGGATGCAATCCTATAGGTAGGTAGGTATGGAAAAAGAAAAAGGAATGAGGCGTAAAAGAGAGAGTGTGTAAATTACGAAGAAGGAGGCCGACGATGACTCTATATAATCGTCGGCTTGGCCATGATTGTGTGAATAAAGCCTGGCCTGGCCTGGCCTGGTCTGTTTGATGAAGTGCACACCCACGTTCACATCCAGTTTACTATTTTTTGTCTAAGCAGTAGAATGGATTGGCCCAGAGCGTAAGTTACGCGTATCAGCGCCGGGATCAAAGAGGCAACCAAAAGGACAAACTCGATTCTGCCGCGGATTGTCGTAGCCGATGTCTGGGATTGGCTAGCCGCGCGACAATCAAGTGTCTTGAAAACAAGTTCGTAGGCGCAAATCCGCTGCAGCAGTTTCACGGGAGCGATTTGCCTCTGGCATGGCGCTTTGCATCATAACGACTGCGCTGGGGGTGAATGGTTGGCTGAGAGCGGGTGAATCGTGAACAGGGGTGTGTTCATGCTGTTGGTGGATCGGCAGCAGGGGTCAAACAGCAAACGCAGTTGAACAGGCACAATGGGTAAATCACGGGTTCATATGGACAATAATTGAATGAATATTGAACATATTTATTGTGAGTTTTGTCTGCAATGTTGAGCTCCAATAAATTTATTTATCGATCTAATAAATGCATCATACGTGCCAAACAACACACATGAAAGAAGAACATCAAATGGCATTATTCTCACTTCTAAAATTATCCAATAAGCGGCTCGAATATTGATGACTCAAAAACCGGCTGTCGCATCGAGAGCCGCGTTAGGCGGCCGTTACAGGGCGGATTTCAGATTCTGAGGCGCTGGGCCAATCGATGGCTAGGCGCTTGGGCGCCTACGTGAAACGGGCTGAGCGTTACCAGCCCAAGATTTCATGAGGACTGGTGCATGTTTCGTGTTTTTATAGCACAAGCCGAATAGTTCAAGCATTAAATCGAGTGTACATTAACATGTAGATGTTCTTTATTTTCTAATAGGTGCGTTGTGTAGTAGGTACTCATGGTTGGCACGGAGTAGCATTTAGAGTATTGGAAGGACATTCGCTGACCTTATGCCACCTCTCCAAAAGAGCAATACCCAGCTCCAAGGCCCAATCAAACGAACTTTAATTGCCCATACACTAATGTGGCGATCATTTTCTCTATTAAGTCAAATGTCCTAGAATTCGGTGGCCTTAGATCTTATTCTCGCCAGGTGTCTGCGGTTGGGGGTACTTTTGCTTGTACCAGTGATGCAGCAGCTCCGCCGCGTCGTCTCCCAACTTGGTTGCTGTCAGCCACCTGTTATTTACCCCCGGCAGGTTTGTGAATTTTATCGGTATTCTGTCTCGTGCCCATTCTGTCGCTCGCGGACCATGCAGTTCATCTTGGCGTCTTGGAGTTGTACGGGTGCCAGTTGTTGATCCTGCGCGGTGTCGTCTTCAGGCCTTGGCGCTAGTTCCAAATGGTTGACTGATATGGCGGGACTGGATGACCGATGGAACATTCGACATCTTAGAATCAGACTGGTTGCGCTACTATCGAGCATAGGTGAGTAAATGAGTCTTGTCTATCTCCCGTGGTGTGCAGGCAGAAGTAAAAAAGAAATACAGTAAGCTCGCCATAATGAAGCGTAAAGTCCTGAAAAGAATTTGCAATTGGCCTTGCGAAGACGATTACCGATTGAGAATTCCTTTCTGATAGGGATAAGATAATTGAGACTGAGGGAGAACTTTCTGAAGATGATGTTGCAACTGGAGATGTATGAGATGACTGTTTATCCTTTGCGTATGCCTGCCTCCTTTCTTTATGTAAGGCCCCGACGCAAGGTTGTTTTGTTACTCCCAGAGACTGTTGAGCTGTATTTTGCGGGCTGTGATAGGAGAAATAAAAAACGAGATTACTGTTTTGAAGTTAGCAGCTGGTACGCGGATGCCACGTTTTCTGCACTTCTCTACCAGCTGCGAGGGCGGTGAATTGTGACTTATTTTTCCATAACAAACGGAATCTCAATTTCTCTTCTTTTCTTCTTTTTCTTTCTTCCTTCTTCACACTTCTTCATTCAAAGGTGAGTTTCCAACCCCTGTGGCCATGGCCACGCTGCTGCAACCTGACAGCTGACATTGACCGTACGATAGTGTGTCCGTCAATATGGCTGACGCTGACGAGGCTTCGTCCACCCGTCCTGGCGTCAAAGGTACGATATTTGTGTGAGTAGCTGCGAGGTAGTAACGAGGTCGCTGACTGCCAAACTAACTGCCACGTAGTCGTCGTGTCCCATGCAAGAGGTGCTTCAACCACTACGCTCAATACCCGACGAAGCTCGACAATGCCAACGGTACTCAACTTACGGCTTGTTGCGATGACTCCAGTAAGTGTTTCGATAGCATGTCAATGCATTGTACCTATTTACTGACCAATTGCCAGGCGCCTCTGAAAAATGTACTCGATGCAGACTCGGCAACAAACCTTGCCAGAAGATTGACAAGGCTTCTCTTGCTGTCGCCAAGAAACTCCACGAATACGCCCAAGCGGGTTACAATGTGGGTAGAAGCTATGATCCTGCTAATGGATGGCTTTTAACCACTAAAGCTGCTATGTAGGACAAGTTCAAGAAGTACCAGGCAGCAGGTCGCAAGGCTCTTTTCAAGATGCGCAATCGGTCTCGTGCTCGTACCCCTCGAACTTTGGAAGACGCATCTATAATGGAGGAGCGTGCTCGGGAGGCGCGCGCCGTGACTAAGTTGAAGATTCTCCTTGATATGGCGAATTCGTTGTCTGTCATTGCGAATGCTACTGCTAGCTTGGCCTCTGTAAGTTGCCTGCTGGTCTAGTGAGGTAACTGCTAATGTTTGTGATAGAATCAGTGGCAGACCGTGACCCCCTATGACCGCGAGGTCGCTGATAGTTATCAAGGCGTTCTTGATGACGAAGCTGATGAGATTGAGTATTCTGAAAGCGATTTCGGAGATGAAATTGAGGAACAAGCATAGTAATTGCTTTTTAGCATTTATAGCAGCTTCATGGGGATTACTAGGGCGTTTTGATATCCTCTAATAGGATTTTAATAGATAGCTGCGCCTGCGCACCTAATACGTATCTAAGTCGTTACGACTTCACTGCTATAGTTGTTCCTTCAATACTGTGAAAATCCTAGTATCTGCGACTATTATTACTTGCTACTACTATATTTATGTTTCTTTAGTATCTGCTATTATAGTTATATTTCTCTAGTGTTTGCTACTATAGTTATATTTATTTAGTATCTGCTACTTTAGCTGTGTTTCTCTAGTATCTCTACTGTAGTTAGATAGTAAATTTGGGATACCGAATAGGTATTTCCTATGGAAACTCCTTTCTCATTATAAGAGAGACTTGGGGTTGATGATGGTATGTATTTGTTATCCACTACTACTAATACATGATAAGGCCGACGATGGCGTCAATCTCGTGAAGTGCCGTTGACATGGGTCAATTTGCGGAGACGCAGATTTCCTAATCTGGCAATATACGCAAGGCCCCATCTTGGGCCTCCGCCTTTCATCTGCCTCTGTTAATCGTCGATGAGATCTAATGGATATTCACAGCTGTAGTGATGGCTTGGTAAGCATCCTCTGTCACCAGATAGATTATGCCGTAATAGAGTTTTTGTTTTAGTTCAGGGTACGCGCATGTGGGCGAGGTACATGCGATGCTATTGGCGTAAACTCCATTTTCTATTGTTCAATAGCCATCGAATATGTTACCTGTCATTGTCTCTCCCGTCGTCTGATCCTTCACGCACCATGGCATTGTTTACTACACCACCATGGTCTCAAAATCATCTGACCACCAATAGCCAGGATTGCACCATCTCATTGAAAAGCATGACCTTGGGTAGCTCTGCAGCCTATATTTGCCTGGAACATGCATGACCACCTCAAGCTACATGTACCTAGTAGACTCTCCCACGTGAAATGGATGGAACTTATAGCGTTGGTCAGCGGTAACATTAGCCCGCTGGGGACTTGTAGAGGGGCCACTAAAGCCGCTACTGCTACAGAGCCCCCTCCACTCCATCCCACAATGCCTCTCCGCAACGGCACTGCAGCTTTCGTCATTTCCATGTGGGAGCCCATTATCGGCTCTTATCTGAACGTCCATTTCTCCATTTCTCCTCCCATCACCGCTTTTGCTTGGCTTACTGCATGTACCTCCTCCATTGGTCTACCTTTCCTCTTCACATCACAAACCTCGGAATAGCCTCATCTCCACGAGGCTTGCCCTTTACCTTTCCTCATCCCCCACCTCGACGAAACTCAGCACCAACGTCCACTGAAGGCACTTTGGAGGGGCTCAACTCGATTCACTGCGCCACTAGCTGTTTAGCTCCCTCCCATGGAAGAGTAACGCGCCATAACTTTTCTTCCTCCTCTTCCTCTTCCTCTCCCTACCTCACTCACTCCCGTGTCGTCTCTGTTTCCCCCTACGATGCCCTCGCATCGTCCCTCGAATCTACGCCACCACCGTCTCCGAGTACGCTGACGCGATCGACAATGCGATAAGCAACCTCTTCGACCCACCCGCGCGCCAGCCATCCCGTCCTTCATCTTTTTGCTCGTCCAGACTTTCAATCCCTCGCTTCCGACTCATCGCTTCATTCTCCCTACCAAACCTCACCTTTCGATCCGCACCCCATTCAAGATTTCACCCTCTTCTCCTCGTCTGCACGGCTTTTCCGTAAACCATGTCGTCTTCTCTCGAGGCCAAGATTGTGGTCTTGGGCGCCCAAAACGTGGGCAAGACGTCCCTTGTGATGCGGTACTGCAAAGGCTCCTTCAATCCAGCCCAGACGACGTCCACCGTCGGCGCCAGTTTCCTGACCAAGCGCGTGGTCGACAATGACTCCGACACTGTTGTGCGCCTCCAGATCTGGGACACGGGTATGTGCATCTGCTGCTTTGTATTGCTGTCGTATTGTCTTATGCATCCCTGCCATTCCTCTGCTGGGTGCTGCCTAGACGATTTTCATGCCCGATGATGACTTTTTTTGCCTGTTGAAATCACGTAATTTGCATAACATTTTATGCTGACTCTTTTTGCAGCCGGCCAAGAGCGTTTCCGCTCTATATCCCGTTTATACTACCGCGGCGCCAATGCTTGCATTCTTTGCTACAGCATCACCGATGCCCAATCTTTCCTCGACATGGGCGAGTGGCTCATGGAGCTGCGCCGCAACCTGCCCGCAGACGTCGTGCTGCACGTCGTCGGCACAAAGGCCGATATTGTTGCCCGCGATCCTTCTCTCCGCCAAGTGCCCTTTGAGCGCTGCATCGCCTACGTCGCCGAGAATCTGGCCCCCGGCCTCGGCAGCACGCCGCCCCCGACCGCCACGCCCAGCAACGGCCATTCCTATCCCTCAATGGGCGGCGTCGAACCCCGGAGCCCCAGTTCTAAGCGGAGCTCCGGCTTCTGGGGCCAGGAGGTTGGCTGGGACGCTTGTCACGAGATCAGTGCCGAGAGCGGCGAGGGTGTCGAGGAAGTCTTCCGCGTCGTTGCCAGGAAGCTCGTCGAGCAGAACCGCAAAATGCAGCAGGCTCTTCTCCAGGCGACGGCCACTCCAAATACCCCGGGCTACGAATCCGGTATGGACGGAGGATACTTTGAGGGCATGAATGCAAGAGGGAGCTTCCGCATTGGACGCGACAGGCGGAGCTGGCTGTTTCCGCCGGGCTTCTCGCCCGCTGTGACCATTGACAGGGCTGGATCTACACAAGAGCAAGACCAGCAGGTCGACAGCCGACAGAAACAACGGCGGAGCAGCTGCTGTTAGATGATTGACTACGATCACTGAGGCTCCTGCTTATGGCAGCTACGTTATTGCTAAATTATTGGATTCGCCGCACAGAGGTTCATTTTGAATCCTTGCGGCAACCTTGGCTCCCTTTTTACTTTACTTTTTCTTTTTTTCTTGGGGCTTCACGAGGCTTCTTTCTCGATTTGCTCATATGGAACTTTTTAGAAGGCTGGTTGGCGTTCGGGATACAATGTACGGACGGGCTGGAAAAGACGGCAGAAGTAGAGGATGACTGATAGGAGTGCCGTCTTGCCCAAAGGGTGTTTGTTTGCTTGTTTGCTTTTGTTATACAGAGGATTGGGAAAGAGAGCTCTCACGAGACTATGGCTTGTACTCCTTTTTTTGTTTGTTTGCGGATTATGGTACGGGATATACGGAGGTATGGGCAATGGGTTTGATTTACGTTTCTTCCTTTTTCTTTGCGTCTTTTCGCTCTTTTTTACTTGATGTCTTGGTTGGCTTTGTTACGTGTTTGGTTCCTTTTGGAGCTTAGGGTAGCGTAGGTACGACTTTGACATGTTAATATTTTTCATGTTTATGCAGGTCATGAACAGATTCTGCTATCAAAATTTCTATGGGCTTCTTATGCTGATGATCCTTCTGCTGCCTTCTTTGACTGCCCTGACTTGTCCAAATCATCGTCCACTGATGGGGGAGCTGGAATATCCACCCCGAGAACCCTGTGTTCCATCCCGACGTACCCATCACTTACGACAATGATATCCAGCTTGCGTGCCTCTTTGGCCTTGGGCGGGGGAAGTTTGAGCACCGTCCGCGCAGAGGGATATGAGCCCTGGCCGAGCGGCTTCTTTGCTCCCGAATTACCTGCAGAGGGACTTCCCCAGCCGAGACGTTTCACGGCAATGACCTCGTCTTTGGCGACATCCGCAACAACGACGAACCATCCCTCATTCTGGGGCTTGTGGAACTTTGGTGCCCAGATGCGTGCGTCGCGGTCGACGAGGGGGTTGAGGCGCTTGACGTTTACGGTGAGTGAAAGCGTGGTGATGTCGGTGACGGTGACGGCGACGTTGGGGAGCATCGAGGCGGCGCGCTTGAAGCGAGCTTGCAGGTTCGATGGAACGTGGAGTTTCTTTGCAAACGTGGTGATTTGATCTTGCGAGTACGTGCTGATTGTTGCGAGCGTCGTGTCGTTCTTTGTAGAGTCTGGTTCTACGCCGGGCAAGATTGATGCGGGAGGATCGGTTGGCCATCTGGCGCACTTGATGCTCTGAAGAAGCTTCATCATCTGCAGACAGCTAGAGAGGAAACCCATCTCAGTGAGGACATCGATGGAAGCCTGGATGATACGAATTGCCTGGTCGAGCACACTGGTCTGATCACCGACGTAATCAGTAACAGGCAGCTCAATGCGCGACATGAATGCCTGCAGCAAGAGAAACGATTTGACATGAGGATCCCACATGGGCAAATTGAACGAATTTCCAGGGAAAGGAAGATTCTGCGAGAGCACCTCGTTGACCAGATCCTCGTTGTGGCGGACGGGCAGCTCATCGTATTCCGTTGCGTGACACATCCACGACAAAACGTTCAAGAAGCTGGCATTTGCCTTGGCGTTGCGAGAGAGATACCGAATGGTCATGTGCGAGAGATAGTAGTAACTCATAATCTTGCCGAGAGGAGTAGGATCGACGTCGCCGTTGGGGAAGACTTCGACGCACTTGGACTCGTCGAGCTCTTCGAGGGATTTATCGACCATGTCAATCATGAATTCGTTGGCTAGCTGCTGAGCGGCGATGGTGCTGTGTTCTTCTGCCGAAATCTCCAGTCCGTAGTAAGACGGATTCTTGTGCAGTCGTCTAAAGAAGAATGTCCAAGTCAGATAGTCGAGTGCGTCTTGTTTATTCATAATCGTCTCAGCAGATATTTCTGCACAGATATGGTTGTCCAAGACTTTGTGCAGCGTTGATTCCACGGGGAAACCGGTGTGCAAAAAGTGCTTGTAGAAATCCTTCTTGGCATCCTGGGTAAAGATTCGGGCCACACCAGAGTTGTCAAACTGAGGTCGTCCAGCTCGTCCCAACATCTGCAATACGTCTGTAAGATCCATGTCCTTGTAGCCGCTGGTCTTGGCGTCGTAGAACTGAGTGCCCTTGACAACGACAAGGTGGGCTGGCAGATTCACACCCCATGCAAGTGTACTGGTTGCGACTAAGATTTGAATCTTGTTGTTCAAGAAGAGCTCTTCTGCAATCTGTCGATCAGACTCGACGAGACCAGCATGATGGAGGCCAATGCCAAAGTTGATGGCTTCTCTTAGAGCATCATCCTTTACACGCGACAAGTTGAGCTGTAAATCTTCTTCGTCCATTCGAAGGAAGCGTCGTGGGTTGTCCTCCATACCGCAGTAGTTGATTAGATCCTTGGCTGTGAGACGAGTCTGTCGACGGGACGCAACAAACACAATGACGGGCTTTTCAGGGCTGTGGTTCTTGATCGCCAAAAACGTTGGCCTGTTCATAGACTGCATCAATGGGCAGAAACCTCTAACCTCTGGGAACCCATCAATATACAGCTCTAGAGGGACGGGGCGGACGGAATGCCTAAAGTTGAAGAGGCCTTCCTTTACACCAAGCCAGTTAGCCAGGTCGGTGGCATTGGCACAAGCTGTCGACATGCCAAGCAGCCTGACTTTGTTCTTCGTCGAAGACGAAATATAGTTCATTCCTAACACCTCAGTTAGCAACCGATTTATCTTAGAAAGAAAGAAAGACATCTTACGAGAAACAATAATCTCCAAAATCGGGCCACGGTCTCCAGCCAACAGGTGAATCTCATCGATAATAACCAAGCTAACCTGCCTAACATATCCTCTGGTCTGCCAAGAACGAGAGATACCATCCCACTTCTCAGGAGTCGTGATGATGATGTCTGCATCCTTGATAGTCCTCGTATCGGGAGTGTTGTCACCGGTCAATTCAACCAGTTTGAGTCCCAGGGGCTTAGCAAGACGGTTCCCCCAGTCTATGACACGTTCACGAACCAGGGCCTTCATTGGCGCGATATACACCACCTTGGACTTAGGTCGTTCTCGGAATGCCCACCACATAGCAAGCTCGGCAGCAACAGTCTTTCCACTACCTGTCGGGGAACCCAGAAGAACGTTTGCTGAAGTATGGTAGAGAGTATGGAAGATTTGAGTTTGCATCGGGTTGAAGAAGCTGAATCGCTTGGCATAGAGCTCCTCCAGTCCGGGATTCTTGAGCGCGGTGATGGGAAGGGGTTGCAGGTTAAGCAAGTCGGTATACACGCTTTCCGTATCTGGTCGAATGAGATGTTGGAAAGAAACGGGGGTTACCGTCTCAGATCCAAGCCATCGGTCAGAGATTGCTCGAACGTAGATTTGTGTCGGCAACGGATCTGACAGAGGGATGGTGAAATTCAGTTCATGCTCATCATGCAGCTTTCTCCTGTTGAGAATAAAGTACTCATGATGGTATATCTCTGAAGTCTCCGAGTTCTCGACCCAAATGTAGAATGATTCCGACGTTCCATGGATGTGATCTTTCCACAAAAAGTCTGGGATAACATACAACTTGATACGCAACACATCTCGGTTCAGAGGGGCAATCTCAGCCTCCACGTGAACCATTGGGAAGTTGTTGAGTATCTTGGCAATGTTCTTTCCAGCACCTTGGTTGTGTACCAAGCTTCCTATCTCTGCAGGCTCCATTTCTTTCATGACGTCGATGGTCAAGTTCTCTTTGGAGTCAAGTTGGTTTAGGATTGGCTTCTGGAGCTCAAACTGATGGAGAGGATGCTGAAACGGCCAGATCCTCTTCTCAATTGACTTGGACAGGGTCAGAAGCACTAGGCATTGGTGGCCCCATCTGCGGTTGAGGGCAAGCATGAACAAGGCTCTGCAAATTCGACCGGATTGCTGAGCAACATAGTTCATATCGTTGGTAAGAGCGAAATCGTCTGGCTGAATCTTGGAAATGTATGACTGCAGCAGAATATTGGTCTTTACCTGAGGCGTGTCAATGCCTTTGTCAACATCGCAAGGAACAATGTCTTTGAACTGCAGCAGCTCCTTTGCTTCGCTGTCTCTGGACTGGATATTGTCAAACTCTCCACTCATACTAATCATCTTTAAGACGTCGGCCTCGGTGGCTTGAGGATTCATCATTGTGTTGAAGACTTGGATGCTCGAGTGAAGGATGTAGTATTGACTGGCAATGCGACCAATATCCTTGCTGCGGAGCTCTTCGGTATTCTCATTAAAGATGATCATCTGCGATTGCTGCAGAGTTCGCGCGGCTTGTATCGCCAGTTGGCGACGTCGCTGAACCAGGTTCGGATCATCACGTATTTCTGCCCACTCAATGCCATAAGTCATTGGACTCCTCTGCATACGCACAAACAGATATGAGTATCCTATCCATTGGACGGCTTCTGGAATCGACGTGACAGTGCCTAGGGCGATTTCGGCGTTGAGATTGTCAACCAGCTTGGTCGAGAATTTTGATTCGATGGGTTGCTGTTCCGTAATGGCTGATAAGTAGTGTGGAAGCTTGTCAAGAGTGGTACAGATCATGCCGATACCAGTGTCTTCAAACTGGGGACGACCCGCACGACCAAAGATCTGAAGCACATCAAGGATGCTGAGATCAATGAATTTACCGTCCTGTGCACTGTATACCTGAGTGCCTTTAATAACGACCGCCGCAGCCGGCAAATTGACACCCCATGCCAGAGTAGCAGTACAGCAGAGGACTTTGAGCACGCCATCGGCAAAGAGTCGCTCCATGAGATTTCTGTCTGCTCTTGCCATACCAGCATGGTGAACACCGATACCCTTGGAGAGCAAATCTCGAATATCCTTGGACTTGGACTGGCCTATATCTCGTGATGCCTGGCCATAATGAGGATGTCCTGATGGATCAAAAAGATCGACACAGAACTGCTCGATTGCCTTTTGGTGAAGCATCCTTGCTGTTACCATAGTGTCTCTCCGGGAATGCACAAACACCATGACTTGATGATCGCGCTGCAGCATCTCTTTGACCTTGTCAAAGGCAACGTTGTCCAAGTTGTCTTTGGAAGTCTTGGACCCGGCCTTTCCTTTGACACCGATGAAGTGCTGCTCCAGTGGAACGGGGCGGAATGAAGCATCAAAATAGAACAGGCCAGCGTACTTGTTCACTTTTAAGAAATCGGCAACATCGACATAGTTGGGCAGGGTAGCACTCAAGCCAATGATTCGAATGAGCGACTGAGTGCTTTCGACCTGTCTCTCTGTTCGAGCAACAAGAGATTCCAGAACGGCTCCACGCTCGTCATGAAGCATGTGGACTTCATCGATGATGAGCAGCCTCACCTTCTGCACTAGCTCCGTATCTCCAGTTCCCTTTCTGGTGACAACATCCCACTTTTCAGGGGTGGTGACGATGATTTGAGTCTGGACAATTTCAGCCTTGGTGAGCTGCATATCACCGGTGTATTCTCGACACTTGATGCCGAGCCATGCAAGACGCTTGCCCAGCTTCTCGGTAACTTCGGCTGCCAGAGCCTTCATGGGCGCGACATAGACGATTTTGAAATCCTCGGTGTTGACTGCAAATTCTGTCGCCTCGGGGTTCTCAATGGGATTTGGCTGAACATGCTGGCCAATGGTGTGAAGAATCGTGAGCATGGCTGCATCAGTTTTACCCTAATCACAATCATGAGCATTGGTAGAGAGAGCATGTCACGAAGTCGAGTAAACTTACCGCACCGGTTGGAGCACAAATCAACATGTTCTCGCTCGTCTTGTACCCAACTGGGAAGACCAGGCTCTGCATCCGGTTGAGTGTCTTGTACCCCTTGAATGTATTGCGGCAAAGCCCATCTAGATCTGAGATTTTGATGAGCTTCTCTCCTGGACCTGGTACGCCTTTCTTCCCGGCTGGCACGAAATATTCTTCATATTTCTCAAACTGAAGTCGCTCACTACCAACTGGGAGGCCGTACTTTTTGCCAGAAGAGCTCAGGGTGTTTCCCGCATTGTATGCCCTGTAAACGTGAGGGTACTGAGGCTCTTTGGCGTAGCTAGGTGCCAGGGCAGCGTTTTTGTGCTGGTAGTCTCGCATACGAAGAGCTTCATCTCTCTGAGCTTTGGTCAAAAGTTTTCGTCCCTGGGTTTCCGGCTGCTCATGGTGAGCCGAGGCGGACGCAACAACTTCATCTTTGTGTCCCAAGAGCTCAATGATGAAGTCCAAGTCATCAAACCCAACCAAATCAGTGAGATGAGCCTGCAGTTCATCCTCGGGCTGGCCAGATGACAGCACGCTCACGATCTGAGACTCGAAAACATCGGGAGACATGCCATTCTTGGCTGCAATGGAAGCACATTTGGCGGCAAGCCACTCGGCCCCAAAACCACCAGCGGCTGCACCGGTTCCATCCTCTGCAAAGTCGCTGCTGTAGTACTCCTCGTCTTCGTCAGAGATGAAGTCCCAAACATCGTGGCCGCTGGTCGTAGAGGAATAACCACCAAAGTCGTCGTCGTCCAGATCGGCATCAGCATCGGGCGCTTTGATACTATTTTGAGGCAGCTTGAGATTAGCAAGGGCCGCCTGCATAGCAGCAAATTGCTGCCTCCACTCGGCCTCTGCGCTCAACAGATCAGCTGAGGCCATTGTTGGTCCAACGTCTAATTTTTTCTTGAGAACTGCGATAAACCAGAGATCGAAAAAGCGCAGTCGGTTCAAATGCAAAAACGTCGCAATCTATAGCTTTGGTGTTCTTGATGCTAAGCTGTTCCGTCTAGCCTTTTATTCACCCATCTCCCAAGAAAAGATGGACTCCGCATGACGCATAGATGCTCCTCATATCAGTCACACCGCTAGCCCCACTCACTGATAGACTTACAGCGCTCCCAACACCGCTGAATCCTGCTACTGCGCGCCTGTGTGGATTTAGCGGGGTCCTCTTTGTACTTTGGAGCGCCTAAACTCCGTAGGCTGAGGACATGGAATGTTGAATCCCTCCCAGTAGCGCATGAAACTCCGACTGTGAAACACCTGCGCTTTCAACGTCGAACCTCGTCCATTTCCCGCCTCTTCAACAACCCTCCTTTGGCCTGCAATTTCAACTCGCACAATCCCATCGCACGACTCTGCACCTCCTTGCCCGAACATCTAGACGGAAAAGACCAGATCGCTCAATAGAACTCGCCCATCATGAAGCTTCACTACATTGGCGTACGTCCAATCGAGTTGCCCTACTACCCTTTGTCTTCACCGAATCCTTGAGCCTAATCGTCCCCTTTGGCTAACACAGCATTCGGCGAGATAGATCATCCGCAACGATAGCCAGCCCGCAGTCGAGATCGTTTCCGAGAAGGAGCTGAGCGCATACTCGCGCTTCACACGCAGCAAGTTCGTCCCCCCGCAGAAACCCAGCCTTGTCTCTCCCAAGGCACCGATTTACCCAAACAACAACTAACAAGATATTCTCCAGCTATGGAGAGTTCATGAGCCTTTTCGCAAAGACCGTCGCCGAGCGCACTCGACCCGCCCAGCGACAAGACGTCGAAGAACAAGGTACGGAATCCTCCAACGCTCTCCTCCCTCCCTTGCCAAAGGGGGGAGAGGGGGAAGAAAACCATCACCACCCATGAATGACCGCTTACACGCAATCAACCTAGACTACACTTTCCACGCTTACGGCCGCACCGAGGGCATCTGCGGCATCATCATCTCCGACCACCAATACCCCGCCCTAGTCGCCCACCAGCTCCTCAGCAAAGTCGTCGACGAGTTCCTCACCAAGCACCCGCGCTCCTCGTGGGCCACCGGCGAGCCCGTCCTGCCCTTCCCCGAGCTGAAGGACTACCTCGAAAAGTACCAGGACCCGCAGCAGGCCGACAGCATCATGAAGATCCAGAAGGAGCTCGACGAGACCAAGATTGTGCTGCACAAGACGATTGAGAGCGTGTTGCAGCGAGGAGAGAAGATTGACGATTTGGTGGCGAAGAGTGATGGTCTGAGCGCTCAGAGCAAAATGTTTTATCGTATGATACATCCTGACTTTCCCCCCCTTTGTGATGATCGAGGTTCGTTTGCTAATGTGTTAATGAAAATTTAGAGCAAGCAAAGAAGCAGAATTCCTGCTGCGTGTTGATGTAATTAGGTCGTTTCATTTGGCGTTGCATGCGGTTCATGTTTCAGCAACAAATGGGGTGTTTGCTTTGAAAGATTGGTTATTACGAAAGACACACAACTCGCACAATACCTCCTACCTATATCTAATACGTATCACACACAACACAATGGGAAAGACGAGGGTGTTTTCTGCGATTTTTTGCACACAAATATATAAAAAATACCAAATGATATTTTTGTTAAATTTTCATAAGATTGCTCGACACAGCCGTGTTCCGCTTTTGTAATATTTTATAGGTATATCCGCCATCAAAGCTGGCCCCCGGGGCTATGCACTAATGCTATTGAATAAAGTAGAAGGGAATCTTGAAGAAGTTGGGTAATCGAGTATGAAAAGAAAATGACAGATGAAATGGAAGTAAGTGAGGGCATATGAGTAGGTTAGCTAGTTATGCACGCCAGGCGGCTAAAATCATAAAGAAAAAGAAAAAGAAAGAAGAAAAAAATAAGGGTTAAAAAAATAGACAGGAATACATCAGTCAGAAACGTAAAAGGTCGTTCCGTCATGCTCCTTCAAGAACCACACGTGAGCTCTTTCGATAGCCACCACCACCACCTTGCGGAGCATTCGCCCTGCTAGCAGGATGAACCAACACCGGGACCGCGGTCCTCGTCTCAACAAGCCGCTTGTTCTTGTCCAGCTTGATGTTGGAGGCCGCGTCAGGTGCGGGCTCGCCGGGGTTCCTCCTCGAGGTGGAACGGTTCAGAGGCACCAGCATTTTACGCTGCTGCCTTGAGACGCTAATTTGCCGCGCAATCGAGATTTCCACGGCCTCGTACAGGGCCTTTTCGACCTCTTCTTCGCCTGCATCGGTGCGGATGGACGCCATGGACATTTGATGTTGGTGATGCTTCGGAGGCGCAGCTTCCTGAGATGCTGCTGTAGGTTCAGCCACGCGGTTTGTAGGTGGAGGAGGCGGTGGTCCTGATGGCTTTTTAAGAATGGATCGCGGTTGTGGTGGCTGTGGTTGTGGTTGTGTGGATACGGAGGCAGGAGATTCGGATAACTGGTCAGTGACTTGTGGTTTGCTGGGCTCGGATGGCGATTCTTTGCGATGGAACTTGGAGATGAGGCGCTCGCGTCGCTCTGGCGTCGTTTCGGCATCTGCGGGCAGAGGTGGTTCGTCGTTAGAGGGGGTAGAAACCGAAGTAGTCCTCTTTCTCGACTGTGCTGGGACTTTGTACATGGCCGGAGTCGGAAAATTGACCACGGCAGCAGGAGTGGTGTTGGATCGTCTTCGTGAGGAGCCCCTAGGGGGGTTGCCTGCTGGGGCCTGGTTGGGCACGGCGAGAGATTCTGATGGTGTGCTCTCTGGCAAAGGTGAGCTGCCTCTCCGTACTATCTCGATAGGTAAAGATCTATCTCGGTAGCTTTTGGCTGCAGGCATGTTTAGCCTCTCTATCTTGATTTGTCGTCGGTCAGGCAAGCTAGGCCTTGGTGACGGTTGCGGCGGCTGCTGCGGCGACTGCAGAGAGTCTTGTGATTGTTGTGGCTCCCGAGGTTCCTCGGGCTTTTCTAACTCTTTTGAGTTTGATCGTTGAGGTCTTGGTGAGGGCGCAGGCCGTCTAGGTTCCTCAGGACGTTGAGGCACCTGGATCTCTGGAACTTCTTGAACCTCTGGAGCCTCCTGAACTTCTTGCAGCTTCGCAGGCTGTTCTGTTTGTGCTTCCAGCTGCGGCTCTTTCGGCGGTTGAGACTCCTGAGCCTGTTGCAGGAAAAATTGGTACTGCTGCTGCTGCTTCTGAAGAATGTTTCCAAACATGATGCTGTAGCGCTCCATTTCAATCGTCGGAATCTCAATGCTCAGAAGAGACTGCAGCTGTTTCGGTTGCTCAATCTGAATCTGCGGCGGAGCGGGAGCAGCTCGTGTCGGTGGTGCTGCGTCTCGCGAATTTGGCAGCACAGGAATCTCGGGGACTGGATGTCTCGATAAGCTGCCTGAGCTGTCTTTGCGCGCCGTTGACCCCTTTCTGTCACTCTCTTTATCACCACCAATTTTCGATACATTGGTACGACTTCCAAGATCCATGCTCTTTCCCGAATCTGTACCCGCCGCTCGCGAAGCCGGGCTGTCTGCCGGCTTAGATCGCTTCGACTTTGTCCTGCTGAAAGGATTCCATCTTTTCGACATTGACCTTGACATGCCATTGGGATTAGAATTGGATTCCGACGCATCTCCCCCAGAAGTTACAGTCGTAAGGACTTGAGTCTGGTTCCATGGTGCCTCGGCAGATCCAGGAGGGTGGCTGGGACTTCCAAGTGCCATTCCGATCGTAGTTGGTGTGTCGCCTCCTTTTATTGAAGGTGGTGCCAATGAGGATGAAGTTGGTGTGTTTTTGGAAATTGACGCTGGCGACGATATTTCGCGTGGATACGGGATGTGATATTGCCGGATAGTTCGTCCTTCCAAGTGTCTCGTACTCCCAGAGCGATCAACAGAGATCGTCGCCTTCGAATCTAAACTGATCTGATCGGTAGACCTGCTATATCCAAACTGATCAACTTGTCTAAGCCGTCCGGCGGCAGAATTGGCATCCAGGCCTGAAGAATGGTAAGGACTGTGGTTTTGAGAAGGGCTAGCAGCGCTTTCAGTCGCGACTGATCTGAGCGACGCGGACGAGGCCGGTTTATAAGAGGACTTGTAATCCCCATCTGCCCATTTTTGCGGGCCCTCTTCTGATGCTGCATAAGTCGGCGTGCTGCTGTGGGCAAGCTCAGATTGGGAGAAATTTTGTTTTTGCAAGGTTGCGGCGTCCCCTGCTCGTACCTTGAACAGCCCCATCGTTGAGCAACCAGGGCCAGACTCTGTGAAGAAGACGAGGACTGGCCTGGAGACAAAGTCGATCAGAAAGCGATCATGCGATGATTTTCCCTCTTGGCTCAGAACACGGGGAAGAGGCGTTTGATAAAGGTAAGATGCTCTTGGTTGGCAACCGGCGAACTATTGGCACCAGTCCAGTAATAGCGCCGAAGTGGCGGATCGGCATGAAGACAGTGGCGTTTCGAAATCCAAAACGCAATACCTGTCCTCCGACTTGCACATTCATCCACCTTTAAAGGCCTTGCATTCTTAGCGGCGTCCTTCGGGGCACGAGAGCAAATGCTACCTACTCACCGGGGTAGGACAAGGCCGTCTTCACTTGGGCGACTTGTTAACTTGTTAGAGACCCCATGTTTACTTTGACGCTGCAAGCGGAAAGACCCCTAGACGCCGGCGCGGCGCATAACAATGTACGAATAGTCGTATGAGCGGGCACTCGGTGTGTGTTACTTGATGCATCAAGGCGGCAGACAAAGGGCCTCACCGCCCCTGTAGCGGGAGACTTGGGGCAGCCATGTCATCGAAATGCGGAACTTGGGCCACGATCTTGGCCAGTAGCATAACGCGCGGCACTTCTGGTTGGCAAAGCTATGTTTGAGGTTGATGAGAGGGGTCGCGATGTCCGGATGTTAAGGCGGCTTGATCCGCACCAGGATGGCTAGGCCAGGGCCCAAACCAGGGACTAGCAAGGATTGCCGGATTGGGCAAGCTGGAGAAATTGGGTTCCATTCCATTCCGAGTTTGCGAGCGATTACAGGCGGAAATCTGCTCTGTAACAAAAAAGCAGCCTCGGGACAGTGGGGGAAATGACCGGCATGGATATGTTTGTAGGATCGATGTAGCCGACGAGCTGGGCGGTTTAGCATTGATCCAACACGGCGAATTATCGATTGTCGGTAACCGTCACCGCTTGGTGCATTGGGGATACTGCCCGGCATTTAAGCTACCGCCTACGATATTACCTCCAGTCCTTAGTTAGGCGTCAGAATCTCATACAAAAACAAAAGCACAGACAAATATTATTCTCAAACACGGTGATCTGATAAAAGAAACTACAAATATAGCAACAAACTGCAGCAGAATATGCTTGAACCGACGTTCCAGAAATCCATAGAGAATATCTCCCAGCTGGAGGCCGATCTGAGATCAGACGCGGTGGCTCCTCTGACCCCCTGATAATTTAACATGGCGGGGTGCGACACTAAGCTCGACTCCTGAAGACATGCTGCGACAGCCCTGTTGGCCGGTGCCTGACTGTGCTGGTGCTGTCCTTTGTTTAGATTTTGACTCCGTAAGACGCGGAGCACATGCGAAAAAGCCGCTCTATGCGTCGTGACGTTGCAGACCGAAAGGAGTTTAAGCGATGCTACGGAAGCTCGTTTATCGCAGTCAACCTCCGAGCGACAGATGGCCTACGCCTCCGTTTTACCGCTTGCAGCTAAGCCAAATCTCTGCCTTCTTCTGATCTTTATTCAAAGGTTTATTCCCAATTAAAGCAGTCCGTAGACCAACATGGGCATATTCAGCTCTTGCGTGGCCCTTGCTGTTCCCATCGGTTCCTCTTCCTCCTTGTAATTTTGCTGCTGGGATTTGTCGGCTCACTTTGTAAAGGGGATGCCTTCAATGTTTCACTTCTTCCGTGGACGAGGTTGCCTGACATTTATTATCCTCGTCGTATTTCCGTGCACAATGTACTTTACACTTTGCATCTGTATAATTACAAAATTACCGCTTCCTCAACTATGTAAGAGACTGGAAGTTGACCTCAGAAAAGGCAACATATCGATAGAGGTCTTTGCCAAGGAAGTGGCGGCGGGACGAAGGAGACGGTGACATTTTACAGCCTTGCATCGACTACATGTGCCAATTAACATATCTCTGCTGTCAAAGGCACCACGATACCACCAATAAACAATAACCTCATGATTGTTTCCAAATGTGGATTCTGACAGCTTGTTGTTTTGTCATTGTATCAGATAGAGAGCAGGGTATGAGGAGGGAGATGGCGGGAATAGTCTAATAGCTTACACGTCAGATGCGCAGCAGCTTACTACCTAGGTGCAATTTCGGGATGACATCCGACGAGCATCGATAGATTTAACCTCTGTATCCTGCATTAAACAATCGCCATTGCCGTCAGCGGTACGATATCCGGAGTTGATCTCGAATGACCCTAGTAATGAGCGACCATCCCTTGGAAAGATTTCAATCAATATACATCAACGCTCTTGAAAGCCACATAATGTCTGCAGGTCAATCACCAGAGGTAGCTGGTGGTTTTGCGGAAATTCGCAGAAAAGGTTCAAGATTCTAAATGCAACCATAATAGCTGTCCTGTGGCCGCCGATTTCGTGCCAATGATGCTATTTTGACTATCATATTGATGAAAAGAAGAGAGAGGGGGGGCAACATTTATAAAGCCATAACGGTAGTAATAAGGAGAAGTTGCAAGACAGCTGAATGGGAGTCAATGTCACTGCGGAAATTGCTATCTATAGTCAAACTCGCCAACAATGGAGACAGAGATTACTATTGTTTGATGATAGAAACCAATATAATTCGCTTCCATCCTCCACCTAGAGGAGGAGATTGCAGTCAAATACCATCATTTTACGATGCCATCTCCGTCCCACTTACAACAGAAAATGGGGAAATGGGGCCCCGCTTGCGGGAGCAGAGTTTCGTTTCATGTGATCCAATCTCTGATCAACTACTAGTCATTGTTAAATATTCAAGGTCTTGTGGCAGATGATCTGGACAGTGGACACGGATGGTCCTTTTGGAGATGGGCATGGATGAACGAAGGAATGCGAAGCGTGACTCGACTCTTTCGGCTCTCACCGACAACATTGGACGAGGACTAAATGGGATGAATATGCTGGAGCTGCTGGGAGAAGTTCGGCAAAATGTGTGCCCGTGCTCTGAAGCTTAAAGATGGTATGCTTTGGTGACGTAGTTGCAACGGTGGGAAAACGCTTGACGTCGAATATTCTTTGAGTCTGGATGAAGAGCTGGATAAATCCATCCCTGGACAAGTGGACTTGTCAGGATATGGAGCGTTGCCGAGACCGCGATTGTTCTGCTGGGGAAAGGGACCCCCTTAAACTGAGCCCGGGGAGAAGTCCAAAGCCAAAGGATGATCAGAATCAGCGCATGGATGACATCGTAGGCGAAGAATGGTGGCTTTCGAGTATATTGGATAGGCTGCCACCATAATTCCTGGCGTCCTGGAACGAATCCTGTCCAAATAATCTGGATGCCTAGGTTGGTGATGTAGCCAATTTAATTTGCAAATATCGCAGGTTAACCCCCTTTACCGAGTACCTTCTTACATGTATTACTTCTTATACTTGTCTCTCTCTCATAGAACGGGCTAGGCACATGTACATATCTAGTAGCATCATCTCGCTGAATTTGACGTCAAGCCCAAGCTAGCGCAGCCTCTACTGAATGCAATAAGCAGGCACCCGAATTAGCATCACCTGGCAATCCATCAGCATCAGGCCCCCCTGGAATATGGCCTCCTATACCGGGCCCTCCTATCTGGAGATACCCGCAGCGGGCATCAGAGTGGCGGTAGACGCCCTGTAATATGTAGCGCTGATAGCACCAGAATATGAACCTTGAAGCTTTGTACTGCTGAGCTGGTTCTTGGTGGGGTTTGGCCAAGTCAACAAGTGTCGCCTCCTCCCGCAGCGGGGAACTTTGGGCGCGGATTGGTCAGTGACATGGAAGCTGGCGCAAAAATACCGGCGCTGGCAGGTACCTGTACCTTGCACCCAGCACCTCGTTCAAGAAAACGACTGAGGGGCAGCACGCACGGGCACGGCTCAGCACTCAGTACAAATCCAATCCAATATCCACAGCCGCCCAAATAAACAACCCACTCCGCCATTTTCCTCTTGCGTTGACTCTCTTCCAGTCGCGGAAACTTTTGCCATCTTCATCTTCTCTTTCTTCTTCTCTGCTGCTCTCTCATTCCTCAACTTCTTCTCTACCACCACATTCCAGCTCTCACCATGTCCTGGCAAGGTCAGTACCAGTTCCAGCTCAGCTCCCTCTTCCCCCTGATCCGAGAATAACCCCACCTTGAACCTTCGACGAGGAGAGCAAAAAAATGACAGCTACTGACGTGCTTCGCAACCACAGCTTTCGTCGATACTAGGTACTTTTCCATCCTCCCGCGCTTCGTCCGACTCTCCGAATCATCGAATACTGACTGCGGGACTATCTAGCTTGGTCGCTACCGGCCACATCGCCAAGGGCGCCATCATCAGCATAGCTGGCGACAGCGCTTGGGCTTCCTCTCCTGAGCTGACAGTATTGTGACCCCGACTGCGAGCCTGGAGCCATATGAAGAGACTGATGGTGGAAAATGTAGATTCAACCCGCCGAGATGAAGGTCATTGCCGATATCGCCTCTGGCAACCAGGCTGCCATCGACAAGGCCTACGGTGAGGGCATTCACGTTGCCGGAGTGCGCTACGTTTTGACCAGGACCGGCGACGACGTCTACGCACGAGCTGTACGTCCACGATCCCGAGCCTCGTCTTTCACACTATCATTACATGTGCACACACACTCTCCACTGGGAACCATACTAATATGCGTTGTTAGGGCCGTGATGGTGTTTGCATCACCCCCTCCAAGGCAGCCATTGTTGTCGGCATTCACAATGACCAGCAGGTGGCCGGAAACGCCACCTCGGTCGTTGCCGCTCTCGCCGATCACCTTAAGAAGACCGGATATTAATTTTGATCGCCGATAGATGGGGAGTCAAAATGGCATAAAAGTTCAAGGTGGTCGAGCAGTTGTGTCGGGATAGCGTTGGATGACATAGGGGGTGGGGGAGTTTCTGTGGGAATCTTTGCAACTTAGCTGCCGTGTATTGGGAGGACAGAGACGTCTTCTTGGCAGAACAAAAAATAACAGCATTTTTCAAGTCTCATTCCGAAACGGCTTCAAGTCCAAATCGCGGTGCCCGTTGTCATTCAGCTCCAACATTGCCATCCAAGGCTGATTCAAAGTGATCCTTCATGTTAGTTGTTTAGCTATCACTACAGTTCGCATCACAACCATCCCGCCTAGGCCTAGGCTGATACACGTATTTTACAATCCATCAGTATTGTTACATCGTCCAGTCTCTGTGAAAGCCGCTGTTCAGTTAACGCCACAAACGCCGATGTCGCTGCTCACTCGAGCCAAGTCATTGCCAACCCTTGAGCATATTCGCTATCATCACCCCACCCTCAGATTCTTCAGCATTTCCCAACGTACAACCAAATCATCATATGGCAGCTGTCATCGGAGCGAAAGTGCACGGGGATCTTAGACGGGCAGCTCGGCGTTGCGGCGTCCCAGGCCTATCCGATCTGCGAGCATACCGATATAGGGCCCGATCACAGGCAAGCCTCGGGCGAACCCTGCAATCGTGCCCAGGAAATCGCCAAACAATACGGCGATTCCGTACGCTTCTACTATGAAGCCGATAAATGTCCATTTTATCAGTATCAGCGTGAGGCCTGCAAAGAATGCAGCTGTGCCTTTTGCTTTCTGTTTCCTAGCGAAGAAGAAGAATGTCTTCTGAGGACCAATGATAATCGTCAAGCCGATGAGGAAGAGGATCTATTTTGTCAACAAGGTAACTTTGTCAGCTCGGTCGTCGGTTCGCAAGCGGGTAACAAGAAGACTGTACATTTCCCATCGCAAGCCTGTGAAATAAGGTATTAGCCAGGTGAAACGCCGCGTAGAGTCCTTGCAAAGGGACAACTCACATGGCGCGATCAAAAAATAGCATCACTCCACCGACGAGGAAGAGACCACCTGAAACGAAGCGATCTCGTTAGATCAAAAGCGCCCTGGTTACGTCGAAGCTTTGTAGACAAGGTCGCATACCTACCGCCAGAGCAGAAAACCACCCCAATCTCTATTTACACGAGTCAGTATGCCATCGCATCACTACCGGGGACAAGCCCAGAAGCTCGCGTGAGGTCGCTTCTGCAGGGTACATACTCTGGTTATCCGACAGCCACATGGACATTTTGGCAAGCTGATGTTATTCCCCTCCTTTAAAACAAGTTGTGATATCGTATGCGATTTGCTGAGTAGTCGCGACGAAAGGTCTTGGGTTCGGAAAGACGGTGCAGGTACAGATGATGCGCGATGCTAGTTCGTTGAAGAGATGGAGAAGCAAAAGACAACAAGCGGCTTGTGCAAATTAACCTGGATTTACCAGAAATTAGGAGATGAAGCTTCCCTTGTCTTAGGACACCATGGCGGAACGCGATTGGGGGGCTTGTCTGCTCACCTTATCGCGGATTAGGCTTAGCGCAAGGGTCTTTCACGAGGTACCTGCGCTGGGCTGTGATTCTCGACGTCACGCTGCTTGATTGGTTGAGAAGGATACTGTTATTCTGACATGTGAGTGAAGTTGAGGTCCTTGTGTTGGTTGGTTTCAGTAGAGATTCATGATGAGTCGAGTGTGGCATGATGAGATGTCTCAATAACCACATCATCACCATCATTACACGGTGAGTTGTGTCTGAACGTTTGGTTGCCAAGATGTACTTATAAACAAAAAGCCTTGGCGAGAGTATCAGACAGGCGAAGGGGGTTTCAGAAGGAAGATGTTGGTTTCATTCGAAGCGAGACTGTCGTTGTTGCTTTGATGCTTCATCTTAACCATATTGTGACTAAATCGAAAAGGAGTCTCTTCATTCTTGACAGATGATGACTCCATATTATCAGGGGCCATCATATCCAACTGTGACGACAGTAATTACTAACAAATTTGTAATAAGCAATCGAACATTGCCTTTAGACTTGACAGAGGATGTTATGCGCACTCATACCAAGTTGCCGGGCCTCAGAGAGCTGTGAAAAAAATTAACTACACCAAGCAACCAACCGATCACTCTCATTTGACACTTGCGTTATCGAGTGACTGCCTAATAGGCCAAGAGTACAGCATCTCAACAAAAGCACCTGTTGTTAGGGTTCTCGCATAGAGATTTACATTTAACTCAACATTTTGAGACTTCGTGATGAGTAATAACGTTGTAGACTGGAGTGAATGCGGAGAGAAGCATAGAGTCCTCAACAAAACTGCCTAGACCTGTCACCAAATTCCCGCCTCATGACACCAAGGGATGGCTTTACTTAGCCCAAATCTGCAGACGACCGGCGGTCAATCTGGCGGTCAATGATGTATGCTACTCTCCGTCCATAGTTCCTTAGTTACTCGATAGTAGAAGCCACTACATCATGAGAGGCCGCATCGAATCAAGACGTCCGATTGGTGTATTGACCCGGGATCACGCACATATGAGATGCAATAACCCAGTGTTAAGCTGTCAACTATGGGTAACCACAGCATAGAGTGAATGAAAGGTCAATTCACTCAGTCTTTCCAGCCCGTATGGCAGATTGCAACGATCTATATAATGTCACGGCATTTCCATGACGATTTCCTTTCCAAGTGCACACAGCCCCATGTCATCTACCCATTGTACAGATTGTTACAGAAGATGAATCACCAATTGACTCGATCCCATCCACCCAGGGCATAATTATGACTTCTTTATTTGATATACTTCGAGGACGACTGTGGTAAGCCGGGGGCTCGGCTCCGCATTGATGACACCTTCGAAGAGCATGGTGGTAAGCATCGGTCCCTAAGGTCGCTATTAACATAATACATCTGGCTAACCAGTAGACTGATTTAGCTACCTGTGGTATTTATCTGCGATCCCCAACCGGGCTAGACAGACGATTTGCCGTTACCGTACGTGGTACCCATATATGCCCTGGGTTCTGAATTCTGCGGTGCTAATACAGTACCACATAGGAAGAGCATCCGCTCGCAAGCACAGCGCTAGTGAAAGCCTACCACCGGCGAATGGACTGTATCTGGGCAGCACAAGAAAGCCGGAGCCTCAGCAAAGGCGCAAGACTGCAACGGGCAACAGAAAGGGTTCGCCGTACAGCAACCCAGCTATACGCATGGCTACTTGCCAAAGAGGAGGCATAGAAAGCCAACAACGAAGCCAAGGAGCAGTAAGAGGGAATTACAAAACTCGCCTTGGATCGGGACGCGGTAGTGGAAACGTATCCCGAAGGAGACGACTACCGTAAGTGATTCCATCTATTTTCAACCACAACGCTTCCATCACGGCCCTGTTGACTAGCTAACGGTCTTACTAGAATCTCACCTTCACTTTTCAAATCATCCCTTTAAAAGGAATTGTACAACGTCAAACACGAAGTGAGTATAATCCCCTTTCTACATTTCCTTTATTGGATTGGTCTTCATACACTGTAAGAAGATTGACGGTGGTACTCGAAACTGACCACCAGATAGCACACAACTTGGCACAAATACGCAGGTCATAGATCCTCAATATGAACCACTTTTCTCTCAAGACTCATCAAACACGGCTGATTGGGCAATGAAACTCACGTCAACTTTTGCCCCATAGATTTACCAACAGATTTCCAATGAGGAATTGGAAAGTCAAGATCCCGTCTGGGAGCTGTCTGCCGGAGCTACATCCTGAAGTTTGCCATATTATACCCAAGGTATATACAGCTCATCTTTACTCGACGGGAAAACGGAACCCCAAAAACACCACAACACGGAAATGGAAGAGGATTTGTACTCTTCTCAGTGCCGCCTACAGAAGAATTACCTTTACCAATGGATACAACTCCTGACAACCAAATACCTATCGAACAGCGAGCGCACTAAGACGTACAAGATGTTGGAGGAAGGTGCGACCGGCTGAGCGTACCTACCTATAAGGTCGCCCCGCTTAGCAGCATCGCCTAGAACTGAGCATCAACATCAATCAATCGTTCGCAACAACTTCTCGCATTCTCTCCAATCTCAATACAAGAATGGGCCAGAGGTTGCCTATTCGTCACAGACACTACTGGAGGACAATGAGTACTGGCTGTGCTTTGATGGAGGCGTCGAAAGACCGGATGAGGTCCGATCAAAGCACCTTAGGTGGAGAGAAGGAGATGGGCATCGCCCTTCGCCCACCAACATGTTCAATCAACCAAGGGTGTTACCTATGCCAAGGAATGATAGGATATCAATCTCCCAAATCCTAGAGCATCGTTGCGTTGCCGTTGTTTCTTCTAATTTGGTTTTTTTCAATTATATTTGTCCGCTGAATCCGCCGTCATCGCCATCAAGATGTGTGGCGTCACTGGAATGAGAACCAACGAAGAAAGTATATCCTCAAGTTTGACTAGGAGAAGCGAGGGGATTATGCACAGGCGAATCATCACGAGTTGTTTCCAACACACTGCACTTTCGAGCTAGTTCTCAACCAATCCCGACGCCGTTTGCAATCAATTCGAGACCATGACGCGACAAGGACAAGAAGTCTTTGGCTGCCTATATGCACTGCAGTCGGAAAATCAGTCTGCCCGAGCAACTGCACAATGGCATACCCCAAGTCGACGAATACAAGGTTGAGTTCAGAACTACGAAATGTCTTGCGATTCCTGGATTAAATTTGGGCACTGCATAAAAACGAATTTACCCTTTACGCAATTACCGATGAGTGGTAGTCATCTCCCTCAACAACCAACCAGGCATCTACCCCTGAGAGTGTGAAAGCCCCTTGACAAGATGCCCGAAGCTGAAGACTGGACAGTGGTCCGGCCTAAATCTCGTCGATCAAGATATCATCCCACTCAACAACCAACAAGTACATCTACCCCTGAGGGTTTGAAAGCCCCTGACAAGATGCCGGCAACTGAAGACTGGACCGTGTTGAGGTCCAAAACTCGTCGTTCGAGACGAGGGCAGGGTTCCACCTCAACCTCTAACCCCTTCTCCCAGCCTTCTCGAGCTGTCTCCCACCTCACCAACGGAAATTGGCTCTAAATCCATCTATCTAGAAGTACTCTCCAGACATTAGGGACACGAAGATACCTAAAACAAGAAATCTGGTATCCATAAACCATCACTGGTTCACACGGCGCCCAACACCCACAGTGAAGACCAGAAAGAAAAACCAACCGACGTCCAATGGAGGAATCTCTCCCATCACCCACCCACTCACTCTCAACAACCAACTCTGCGTTTGCATCTACCCCTGAGGGTTTGAAAGCCCCTGACAAGATGCCGGCAACTGAAGACTGGACCGTGTTGAGGTCCAAATCTCGTCGTTCGAGACGAGGGCAGGGTTCCACCTCAACCTCTAACCCCTTCTCCCAGCCTTCTCGCTCTGTCTCCCCAGAGACAAGCGAGGACGGCAGCGGCATGGATGGGGACATGGATGATAGCAACTCTGATGAGGTCATGGAAGAAAACGACTCTGAAGACGAGTAAGTAACATGTCCCATTACTATTCCGAGTTCTACCTACCTCCTCTTATCATGAGTTTTGACAATGAAGCAGTAGGAATTCCTTTCCTTGGATCAGACGTTTCTCTCCCCAGATAGCTTCAGCTAGATCAATTGATGTTATTGCTCTAGTCCCTTCATAATAACCGAGTTCCATCCATTCCCTTCTTTTTTCAGCGCTTCGACTACATCTTTTACATCTTATAGAACCGAGGTTGGCTTGCTGCAGATCACTCGGCATACAAAAAGATGCATCCTCATTGCAACGCAATCGCCATCACCATCCCAGTCTTGGCATTTTATGACACTGTGCGAACCCCGGGAGACTTCTTCAACAGAGCCTTTGATAAGAGTGCCCAAAGCTTCGAAGACCTTCTGAACTTGACAGAATGGAAGAGCGCGGCGAGTACTGGGGTACCGAGGCTTGTTCTCTTCAGATTCTAACCTAGCGAGTCTGTGACTTGGACGAGACCAAAGCTTCCATCAACGAGGCACTGAAACTCATCTATCAGCGTCTCCTAACTGCTTGGCCCGTCCGCATTGGAATCGGTAAGTGCCAATGCACGTTTCTAGAATGGCGTCTAGACCTAACATAAACCCATTAGACTACCAGAATTCCAACGGCACGTTTCAGGAATTCGAGAGAGACGGATTATATCTGGTCCACACGGCGCCAAACAGCCCAGAAGCAGGCAATGAGGACGAGGGCCGGCAGAAAGATGAGGAAGTGGCAGACGGAGTTCAAAAAATCGTCCCGTTGGCTCCCGGTCTTGAAGGCAGACACTCTGCAGAACAAGAAGGGACTCATGGCCGGCTATTTGGGGTTCTCGAGCCTGAAGCACTCATTTTTTAGACTTTGTTGGTAAGAGCCTCCTTCCCTGGGTGGCCTCTCCGCCGTCCCATCGCGACAAACACCCAACTGACCACAAGGCTTCTAGTTCCAGCCGTTGCTCAACCTCTCATTGCCCTATTCGAACGATACAATACGACAAAGGGCACAGAGAATAGCAAACTTCCCATGGTCCGAAAGCTCTAGGAAACTTGCCGGCAGACAGCTTGGATTGATGATGTGTTCGGAAAAGAAGAGGATCTAAGGATCAATGATTGTATCCTTCTCACTTGAACTCTGTTGATGGGTAGCCTACAGGACAAACCACACTCAATGGGTAGCCTGCAGGACAAACCACACTCAACAACATGAAGTGAATAGAAAAGATTCTCGCGGCATACAGTGAGCGTTGGGACAGACTAGACATATTAGTCCTCGACGAGGAGGAGTTCGACGTTGATTAAACAACCTACAGTTACCTCGCATCAATCGTCTTGCGATGGACTCAATAAATTCCAATATTGTCAGATTGGGCAAACAAAGTTGTTTCAACAATTTTCTCGCCATGTTGCCCGCGGCAAGATTCGATTTAGGCACAGACATCAGCAAAATCTTACCTCGATTCGCCGACAAAGTCGCCAACAAAGACCTTGACATTGGGATCTACAAGGGCAAACAACTTACCTCCACATCGAGGAAATACGGGCAGCAAGTTCAAGTTCATGAGGAGACATTAGGCGACGCCCGAATTTTCAAGGTATTGCGACGGCCGTTTACTTTTACACAGTTGAAAATCCCACTAAGGCGCAGAGATTTGACATCGCACGCTTTGGAGACTTTGAGCACATCAGGCTCGAATGACTGGTAAAACTTGACAGGCCTTTCCGTGGCTGCTTTAGAGTGGATTAGGGGACAGAAACACGTCTTGTGTTTGCGGCCGCAGGGATTAGCTACAAGCAGTTGGGTGACTTTGACTTTAAGGACCCTATTTGGAAGGCTGAATCGCCCAAAAAGATACCGGGAGCTTGGTCATATGGCTATATACCAACCGAATACGTTCGCAGAGACGACTGGCTGATAAGGGACTCATCGAACATCTAGACTACGCACAAGGATTATTCCAGCAAAATAACAGACACACAGCAGCTGCTGCCTAAAACAAGGCTCTTTTTACTCACCACGATTTTGTGGTGCCGAGGCTCGGACGATCCAATCTCAGATCGTCACACATGAATATCACAGTTATGCCTTTATCACATCAACGCGAATTGCGATCTATCTCCTTTCTACCCTCTAACGATCCTGAATACGCTTTCACTCACTGGCTGAGATGGACTGAGGAGACAGGAGGCTCAAAGTATCACCATTTCTTCAGATATATAGACCACATATTTCGAGCGGACCGGGAGAGACCGGCTCTATCAACCAATGGAGTCACCATTGGCACCATGAATCTGAGACAACGCATGAGGCAAATCACATCAAAGGTCCCTGGCCTGTCTGCATAGGCGAGGCTGGAGCTCCTACCACACATGATTCCGGACAGCCAGATGCCCCCGATGATTAACATGGAACCCTACCTTGTTTTCCTCCGCAAACCTAGTCTTGTTGTTGTCCCTCTAGCTACGCCGCTGATGGACAAGAGAAGCTCAAGCCTCTTCTCAGCTTGACTTTGGAACGGCACAAGTTCATATTAGACCTTCTCGATGACAGAATGATCAAAGACGATATTCACGATTACGTCCGATATCGCAATATCAGAAAGGGACTTGTAAAGGATCTGATGACTCTTATCAACCAGTACAAGTTGCCATTGCAACTGAACGCGACCGTATTTGCTATATTCACGGTTGCGCCTATCGAGGGGAAACAGAATAGGCCTTACATCAATCCAACAAACGCACACTTCGTCGCTGAGTTGGTGTCTCGACTGGTGGCATCCGCACCTCTTTTCTCTGGGAAGCTACACGCTCACCAAATTTACCTATGCATGGGTCCGAAAACATACCATTGAATTTCGATAATCCCCGCAAGGTTCTTGTCTAAAAACATAGCCGTGATGCTGCTAAAAACATGTTTTTCAATGGCGAGCAACACCTTACAGGAATTCACTGCATCGCCGCAAGGTATTAACGGATCTGATCGCGAGGCGTTGATAAACTTTAATGCTTACAGAGAAGGTATTCTCGTAGCATTTGGTTTTCGCAATCTGAAAATCCTCTACACCAATGTCGACGAGATCCTTGGCCGAGACGTCTTTAACATTTCAAAAGCGCTCGTCAGCGTACAGGACTCACAGACGATCACAAAAAGCCAGCAACGGCTTTTCCAACGCGCCAATAAAGACGATATGCCCACGGTAGGCGTCGAACATTTACAGCAACTACTTGGCTTCGATAATAATTGTAGCCTTGATTATGTCTTTACAAGGGCATATCTCGATTCAGATGTCTTCTTCACTCATGACTTCGGGATCCCCATATTCGACCATTTGGACATTGGACATTGCAACCGGGCGCTGTGGCAAGCAAATTGGACGACCGATTCCATGGGATTGACTCTTACACGTAACAACGATACGCGGCCAGACAACATTGAGCCTTTGAACACCAGCCCCAAACCCTACAGATATACCTCTCTTATATCGCCCAACTTCAACCTATCTTCTTTCTGGCCTCTACAGACCCCCCTACACAGGCTTCTAGGCAGTGGCGGCGTCTCATTACTGGGGAGATTTAGCCTGTCACCCGAGACCGATAGAAGGAACAATCTTTCCAGCTCATGTGCCATGGATTCAGGAGATCCGCTGGATTTACAGCACCTCAAGAGTAGAGTTACGACACTATGGCATTGATTCAGGATGATCCGAAAACATAACCCTTCTACAATCCATCAAGAAGAACACGATTACCCTTGGCCGTCCCTGCACGCGGCACGCAGAATGGTCGTCCTACATCCAGGGAGCTGTACTTGACAATCATATTGGGAAACACGATACCCTCCATTCGGCCCGCTTTCAATTCGAAGGCAATGAGTTCAAGACAGAGAAATCCCAGAGTTGGAGATCCCAAAATTATCTTGATTAGCTTTTCATAGCATTTCTATTACCACAATTATTGTTTCTATCTCCATCTCCATCATCTACTTCTTCACACAGCAATTGCCATCCTTGACAACCTCATCCGCCAAAGTCTTCATCTCGCAACTTGCCGGCTCCGGCTCCAGTTCACCAAAATCCTTGGCTAGGGAATCGCAGAGAGTAGCTAGGCCGATGTCCTTGTCTGATAAGCCCTTGGGGACATGTGTTGTCCAGCGGATGAATGTCGTGTTATAAACCTGTAGATAGTCAATCCATCAAGTTTTCTCTCATCATTTCAATGCATCATTTATGTAATATGTATTCTACTTACATTGGACCACTCAGGATGATGATTCCAGATCTTGCACTGCAGCGAAACAGCCGTCATGAAATCCTACCCAAAAAAACTCACTCATCAGCCCAAACGACCCGAATCTCATCATGTATAGTCACGTACCCATGTCTTTGTGAAATTCTTAAACTTAAAACTCCGCTCCAAAGCCTCCCCATCGGCAGTCAGCGTCCACCGGCCGCCATTCGATACAAGTAGCTGCTCGAGCTTGGGAGATTGCGAGGACATGAATCTAGCGTGTCTGATGCTGGAACTAGCAAGGGAAATGTTCTTGTTGGAGAAGAGTAAGGATGGGATTTTTGAGCGGGACATTTCTTTCTTTTTCTAGGTCATTGGTGAATTGATATTTTGGTGTTTGTGATGGTTTATGTAGGTTTTGAATGAGAGTTGTTTAGTTGAGGTTGGCTTTGACGCTATTTTTTTAAGCTCACTCCAGGGTATGTGTTTATAACTGCTACGTCAAATGATGTAAATGACATCCATCAAAACCTAAAACATTGTTTCATTTATATCTTAACAATTTGTATTCGTTGCTTCATTCATCTATTTGCCAACCTCTCAATTGGATCAATGCAGATAGGACATAGGATATCGACGATCCCGAATCCCCGCTTCGATAGCTTCCATCAGTCTCCGGCCCCTGTACCCGCTCCACAACCAACAGCTAACGTCCGCCTCATAAGATCTTTTGTCGGATTGCATTTAGCCTGGGATCCTTGTTCGGGCAAGTGGTGCGCCTAAATCGTATTGATCGTATCTCCATGTCATATAAGCTCCCTTTGAAGGATTCCCCAGCCACGCAATGCGGGTGTGATAACGGCCAAGGAGCTATAAAAGGACGTCATCCGGCTTGTCATTCTTGAAGATAGCTTTTGTTTCTTTTCATTTTCCCGCACGCTTCTTCTTTTGTTTTTCGAATTGATTTGAAAAAGCACCCCCCCGTCCTTGGACTCGAGTTGCTCTATAAGTGTTCCAAGCTCCCGTCAATATGCGCGTTCCTATCCAGCCCCCCCTCCCCCCCTCACACATTGCTTCAGAGCCTCCAGTCGAGGACAGCGAGACTGTGTCTCTCCTCGTAGCGACGCTTTTGATCCCCGGCCGCGGAGATCCCATCAACAATGGAGCGCTCGCCATCAAAGGCGGCAAGATTGAGTGGGTTGGCAGCTATTTCGACAGACCGCCCAAGTATCAGAACATCCCGCCGAGACATGTACCTGTGCTGATGCCAGGCCTGTGGGACTGCCACGTCCACTTCATGGGGTTGGATGTCATTGGCGACCTGGCCTCGATGGGTTCATACCTCCCAGGCTATAATGCCCTTGCCGGCGCCGTCACGGTTGATGACCTGAAGGAAACGCTTCTGGCCGGCTACACGTCGGTGCGGGAGCTCGGAGGATACGGAGGAGACTTGTGGCCTGCGGTAAAAAACGGTCCCCTGATCGGACCCAACATCTATTCTGCAATTGCTCCGTTGTCCATCACGGGCGGCCACGCTGACGACCACTCGGCGCCCATCAGCACGGTCATGGCTGCCATGAAGTGCGGCGGCAGTCCCATTGGTGTATGCGATGGCGTCGACGATTGCATCAAGGCGGTCCGTAACTTGGTACGACGAGGCGCTCGTTGCATCAAAGTCTGCTCCACCGGAGGTGTCGGCAGTCTCAACGATGACCCGGAAGACCGCCAGTTCTCCGACGAGGAGCTCAAGGCCATAGTCGAAGAGGCGGCTCGAAGCCGACGATCAGTGGCCGCTCACGCCATGGGCAAAGCTGGTATTCTGGCTGCGCTTCGAGCGGGCGTCAAGTCCATCGAGCATGGCTGCTACCTCGACGAAGAAGTGGCCGACGTCATGCTTGAGAAGGATGCCATCTTCGTCCCTACGCAGCACATTATCCGTATTCTAGCTCGAGACTACAGCGATCTGCTCCCCGGTCCGGTCAAACGCAAGCTGCTTGGCATCTATGACCAGTCCAGGAGCGCATATAAAATAGCCATTAAGAGAGGAGTCAAAGTTGCTCTGGGAACCGACATGACCAGCAGTGCGAGAGCATCAGCCCTCTCACACGGTAACAATGCACATGAACTCACGTACGCGGTAGAACTGGGTATGGCACCACTTCAGGCGATTGAAGCCGCAACAGCCAATGGACCAGAGACCCTTGGAGGGCTGGCGCCGTTGAGCGGGCAGTTAAAGGCGGGATATGATGCCGATATCATCGCTGTTGTCAAGAACCCGCTGAATGATGTATCAGTCTTGACGGACACCAGTAACATAACGCACGTATGGAAAGGCGGCAAGTTGTTCAAGAGTCAGCCGAAGATGCCAACTCCATTTGGTCAGTTGCTCTAGAAGTCACGGGTTGACCATTTCTTCCTTGGAAGAATGGACGCCCCCTTAATTATGAATGTTATTCCCGGCGTGTAATGATTCGCTGTCAAGCAATTGGATAGCCGAGTTTGATATCAAGCTTCGCGAAAAGTTGCCCATGTTGTTGTAAGATGGAACCTGTAGGATGCCATCGAGGTCAAAGCGTAGTCAAAATACAGACCTCGACTATATATTCCCCATGCTGCTTTGACTCGGGAACCGCTGGGTAGCTGCATACGAACACATACAATTTCCGCTCATGAAGAACCAAGAATTCCATTTAGAAATCACGGATCGTTATAAGATCCGCTGTCAAGTACCGGGTGGAAGTACCCATACACAACACGGCCTCCATTGTTTGCACCTTGATCGATAGACTCGCGTGCTACAGTAGTAGACTCCGCATCTACATAGACTATCGCGAATGAAAAAGTCACCGAGGAGGCTATTCCGTATCGAGAGCACGGTTTCCCGAGAGAGATCCGGCAAAAACGGGACTTGCCGAGGGACCTTGGCCGGAGATAGCAGGACGCAGCTTGTCATTGAATCCAGTAGCTGTCGATTCCGAGGTGGGATGACACAAGCATAAGGAATGCTACTATGTAATCAAAGGTCGAGCTAATGCCTGATGGGGCAATTTTTGAGCTTACTACTGCACTCCACGCTCCACGCTCCGTACTGTAGAAGCAACACGTCGAGGAGCGTACTGTAGAGCGTAGATATAACCCAATTTGTTGGACGGGCCAGTGCTGGCGTGTTTGGAAACATCCGAGAGATCCTTCTTCCTCACTCGAAGAGGAGACGCAAAGTACAGTAGTGGTACCTAGCTTCGGACAGGGCGGGTCTCTGATTCTGCCAACAGAGCACACTTGTGCTTCGTCCACACATGCTTGACGTACAGCTGCCAAACTTCTGGCATTGTTCGGAGCCCAATAATGTCACCAGCGGAGAAAGACCTCGATCCAGAGGTGGCAGACAGTCCAGCGCCATTGCTGCGTCTGGCGTCTGGGCGAGTAATCATGGCACTGACTGTGGTTAGTCGACTTTGTACGAGTACGGGGGACCCTCGAGAAGCATCAAAGCGTATTAGTGATCAAGGGCGTGTTTGTTTTCGACTACGTGGGTTAGCACGAGTAGTCGAAAAGAGGTAAGCCGTAAGGCGAGACGCGGAGGCCCCATCGAATTGCGCTGCAGCTTTTGACGCGGTCCGCTCGAAGCTGTTTGTCTTTTCTTTTTCTTCGAAGAACCATGCCTCTCCCTCTCCCAGAGCCAGGCTCGGAAATAAGCTCCTCATTCCAGCTTTTGTCCCCCATGCCAGTCCAGTGGCAGGCCATGTCATCACGTAAAAAGGCAAAAAGGGACATGGGCCATGGACGAATCAGTGCCACCAACCAGACACCCCTCCCGAGGAGAAATCGTGACTCGTATTTGGTGGCTGGCGAAGAAGTGGTAGTAGAAGAAATCGAAAGAAGGCGGCTGACTGTGCAAACGGGAATCCAATATGCACTGTGTGTGCGGCATCGTAAGCGGCATAATATTGGCACTGTATTCTGCCCTCATGCACGAACTACCTTCGGATACATACAAGCGGCCGGGGTGGGCGCTGTGTTGCTCCGTACTGCAGCGGTACTGAAAATTGGGGCACCGTTTACCGCTTCCGGCGCAATATAGCGAGGGAAGACCCCATTTATCCGACAGCGAAGAGAACCCACTTCTTATCAAACATGACTAATCTCGCTAGTCTTGTTGGGGCTAATACGGAACACTGCTGACAAACTCCGATCGGGTTTTGAGGAGCTGCAGGTGTCGGCTTGGAAGCCGGGATCAGTCAAGGCCGAGGCGCCCGCAGGCGTGACAAAACAAAAGAGAGGCGGCTGTATGGATGGACAGGACGCGGCTGGATTCACACGCTGCCGACGTGGCTGTTTGACTAGGACTGTGCTGTAAGGTACTGCCAAGTAAATGATGTTGTTGCTGTTGTTGTTGCCGATGTCAATGCCGTCTTTTGGTGAGGAGACGCGTTGATGCTGTGTGTGTCTGTTGCTTTCGAGCTCGGGTGGTATTACACGGAAATGGTATAGATACAGGTACAGGTAGAGAACATACGGCTGAGGTACCCTTATTATGCATCTGTAGTCATCTACACCTTCACCGTACTCGGCACCACTGGCTCAAATAGGTATTGACGGCTTACTGTATGTGTGGCAGCAGAAGCACCATTACTGTGGAGGAGTAATGCGGCACGGAGGTCCGGTACAAATCGTGTCCCAAGTACCGCTCGAGCCTGATACCCGGGACAGTGCTAAGACAATACGGCCGTGTACTTCATAGCTACTTCATAGCAACTTGACAATGTTGAGCAGCGGCAAGTGGGAGGGATGGGGCAGTACGTGGCGTGTCTTGGTAAATCTGCAGCGGACTTGGGTATCAGTTGAGCCTCCGCTGCAAGGCCCTCAAAGTAGCCGCAGGTTCCGCGCCATCTCCAGCGCAGCGCAGCACGAGCACAGGCAGCCGTCAGGTACTTGGGTCGTGCCCATGCCATCAAATGCCATGCCTGCATCGGTTCTCCGGACATTTGATTTGATTCGATTCACTCAGCAGGTCGAGTCGAGTCTTCTTTTCCCTCCCGCTAGTGCTCTCCTCAAATCATTACCCAACCTTTCCGCGTCCCGGAATCCGATCAGTCATCATCAAGCCCCATTCACTTTTGTGCACAACAACCCAAGCCAGGGAAAAAAGAGCAAAAGTAAAAAGCAGACCAGAAAGGGCGGACCTGGAGAAGCAGACGAAAAGAAGAAAAGAAGAACCGAACCCCGTACTGTACGGAGCACGGAGCACAAGCCCGCCAGCCACGCCATTTTCCCAGGCAATCCCGCCACGCCGCTGTTACATAATCCCGTCGCATCCAGCTCGTCTTGCACTTGGATTTTCCATGTTTCACGTCAGCAATTCTGCCCCCCTCTGAGTAGTCATCAAAAATCTGCGAAGCTCAATCTGCCTCTCCTCGCTCTTTAAGCTGCTCTGCCTACGACTCGTCCCGGATGCTGAGTCAGAGTCCTCGAGCAATGCAGAGCTCTCCCGCCAACGGCGCAAACACGCAAGGTTAGTTGAACAGTTCTTTTTCTATTCTCTTTTGCTCTTTTGCTCTCGTTTCCCCTCGAACTTGGTCTGCCTCTATCTGCCCTCTTGTCTTGTCCATCCTATTCCCATTCCTATTCCTATCCCGGCCCGGCCTGGTTCTGCCCTCCGATTCTACTTGTGCTTGCTTGTTGCTTGCGCTTCTGCTCGGCGTTGCTGTAAAAGGGCACTGCTCCCACTAGCATCGGCATCAGCATAAGCATCATCAACATCCACCACCTGTGCGGCTGCTTGTCTCGGCCTCGTCCCCTCAACGCCGTCTGCCAAAAAAAAGAGGAAAATTGCCCGGCAGCTTTTCTGGTTCTGTCGGATTCCTCCGGGTTTTATAAATCCTATTCCGTCTCTCAAACGCCGCTTGGCGCGCGACCTAGACGCCGACGGTCCGTATTACTCCTTTGCCATTGCTTCAGGACCAGCGGCTTTGAAAACAACAACCACACGACACCACGATCCGCTTACCACATCACCATCTGACCTAACATATTTCTCCCTTGTTGATTTGCCTTGATTGGCATCCCATTGAACCACACATCGGCTCTCTTCCTCTACTTTTCTCTTCCTCCGTCCTTAACGCCGTCGCTCCATCCTGGGACGCCGTCTCATGATCGCTGAGCTAACACAAGCTGGCTCTCCAGAACAGCACTTGCGCGCACAGCTCGAGCTCCTCCAGAACCACGATTCCGCTGCCTCGTCCGCCTCGCCAAACCCGAGCGCGCGCGATCCCCGAGCTCCGTCGCGGCCGCCGAATGGATACGACGTCCTGGCGCCTCAAGACGTCTCCCGCCCTCTCGCCAAGCTAGACGCTGAAGCGCACATCCACCCCGATCTTCGAGCTTCCGTCGGCCACGCGCCCGCTGCCAACATGATGCCCATGGTGCCTCCCGCCGGCCACAGCCCTGGTCCTGCTGGTCCCGGACCTTCGGCTGTGCCCCTGGCCCCCGCGCCGCCGCAGCAAATGTCCATGGACGACTCCAATCCCGCTGATGGCCGCAAGGCGAAGCGCGAGCTGTCGCAGTCCAAGCGCGCCGCTCAGAACAGAGCTGCACAGGTGAGTTTGTCTTGGTTTCAGCTTCATCCTTGTCCCAATTCCTTCGGCGATGGCGCTGGCGCAGTCCGGGCTGTTGCTGGGTAATGCCGGATTGGTCAGCGAGAAGGACGGCGCCGGCAACGCTCGGATTGGTTCGCATGACTTGAGTCAAGCCATTGCGCATCGCCATCGCGTCCCTATGTGGATGAGCTACCGGCAAGCGCCTGGGTTGCGCCCAAAACATGCCCAATTCACGTCAATGGCGTCACAATTGCTGACTAGTATTCCTCTTACAGCGAGCTTTTAGACAGCGCAAGGAGGGCTACATCAAGAAGCTGGAGCAGCAAGTTCGCGACCTGGCCGACTTGGAGCACTCATACAAGTCGATGCAATCCGAAAACTACGCGCTCCGCGAATATGTGATCCACCTCCAGTCCCGACTGCTTGATACCCAGGGCGAGTTCCCACCGCCCCCTCCCAACGTCAACCTCTCGCAGCCCTCGTCTGCCGCGCCTCCTCCGCCCAGCGTCCCTGAGCACCACCAGCAGCAGCATCAGCAGCACCACCAGCCGCCGCCGCCGCCGCAGGCTACCAACAGCAGCAACTCTGGCGTCGGCACCCCTCTCGAGGCTGTCGCGCAGGCCGTCGCTGGCCTGGCCGCTCAGGAGCAGATGGTCGAGCGGTCGCAGACATATCCTAGCCCGCCTTTCAAGACTGAGCAACCAGGCGAGCAGGACAACACGCCTCGTCCTACTGCAGACGACTTGAACAGGTCATTGAACCCAGAAGAACGACCAAGCCAGCCCTAGAAACAAGAGCTTGACCCGAGGCTGGATTTTAAAAAGAAAAAACTACCTACTTGGTCACCAAGAAAGCGTTTGTCTATTCTTCCTCTATTCTTTCATTTTAAAGGGCTAGTCTTGTTCGGTGGCGTTTAAGGGCTGTTATTGCGTTGTATGTGCAGATATAATCCAGACGCAGCTTTGTTTTTTTCTCTGTTTTGTTTCTTAATTAAGGAAAGGGGGGTTCTTTTAAATTGATGGGTGTGGCGTTCCGGGAGAAAGAGACCTTTTTTGTGTTTCTAATATGAAATTATCCTTTTTTTTTCATCGTACACTTTTTTTATCTTGGTTTCCTTTGTGTCTACCTATGTCCCCTTGATCCTCTCTTGATGTGTCTCTATAGAGGGCGTGTCCTGACTTGGGTGTGGGCTTTGGCAAAGTTTATAACCCCCTTTTCCTTTTATGTTTTTGTCGTTGTGGGAAACTTTCTTAGTGATATCAATATTGGGTTGTGTGTGTGTGTGTGTATGCGATGACTGGGAGGGGAAATACCGAATGTAGAAGAGCTTTTTAAGAGAGAAAATAAAACAGGAGAATGGTTGCTTATGAGAATGCGGCATGCATACGATTTTATAATGAGAGGCAAGCGAGTGCTTTGGCCATGTGCAATGATGCTTACGAAATGATACAGGATGGAATGATGCTGGCAAACTCGGAGGAAACTAATGGTTCTTTTTCTACTTGTTGCATGTGATAGGGTGATCTGGACCTTGAAAATGGAAATTACCCGAATAAATGGAAGCATATTAAAGACTACCGAGACGTAAAAAAAAGTGAAATTATGAATTGACTCCCCCATCGAAACAATCTCACGCATATGAGTTGCCCATGTCGTGTTCCTGCAGACATCAAGAGTGGTTAGCATAACTTACTTTGACAAGAGCCGTAACATGAATCACAGAGAGGTAAAGAGAAGAGATGGGACAAAACTCACCTTGATATACTCCGCCCCCTTTTCCTGATACTCCTCCCTCGTTATCGCCGCAGTCTTCCAAGCCGACGACCCAACCCACCCAGCAGCGCCCTTCCAAGCATCCAACAACGCATCCTCAGCCCGACGCACATGGAGCGGCGAATCCGCCGGCAGCAGAGCCCTCAAACCATCTCGCACACGGTCGTCAAAGTTGCGGAACAAGGTGTTGCCGCCCGTGAGGAAAATGTCCTTGAGGAAGTCGTCGCGGTTGGGCAGACTTCCAAGACGCTGCGTGAGCACGTCGCCCGCAATCTCAATGATGCCGGCCTGGTCGACGCCCGCGATGGAGGGCCGGAAGACGACCTCGGGCACGCGGATGCGCTCGACGTTGAGATGGATCTGGTGCAGCTCTGCCTGAGAAGCCGGATCAATGGGCCGCGGGCCGCGCGTAAAGGCGTGGAGCAGAGACTTGGACCAGACGGTTTGCGCCTCCTGGGTGTTTTCGTAGGTAAAGTTGGGGTCGTACTTGAGCAGATCCTGCTCCAGCGTCTTCAGAGTCGAAGCGAGATCTTCCTCCTCTTGCTCTTCATCGCTGTTGTCTCCCACTGCAATCTGGCGATAGACGCCCCAGTCGTCATCGTTGGCACCAAAGTTGTCGTCGTCACCACCGCGCCGCCTCTTCTTCGTCGGGTTGTCGGATGCGAGGTTGGCGATGCTCTTCATGCGGATCTGAGACGCAAGAGACTTGCGGTTACCCAAGTCTTGCTTCAGCCTATCGCGCTCCTTGATCTTTTGGAGTGTGTTCTGCAAGGCTTGGTGCTTCTTGTCAAGCCATCCGTCTAAGTCATTCTCACGACGCTCCTGGTCGAGCCGCTCCGCCTCGGCGATGCGGGCCTTCTCTGCCTCCTTTTCAGCCTTGGCACGAGCTCGAGCCTCGTGATTAGACTTGAGAAGACGCTGTTGCCGCTTTTGCTTTATTTGTGCTTCATCGAGTTCCTCGTCTGGAATTTCCAAGAGACTGAAATCTGGTTGTTCTTGCTCCTCTTCTGGATCGCCCCCTACGTCCTTGGTGCGGGCCTTCTTGATTGACTTCTCTAGCTCCTTGATAATCTTTTCCAGCTGGCCCTCGTCTTTGATATCGTGACTGTCGAGCAGACGCCGCGTTTCCTTCTTCGTCTCGTCGACTAACCGGCCCTGGAGGTTCTTGTAGTACTCCAAATCCTGTTCCTTTTTAATGAGCTTCTCGAGTCTCATCTTGGCAGCTTGCTCCTGTAATCTCCTCCCGCTCTCCTTTTTGCGCTCTGCGATGCGATCCAGCTCTTCCTGGCTCTTTTGAACGATCACTTCCTCTGTAAAGGGGTATTGGATGACAATATCTCGATCTTCCAGGCCATTCCAATCAAGATAATCGCGAATCTCGTTATCATAGTCCTTTGAGACATAGAAATGATCCTGTATCATGTGCTCTGCTTGTGAAGAGTTGAGTTTACCTGTAAAGGAAGGGTACTTCAACCTAATCAGCTTCAGCAGGTACTCGGCGTTATGGTAGCCGCCCCAGTTCAGTCTTGTGGCTTGAGAAAGGACCGCTTTTGAGTTGTAAACTGGTATAATATGAGTAGATGTGTGAGAAGAAGACACGACCAGACCCGTCTTTCCGTTGTTATGTCTGTACGAGAAGAGCGAGTCGATACCGTAGGCAAGGGATGGTGCGCCATAGCATTCGAAAATGATTTCGGTCATCGCTAGATGTAGGACAACAAGTTAGCCGGTCAAAGTCTCTTGGTAACCAGTCTTCCATTTGGGCTTGAATTTGACTTGCATTTCCTTGAATAAGGCAGGTTTGCGACAGCCTCTGTCATGACCACGGGAACATCGACGGAGCCGCTGGCATCGTTCAAGCCCAGCTTCAGAAAGACGTAATCCAAGACGTGCTCTGCCACATCCCAGTTACTTATAATGCCGGTGCCGGCTTCGAATGCGTTTCGGATATGGCCTCGTGCCGTCGTATCGGCGTAACAGTCGGAGCCGGCAAAGGAAAAGGTCTTTGCAAGCTTTCTGTCGCGGTACTTGGCCATGATGGGCGGTATGTTTATCCGGGGCGCGGACTCGAACGACCATCCTGCTCGGACGGCGGAGGATCCTACAGACTGTCAGTCCTCCTTCTTAGGTCTTCCCAGCCGGTGGCGACAGCTCACCATTATCTATCACGATGGCAGCATTGCCGGGCTGCTCCAGCGCTCTCTTGTAGCCGTCGGTCTGGGGCTCGATGAACTTTTCAAACTTGGTTTCCTTGACAGGGAAGATCTTGGCCGGCGGATATGTCTTTTCGTGCAGTGCCTGGGGCACTCGGTCGTCGATGGCAGAGGGAGCCATGATTCTGATTTCGTCGGAAGGGAGTTATCGCAGGAGTTGTAGGACGTAGCTCTCACAAGGTCTAAGCAGAGACCATGTTGGAGAGGAGAGAATTTCGGTGGGCGTGGGCGGATTTTGATGGATGGCAGTTGTTGGATGATGGCCAATTGGGGGATCTGAAGACGTTGCCGAGCTTGAAAAGGTTCAATGGATAATCGCGAGGCTGCAAGGCTGATGACGGGCAAATGCATTGGCGCGGGTCCATGCCGCTAAACGCAAGCGCGTCGGACGTTTCTTTTGGTCGCCTCACGGGCTTTGAGACAGGCGACGCAAGTAGCAGTACACGAGTGTGTGCACCGTATAAAGACAAAATGGACGGCCCCCTAATAAGATATCAGGTGCTTTTTACAATGGGCAAAGTATTAGTATTTGTTCATTTAACAGGAATTTTTATTCCATTTTTATTAATTCATATTCGTCGTTTACATCTTGGTATCTTGAACACTGCCATCCATTCTCTCTCTATGCCACCCAACAACAAATATCATAACAAATACACTAAAGTCCATTTGCATCACATCATGAAGGAGGCTTCAAGTTATCCGTGGCTATTTTATAGAATTAGAATCTTGTTAAGAGCAGTCATTCATCGCATTTCAAGAGTAGCGCACCTTCAAGATGAAACAAGACGTTGGACTGGTAGTTTTTGAACATCTGGGCGACGAGCTCCACGTTCATGTTTTGGACATTAATCTCCTGCGTCGCATTAATAAACAGCATAATAGCTACATGACAATCATCCTTACCTGAAGGCTCTTGTTCATCACAACGATTGCCTCGTTTAGTTTTTCCTGCACTCATTAGTCAAAGCCTCACATCAGTCTTGGTAGTGGATGGCCATACGACGTTTGTGATGATACGCGAAAGCAGCAGGTTCTGCTGGTGCTCATGTGGGCTCTCCTGTACCTGAATTAGCTATCCCCGTTCAAACATTCATATGTGATTCTAATAAATACCATTTCTTGAAAGAAAAGCTTCCGCAGTTCCTCGATGTATGGGTGTTGATGAGATCAAATGTTATGGCAACTCAAGATGGAGGGGCTCTCAGTTAGCAGCACTTCCGCCTGTACCTTGTACTTTACAGCGCGCTGTCACGTCCTTCGGTGAGCTCAGCGAGAGCATCACACCCATGACTAAGCAGTAGTCCAAGGCTAAGAGGCTCTGACCTTGACCAGTTGAATCCCTTCGTCAGTTGCCTGATCATCCCGCCTCATCAATAATCTCTCCAAACGATCACCACAAACACAGATTCTCAATTCATCTATATAATCTCCTATATCCCGATCGATATCACATCCCATCCCGCCATGGCCGCTCCAACAGAAGCGCAGCTCGCGCATATCCAGCTACTCGAACAGCTCGACATCCACTCCATCCACAAGAACTTCCGCAACCCCAATTGGAAGCCCAACCAGCGCCGAAACAAGAACCTCAAGGCCATCGTAGGCGACGCGTCGAAACGAGAGGCCTCTGCCCTCGCCACACCGCAAGACGTCAGCGGCGATGCGACCCCCGCGGCCGACGATGGCCTCTCGACCAGCGGCACCTCGACGCCGGCCACAAGCACGAATGGGAACCCGCCGCCGCCGAACCTTGCGCAGGCTTCGCGTAGTTTGTCGAAGCTCGTGCTGGAGAAGACGTTGAAGCCGCCTGTGGGAGGGGCGGGAGCTGTGTCGGCCCCGAACGCGACGTACACAAATATCGAGTCGGCGCCGTCATTAGCACACTCGAAGCATTACTGCGATATTACGGGCCTTCCGGCGCCTTATTTGGATCCTAAGACTCGACTGCGGTATCATAACAAGGAAGTGTTTGGGTTGATCAGGACACTGCCTCAGAGCTCTGCGGAGCAGTTCCTGGCTGCCCGTGGCGCGCATACGGTGCTAAAGTGAGCGCCAGTGGATGATTATACGAGTTTGAATATCAATAGCACATTACAGGCTTTTTTTCTAGGAAGGGGGAATGCACCAATCACAAAGGAAGGGTATTTTAAAATCTATCGCAAAGGCGCACTGGGGTTGTTTATATTTTACACGGGCTTTTATATGGAGGAAATCATGTTGGATCCACAAAGTCAAGCCTCAACTATGCACCTCCCGCCTTTCGGCAAGAGGATGGCAATTGACGCTCCGGCTTAATCGGAATCGCGAGCTTGTTCTTTGCCCTGAACGAGTACCGAAAAACGTATGGGGAGACGTCTCAGTTGCCAGAGCTAGTATGGCGGTGGCTGTCAGGGCAAGTGGTAGCATGAATAATATGCAAACGTTTAATGATCAAGTTGTCCGTCGCTGTAGCTGTAGCTGTGATTGATTCTTCTTTTTCAGCAGAAGAGAAGCAAAAGAATAGCGAATTGGTTGTAGTATATCCATGAAAGAAGCAGATTTGGCGAGACGAGCATGTTGCTGGATGCGATGGCTAGGACCTTGAATCAAAGGCCAGTGGTTGAGTCACTTGAAATCTCGACCTCTGGTAGCTTTACCATTACCATCCCCGTCATGCACGCTGCATTTAAACAACGTAGAGCTTGTTGGTAGCATTGGGGAAGCAAAAGAAGGATGGATCCAAGGCTGCGAAATTTATTGTAAGAAAATATTCTAGTTGAAGCTCCAGTCCGCTTACATAACGAGTGGGTCACCATCCCAACGTTGTTGCATTTTAAGGTACGTGTAAATTATTACTCGCTATGCCTCTTGTATGGCTACCTAATAATGATCATGTTGGTTTACAAGGACGGACAAGAAGCGTAATTTTAACCATGGAACTGACGTTGAGCTGTATTAAGTATATGTCTAGGGTGTGCGCAAAGTTCGTATATATACAAAATATTAAAGAAGGTCATGCTCACGCCACTCCCCCCAACGCCGATTGATGCCATTGCCATCTCGGAGGCTGCCGCAGCCAGGCCATAGCTGACTTATTAATCTAATCCTTCTTTTTTTGTTGTCATCAAGTATGTGCATTTCTCAAATCGTGCCTCCGTTTTTTCACTGTCGGTTTGAAAAATTGTGTCGTCTCCCATCAACTCTGCTTCAAACAAGCCGGGTGAACCCAAGCCCGTTTACTGAGCCTTCTTGGCCTTGATCTGGGCCAACTTCTTCTCACGGCGTCTCTTGTGGGCATCGGCGCCGGCCTCGGTGTCGAGCATGTAGTCCCACCAGCGGAAGCTAGAAGCGTAGTTGCCAATGAACTTCTCGTGGTGCATGTCGTGGTGGTCGGCACCGGCCCAGACAGGCAGGAAGTGGCGCAAGCTCCAGGGGAAGTCGTAGCCGCTGTGGGCATCGATGGCCTGCAGAAGACGGAGGGCGATCCAGACGTACATGGTGAGCAGGTGGAGCTCGCCGGTGATGGCAAGGAGAAGGATGGGAGATCCGACGACACCAAGTCCGAGGAGACCAGTCTCAATGGGCGAAGCATACTCGGCAGCCAAGCCAAAGGGAGCAGAGTACAGGTGGTGCATCTTGTGGATGCTCCTGTAGAGAGGGCCGTAGTGAAGAGCGCGGTGGAACCAGTAGTGCCAGGTATCCTCCATGACGAAGAGGATGGCAATCTGCCAGGCCATGGTGAAGAGCGAGGGGAACGGAATGCCGTAGTCCATGCCGAAGTAGGTGGCGACGGGGTGGAAGAACCAGATCTGAGGCAGTTCGGCGGTGAAGTGGCTGATGAGGACGATGGCGGCGCAGTCCCATTGTTCCTTGAGGGTCGGGATCTTCTGAGACTGAATCTTGTATTTGTGGAAGTAGGGGATCTTGTCCATGATCATGAAGGGAATGCAGCGGCCGAAGTAGATGACCTCGTGCATGACGAAGCTCATGATGCCGGTGGCCAGAGTGTCATTCTGCATGAAGAGGTACCAAGCCTGAAAACTCTCAAGTTAGACTTTATTCTCGGATTCGCGTAGGGAAAAAAAGCGAGAAAAAAAAGGCAGAGGGTGCAAAACGTACAGCCCAGAGGCGCTCAAAGTAGTTGAGCTGAACATTGTATTTGCCAACTTCTTCGAGGACGTTGAAGTAGCCCTGCGTTTGGTTCAACGCGGTGAAAGTCGCGCTCCTATCAAAATTGCAGGTTAGAAAATTGGCCAGCCAGGTGCAAACGCGGCTCACTTACGCCACGTCCATGGTTGAGGCCCAATTGGTGAGATGCTGTTGAGATATCTTCCAAACTTGCTGAGGGGATGTAGGAAGAAGGAAAAGCTCCCAGAATAAAGGAGCGGAAGACTGGTGTAGATAAGGAGATGAGCTTGAGGAAAGGACAAGCGTATTAGGGGACTGGCAGTGGGGGCGAGAAGGGAGATTTTTATCGTCGGTTCGCAGAGTTGAAGGCTTTCATTGGCCGTGCTAACTGGCTAGTCAGGAGATGGACTTGTGTGGCCAAAAAGAACATTACATTGGGAAAAAAATTATGGATCCGCGCAATGAGCCCACAAGGGAACAAGAGTTTCCGTGCTCTGGGGATTCAAATGCGTGCGAATCGAATCGGAGCCACCCACGGCCCGCGCAGCCTCGCGCAATTGCTGCGGCGTGATAGGCCATGGTTGGGCGCTGATGCGCTGTGATAGGCTGTGGCGGGAGGGTGTTCCTGCATGGGCCGCATTCGTATTCGCATCGGGTGAGACAATCTGGGCGAATTTGTGTGGCTTGGTGCTTTCGTTCTCGCGATGAGCACACACACACACACACTCACACACACAATCTCATCTCGTACATACGAGCTCATACAAACTCAGCTAGCTCTCTTTTGCCTTCTGATCTGATCTTGATGCTTTGCTGACCCCATTTGCTCGTCTTTGGCACTGACCGCTTCCACGTGCGTGGAGCAGCGGCCGCCGCTCGGCATCTTTTGTGAGACAGCTTGCGGCATTCTCAAGTTTTATTTTACTTTTTTATTTTCGTTATTTAATTTTATCTTTTTGAACAAGGTGCTAGGGGTGCTGTACTGTGCTTTGCCCATATATCTTCTTTTGGATAGACAGAGGCAGGGCTACAGTACGCAAGCGACATGTACCCGCCACTTTGGGCAGCTTTTTTATCGGAGACCTGGTAATTGGATGGGGCAGATCTACAAAGGGGCTCCATGTAGAACAGCCTGACGCTGGATATTGCCATCAAGTGCCCATGTGCTGTACGCGCACTTACAGTAATAGTATTCCAAATTTTGGGGTCCGGTTTGATTTTTGGAGTCGCAACTGCTAGAGCTGTCTATGATCTCATCAAGGGCATTGGATTCTACAGTGGCCACTCCAGTGGTTTAGCACCCGGCCATAGCACCCATCGCATTTAAGCCTCTAATAGGCGACAGTAGTGACATCACAGCCAATTGCAGCTCCGACGAGGCACTGGACAGTTAAACACATCAGCACCCCAATAAGAGATACGCAACTCTGCTCAGCCATTCTCGCCTCATCCCCCCCATCATCTCCAAATCTCGACATTAGCTTCATCCTCTTCCCCCTATTCCTGTGCATGACGTGAGCTGTTCGTTCGTCGCTCCGAGTACGAGCCATCCAACAATCAATCGCGGCGTTTCCATATTCTGGAGCTCAGGAAAAATTCGGGCACAAACTGCCCCACGCAGAAGCTCCTCCTCCTCCTCTCTTCTCCTCCTCTCGCAGAGCAGCAAACCGCGGATGGATCGATAATACTAGCCGCGCCCACCTGTTTACCAGTTTACTCTCGGCCAGCTGTAATTCCGGACGCTGCCTGTGGTGTGATGGTCTGACTATCGTCCAAGCACCTCCGGATTCGACTCCACCCGCAACCTGGTCCAGCTCCAGCCCAGATCGATGCAGATTCAGCAAGGTTAACCTAGCCCTGGTCGAGACAGCCGGACCGTTCGCTTGTCTGATCGTTTCATCGGCTCATACAATTTTAAACCATGTCGCTGGTTGCCGAGTGAGTTTGTTTGCGGCCCCCCTCCCAATAGCTTCTAGAGCGACCTATTGCTGTGCTGACTTTGCTAATCTCTTGCAACAGCCAAGTGCGGCGACTGGATGCCTACCTCGACCGTCTCCCTGTCCTATCCGAAGAGGCTTCTGAAGATGGGGTTTCCGAAGTTGGGCACCCCTTTGCCGTCACAGAGGCGCTGGACGTTCCGCACCTGGACCGTCTGCTGGGCATCATTCGCTCGCTGAGCACAACCTCGTCTTCTCAGCCGCTACTCTCTCTCGAACGTGTTAAACTCCTCCTCGACGAATCAGGCATTCCTGCGATAGCGAATAAGGGCCATGGCACCACAGGCGGGGCTTATGCACAAACCAAGACACCGTATGAAAACGAAATCGAGTGGCTCCTTGTCTCCAAAGCGACGGTTCAGGTCTATGGAGCTATTCTCAACACGCTGGTTGATCGCATTGTCCCCTTGAGCGATGATTTGTGGTATTGGGACGGAGTCTTGAGCTCCTACAGCTATAGCAGTATCTACGCGGTACAGACATCTCCTCTCCGGCTGTTGGCGTGGTCGCATGACATATACCAAGCCAGCCGGGCACGATTACGCTCCTTGTCTGCGGCAGAGGCTTCGGCCGAGCTTGTCGAGTCTACACGATCCACCATCTCACAGCCATGGAGCAGATTCTACGGCGTTGTTCGGGACAGTATTCGGGAGCACTCATTTGCCAACATACAGCGAAAAGTACTCTCGCCCGTTGCTCTATGTCGAGCCGAGGCTAGGCGCAAACAGGCGCACCTGCGAAAGCTGAGGGAAATGACAGCCAGCGGTCTCGGAGTGCTCATGGATGAGGGCCTTCAGCTAGGCCACGACGATGAGAGAGCTGGGGCGCAGGATCATGAAGACCTTAAGGGGGTCGTTGAGCGCAGCGTAGCATTGATGGACATGGTTCTCAAGGAGGCATGCAGCCTGGAAGCCAATATTCATGACTTTGAGGAAAAAGTGTTTGCCGGTGTCGAAGAAGACGCTGAGCTATCCGTGCATGTCGAGGAAGACATGACTCCCTATCGCCCAAGCACCCTGGCTCGCCGACTGCTGCAGATAATTGACAAGACGCTACCCCAACATATCAACGCCATGCAGACTCTTGCCAATGAAAACGGTCGACCGCCGGTTATCATTCGATACTGGTTGCCGGTTCTCATCGGTCTTACGTCTTCTACTACCATTCTCAAGATCTTGGTCAACCGCAAAGCAGATATTATCCAATGGATCACGGATTTTGGAAGCACGCTGCGAGATTTCTGGATTCATTGGGTCGTTGAGCCAACCGAAAAGGTCATCAAGACGATTCGGCACGATGAGACGAGTGAAATTGCCATTATGAGCAGAGACAGCCTCAAGGCTGATCGAGAGAGCCTGGAGCGAATGGTTGTCGACTTTGCCACCGACAAGCCTCACTTTGCTGTTGGTGGTTCATCCATCACCGAATCCCAAATCGCAGACATTCGCTCCAAAGTGGCTGAAGGCGATGTGACCCCGGTTCTTCGAGCGTACGAGCAAGACCTGAGAAGCCCCTTTGTCGGCGCTGTTCGTGGTGATCTTGTCCGATCTCTCCTTATCCAGGTTCAGAAGACAAAGGTTGACCTCGAAGTGGCCATGACTGGCATTGATTCGCTCCTCAAGAGCCAAGAGCTGGTTTTTGGGTTCGTGGGCCTGACCCCTGGTGTGTTTGTTTCTTTCGGCGTCTTCCAGTACTTCCGCAGCATCTTTGGCGGCCGATCTGGACGGCGCCATAACAAAGCCTCTGGCAAGGCCATTCGCATCCTTCGAAACATTGACCGTATCTTATCCGAGGCGAGACCGACGGAGAACAATGTCTTGTCCTACAAGGACCACGGCCTTTTGCTGTGCGAGGTTCACGTGCTTCGTAATCTGGCGAGCAAGCTGATGCCGGATAACATACAGAAGGAGTTTTTGGAGGATCTGGACGACCTTGCGAACGTCAAGGGGGTGCACATCCAAGCAAAGGCCCTGGAGAGGATTCGCTGGGCATACGCAAGGTGGCTTAGGTAAACCGGACAAAATATATTTTTACATATCGGAGAGCAATTCTTTTCGAAAGAATTCTTGTTTGACTAGAAGAGAGATAGATAGCCGAGTGAGCATTGTAAGAAGCATGTCAATTTCGTCTCCCATTTTGAAGCAACACCTTCGATACCATATTCAGTGTGCATTTATTTGCGTATTAGTCTAGGGTACTCCGTACTTGAAAATCTGTATCGCCTGATGCCTCCAAATCACCACGAATCACCATGTTCCATAACCCGCAACCCGTTGCGCCATTGCCCATGTTAAATGCTTCTTATAACAAATAATAATGCTGAAAGAAAGTTTTGTTGAAAACGCTCTAATTGTGTACTCCGATGACTCATGCTTTTGTGACCCTTTACCTGGTGTCCCAATGATGATGCTAGATTAAAAAATATTTGTGAAGGAAAATAGTTAATGCTTAAACAGTTTCGCTGTCGGTGGGAGGTTCTTCTTTCTCGCGGAGGTCCTTGAGGCAGGGAGCGAAGAACATTTCGCCAGTGATGACGAGCTGTACGGTCCTCAGACTGACGAGAATCCAGAGGAGGACGACAGTTAGAGAGATGATCTAGCAAACAGTATGTTAGATGGACGTTTTCCACAAGATAACTCATATAGATATAGAGAGGAGAGGCAACTCACCATGGTTGCATATTTGAAAAACTCGCTGCCCAGATTCTTCCACAGAGCATTGGTGCAAGTTCCCCATACGCCGAGCGGGAAAGTGAATCCCCACCAGCCCATGTTGAAGGGGAACTGGCGCGTGGTCCTGAGGCTGATGAGTGCGAAGCAGACCCAAGCGAGAGCGAACCCCCACATGACGATGCCGAAGAAGATGCCGAGGAAGTACAGAAACTCTGCGCCTCGCACGGGATCGACACCAGCGACGTGGAACATTTCCGTCTGGGGAATCACCTTGAGGGCGACCTTGCCGAGCTGCTGGATGCCGAACCCTCCTTGGCCGAGGGGTCCCACGGGGAGAAAGACGGAGACGATGACTTCCCGGGGAGGAAGAGAGTGGATGGTCAGGCGGTGGAAGTAGAGGGCCATGACGCAGCCGGAGAGGGCCTGGCCGATGCCCCAGAGGACGTAGGAGACGATGAGCGTTGCGTAGGCGTGGCTCGCGGAGGGTAAGGCGTCGGCGACGATGCCTCCCGTGGCGGCGGCGACGACGGCGGGGACGATGGGGAGGAGGAGGGTTGCGGTGGTCTTGTCGAGGCCGGGGCGGTGGCGGTGCATGACGATGAAGGGCATGGAGATGCAGGTTGCCATTGAGATGAGGACGTCGATCCACCAGAATGCCCAGGCGAGGTAGATGAGCCAGGGGCCCCATTGGGCGCAGGCGAAGATCATCATGTTGATGATGGCTGGAGGGGAGAGTTGGTTAGTTTATAGGTGTTGAGATGAGATGGGAGGTTACGTACTGGCAAATCCCATGGGGAAGCAGCCCAAGAACAAAGATTGCGCGGGATGTGAAATCATGGCCATCCATATTTCAGGGTAGAGCGTATATCGTAGGAGCGAGATGATGCAGAAGATTGTGAAGAGCAGGATGTTCAAGGCGAAGAAGATGTAGGAGATGATGTGTAGCCAGTATCCGTTCCAGGGGAGGTTGAAGAGGAGGATGGAGACGATGCCCGTGCCCATGTTTACGGCGAACCATCTTTTCGAGATTATTGTGTTAGTTTACTCTGACTTCAAATGATGGAATTTGATTTCTTTTTCTTTTGGAAGTGGTGGGTGTATTTGGGTGTAAGTGAGAGGTTGGAGCGTGTATGTGAGACTTACGATGGGGTAAAGTTGCGGACGATTTTGCGCCATCCGCGGTTATTCTTGCAGGGTCTTGATTTTGAAGGGCATGGAGGAGTATCGGGAGTATTAGCATCATCATCGCTGCTGCTGTCGTTGTTGTCGTTGTTGGCATTATTTTCTGGTTGTGGCGGCTTCTCGGTTATTGTTCCGAGTTGAGCATCTGCCGGCCTGGCTGTTGTAGTCGCCATCATGATGGAGAGTCTCCAATGAGACCAAAAACTAATTCAAAGTGATAGTTGTAAAAACACCGAAGCTTCAATTGATGTTAATAAAAATTGAGGAAGTCGTCCAATCGTCGTATTTATGAATGTCTTGAGACTATTGCTTTAGGCATAGCCCTCTCGGTATTCGGGGCGTTCGCTATGACGTTATGTTTGTTGTGTGTAAGCCACCAAAGGGATGCAAGATGCAGCGGTTCGTCGGAATGAGTGAGCCGAAGGATTTACTTTTCGGGAATAGGGGCAAGCGATGAAATTGAATGAATTGAATTGATTCTCTCTTTTCATGTGAATGGGATCGAGTTGCCGGTCTGCCGTTATATAAACCTTCTAGTCATAGCGACTGAGGCAAAAGAATTTTCTTTGACTAATTGGTTTGTTCGCCCCCTAGTCAGATGATGCACCGGCCAGCCGGCCGTCCAGGTACGGAGGACCCTTTTTTTTTTCTTCCCTTCACCTGCGATGAACCGGTCGGTGACGGGGGATCCACCAGTATCAGATTCTAGAAGATTACCTAGCAGCTACAAATCCAGTTTTTTTTCCTGAATGGTAGCTGCTCAGCCCTCTGACGTGCAAACATGATTCACATGGGCCGCCGCTATTCGCTCTTTTGGCGGCTGCGAATCTGGGGAAAGCTCGGCATCGGGGCGTGATGGGGGGCGGCTGTCGGTGGGAGATGGATATGGCTGACCAGGGCTGCCTTTGTGTTCCGTTTGGGCGACGGGCCGAGATGCGGGTTTGTGATGATGAGTGCTGGATGTAAGTGCCGAGCTGAAATGTGTCTTTTGGCATTGTTTTGGTTGTCTTGGGCGGTTATTGCGGCATCGGGTAGAAGAGGAGCGGGTACGTTGCGGTGGTGATGATGTCCGTGATGACGATGGATTTTTGGGATTTTTGGAAGAATAGACCGTAAGTGAAGCTGGAGAAAAACGCAATTCGGCAGGTGAAATAACACTAGACAACGGATATTGCAGCTCTCCACTCTTGTTGCGAGTCAAGTTACGGAGTTTGTGATCAAGGTAAGATACGAGATGGATGACCTGAGTAATAGCTTCGCCATGACTTGGACGGCTCTAGGAATTGAGGTTGATGGGTTCAATTACCTTATGAATTTAATTTCATTGTCAGCAGTATGTTTGGTATATTAGGTTGGAATGACTTGTTTACATTTAACAACAACATCGATATATGGCTAGGTGGTCAAGGTGATTCATCATTCACCACCGAGGTGCATCGCGAACCAGATGGAGATGAACATTATAACGGAGATAAGGACTCTTTTGGAAACATAATTCCATTGGCATATCATCGTCGCCCTCATTGCATACTCTGGACACATAAGCTCGGCCCAGCAGTTCCGTTCTTTACATGGCAGTTCGCCCTACCTAGCTGACATACGAAGTTCCCCATCAAGTACATCAGATATCACCGCGGTCCACCTTGTGACAGCCATAGGTTACGATTTACAGAATTTTCTTTTCTTTTTTCTTTTCTTTTTTTCTATTCTTTTTTTCTATTCTTTTTTTCAAGAATTTTTTCATCCGTGCACTCTGCCAGACTGGCTCGTGAGTGACTAGTAGTCGAAGAAAAAAAATCCCCAATCACCAAAGGTAATCCAACACATGCTGTCTCACTCACAATATTAGATGAAAGATCCTTCAGTCAAAGCGGGTGGAGCACAAGCAAACTTCCTATTGAAAAGCTTGGCGATATTTGTGGAACTTGAAAAGCACATTCCGTGTCCACCAATTCAACTCTATATTGACTGAGATTCGACCTCTCCAGGTTCCGTGCCGAGTGACCGAAATTTACGACTGTTCAGGGCGGATGTCGGCGGCGGATATCGGAGAACCCCGAGCCGCTGCCGTCATTTGATGTCTTGGGTCTCGTATGTACCTTTGTACTCCGTTCTCCGTCCATCCCGCATCTTATCTTATAAGTGGAACAGCGCCACCAATATAAGACATACATAGATTGACAAGGTCTGCGATTCTTGCAAAGAAAAAAATTACCATCAATTCAGATATAAATAATTGACATTTCAGGGGCAGATAAGGCGATAACGAGTAGGGAGAGCACAGAGTTCTAGATCTTCCGCCAACCCCCTTTCCATTCGCATATCGCAATCAGTCACTGAACATCTCTCAAGGTTCCCTTGAACTTTTTCCCTTAGCACGACGCTACTGCTCCGAGCATGTACCAGGTTTCACGAAGCCCCACGCTTGGCGGATACTGTCCGTCTGGTCACCAAAAAACCTGAACGTTCGTCTCAGTTCGATGCTCGGGTCCCTATCGCAGAGCCTCTCGTGAGACCTGTGACATTCCAGGCTGTAAATCCAAGTCCAAGTGCAAAGTAACCACGTCTAGAATCGGGGTTTCTTGAATCTGACAATGTCCGGTCGTCATCATTTCGTAGCAATCTCATGTTATCTCTGAGGCTGCGCGTCAGCAGTTCACTGCACCGCCTAAACTCTGGCTGGCCATTGTGCGCTCCTAGCGCCTGGCCGTCCAACCAGATTGTGCAAAACTTGCGCGGCCTAATCCACCGATAGTTGCCAGGTGTACCCGTTCCCCGTTTGCCGTTGCTCGTACAGGCGATCATCCACCATTGCCCTTTTCTTTCTCGTGTGGCTTGAGGGTCAATCGAGGATTTTGACAGGCCGACACCGGTTGCACTACCCTCCGTCGGGGGTTTCGCTCAGCTGACCAGACACGAGAGACACCGGCCATCCCCGCCCCCAGTCGGTGTGTCGCTTTTCGTTGCGTATCTCTGAGATCTTGATAAATGCACCCGTCGTATCGTTCTGTATTGCCCATTCGTTAGATCCCTTATAGCATACCTCCCTATACAATCCATCCTCTATAGCCATCATCAAAAGATACCATCATCATGACCGTCAACGTTGTGTCTAGCAGCCAAGCGCTCGGTGGCGTCGGCGACGTCGTAGCGCACAAGGGGGATCGCTTCGAAGAACTCGTGCTGGCGCTCAAGGACGCCCTTGGCCCGTCGTCGGGTTTGACGTCGGACGATGTCGACGTCGGCTTCCTGATGGAGCTTATGCGCGACTATGATGGCAATGACATGAAGTGGTCCAAGTATGCATTTGGCGACGGCAGCAGAGGATACACTCGTAACCTCGTCGATGAGGGAAATGGCAAAAGCAACCTGGTAGGTCATGTCTCGAAACCTCGTACAGGTGCATCCAGTGTATTGACAAGAAGCAAACTAGCTTGTACTCGTCTGGTCCCCAGGAAAGGGCAGCCCCATCCACGACCACGGAAACGCGCACTGCGTCATGAAGATTCTTCGCGGCGACCTCACTGAGACTCGCTACGCCTTCCCAGAGAAGGACGAGCCCGAGGGACCGATGACTGTCATCTCCGAGAAGACATATAAAGAAAACCAAGTGACATACATGGCCGACGAGCTCGGCCTCCATAGAGTCTCCAACCGTGGCAGCGACTTCGCTGTCTCGTTGCACTGTAAGTTGCATCGCGGCCTCAAGACACTTGTGCTGGACCTGACCTAACAACCTCTTCAGTGTATACTCCTCCCAACGTAGCAAGGGAAGGCTGCCACATCTTTGATGAAAAGACTGGCAAGCGAAGCCATGTGCCCGGCTGCATGTACTTTTCGATGTATGGCCGCCTGGTCAAGGAGTAGCAAGCAGCAGACTTGGCAACGTGTGCATCGGGTTCATAGGAAGCGGCGTTTTGGCGTTGGTTTTGGAATGTCTTTCTCATAATCGTCTTGTTGCCTGTATTGTTTTAGTTCATGGTTCTGGGTGTCGTTGGGTAGCATCTGCCATGTTCATCCATGGCGGAGAAGAAGCGGTCCTCAGCGACGGATATACAGCGAAGCACAGCATTTTTGGTACTGAATGAAACGCCTCATCGCATACAAGCTCGTCTCCCCTGTTGTAGCAAGAAAGAAGAGTGTAGTTGAAAGAGAAGCAAGGTTGGACGCATGTCGTTGATATTCTGGCTCTTGTTCTGGAGAGCCATCGATGGCGTGATTTCGGCTAGACCTAATTGGGGACAGTCGAGTGCTTGGTGGTGACGGATCTCGGCGCACTTTTTATGGGGGTTACGGAGGAATTACGGTATTCTGGCTGCTTAGTCACGGTGATTATAAGCATTCACAGGCACAAAAAACACGAGACAAGATGTTTTAGACGGTAGGAAGTGTATTATGAGGAGCTGTGCTTGTATTGATGTGTTGATTCCCTCCATGCGTGGGACATGATTGTGTGGATGCCCGACTAGAGAGGGACTAAGGCGCCTGTCCTCCATACTGCTTACAAAATTGGTACGAGAGCTGCCAAAAGTCGGAGTGACATGCTCGGCCTGCCAGATTACTCGCTGGTTGCTGGTATCTCTGACACGTCACATGACCTCGCGTTTGCAGTCTTGCTCGTACTCGTAATTGGCTATCAGTAAATGCGACGCGAAGTCAACTGGCGGACCTGCCATAATTGTAGAATTTAGCAGTTTGAGAAGAAGAGAATTGATAGAGATGCTCGGCTCTAGAATTTTATATCCCTTCAACAACCTTAGACATCAAAATTCCTATCTTTCAAATTAATATCTCTATATTTTATAGCAACTATTTAAAAGCATTCATTCTCGATACATCAGCATGCCTCGTCGCAAGCGTGCCGCCGCCGAGTTCATTGATCTCACAGGAGATTCCCCTGAGCCAGTTCGCAAAAGACCAGCTGTATCTTCTTCGCAAACTTCTTGGGCACCTCCTCGCCTAAATTATGCATCTCAGAGGAGCCAATCATTTGCTTATCCAGCGGCTACACAAGAGCCAGACTATCTGGACCTGACGCAAGACGATGACACCGCTGAGAAAGAGTTTTATGGCACTTTTGGTTCGTTTCTTCCCGCAAGTCAAGTGTTTGTCAGTGTAATGCTAATTCTTCTTTATACAGATGGTAAAATCGTTGGTGTTAGGTACTATGCTGGATATGCTTCGCCTGGCGAGGCCGTCCTGTGTCGCAGAGAGCCGGAAAATCGGGTATGCATCAAGCATAGCAGCTGGTTTGGCATCATCAAGTAATGGAGCTAATACGCAAACAGTATGACAAAAATGCTATCCGCATAGACAACGTGCTTCACCAGCAAATAGGCCACTTGCCTCGCACAATTGTTGAGAAGCTCGCCCACTACATCGTAAGTTTGGCGCCTCTAGGTTTCATCCCTGTAAGCCTACAGCTAATACGGAATAGGACTCTGGAGATCTCACCGTGGAAGGCCAAATCATAGGAGAAAAGGCCTACTACGATTGTCCCATAAGATTGTCCTTTTACGGGCCAAGTGACTTTGCAGAGCGGACTAGAATCGAGACTGCTCTAAAGGCAGATAAATTTGTCAAGGCTACCCAGCTGAAGAAGACCAGGAAGGAAGCCGAGGCACGTAGGGTAGTGCTTGGGCTATCTCAAAGCAGATCGACAGCTGGCTTCGACACTACTCAGGCTGTTCCCGAAGTATCACTCGAGGAAATCCTCCTGTCCAGCGATGCAGTCGAGTTCCGCAAAAGTGGCGACGCCATCAAGACCCTGGCAATGGGCGAGGATGAGCTGTCCAAGATGCCGCAGGCCGAACAACCCAGCCAGCTCAAGTCTACTCTTCTGCCATATCAGCTACAGGTATATCGGCACCAAATCTTTCTTGCCCTTCTTTGTTAGCCCTTATTTGCGTCAAATCAGAACTAACAGCGCGTAAAAAGGGCCTGGCTTGGATGCAATCGAAAGAGAGCCCCAAACTTCCAGCTGTGGGCTCGGATACAATAACCCAGTTGTGGAGGCGCGACAACAAAGGCCGATTTTGGAATGTCGCCTCGGAATTCATCACCTCCAAGCCACCAACGCTCTTCTCAGGCGGTATTCTTGCGGACGATATGGGCTTGGGAAAGACACTCCAAATCATCAGCTTAATCCTTACTGGTGGCCCTGGTTCAACGCTAATAGTTGCTCCCGTTAGTGTGATGAGCAACTGGGAGCAGCAAATCCGAAGGCACGTCAAAGAGGAACATCAACCTAGTATCCTGATATATCATGGTGCCAAGAAAGTGGCAGCTGAAGAGCTGGAGGGATACGACGTTGTCATTACCAGCTATGGCACACTTGCCAAGGAACTGGATCCCGGCGTTAGCAAAACTCTCTTGAGCCAAAAGAAGAATTGGCGGCGAGTTGTGCTCGATGAAGGTCACACAATAAGGAACGTCAAGACCAAGGCGGCTCTGGCAGCCTGCGAGCTCCACGCCCAGTCCCGTTGGGTGTTGACTGGAACTCCAATGTGAGTGCCGTGTTACAATTGGTCTTTTATTATTTTCATTGCCACGATGCACTAACACATCACCAGTGTCAATTCTGTCAAGGATCTCCAATCTCTAGTCAAGTTTCTGCATATCACAGGAGGCATCGAACAGCCCGAGATCTTCGGCAATGCAATCTCGCGCAAACTGATGATGGGCGATCGCAGTGGGGAGGCCCTTTTGCAATCTTTGATGCAGGACATCTGCCTTCGACGCAGGAAAGACATGAAATTCGTCGACCTCAAACTTCCCAAGAAGACAGAGTACCTCCACCGAATCACATTCCACCCAGAAGAACAGGCCAAATACGACGCTCTATTGTATGTCAACTACATTATTTTCTCGTCTCACATATTCTTGATTCAAGGATTTGGTACTGACTCACTTGTAGATTTGAGGCCAGGGGCGTGCTGGAGGAATACCAGGCCAGATCGCAAACGGGACAGAAAGGCCGCTTCCAAAACGTCTTGGAGCGCCTTCTTCGGCTTCGACAGTCGTAAGTCACCTGCTCATTGTTTGATGCTGCTTGCTGATGTGTTATAGATGCAACCACTGGACTCTATGCAGAGAACGGATTAATGATCTAATGCAGATGCTCAAAGACCAAGACGTTGTACCCCTGACCGAGAAGAACCGTGCCCTGTTGCAGGAAGCTCTTCGGCTGTATATTGACAGTCAAGAAGAGTGCGCAATCTGCTACGACTTACCTACTAACCCAGTGATTACAAACTGCCAGCATGTGTTTTGTCGCCACTGCATCTCCAGGGCAATTCAGCTGCAGCACAAATGCCCCATGTGCCGCAATCCGCTAACAGAAGAGAGTCTGCTGGAGCCAGCCCCAGAAGGGACATTCGACAAGAACTTTGACACCGAACAGCAGAGTTCAAAGACAGAGGCAATGCTGCAGATAATTCGGGCCACGTTAAAGAATGATGGCTCGAAAATCGTCATATTCTCACAGTGGACATCATTCCTAGACATTGTACAGAAGCAGCTCGAGGGTGCTAGTTTGAAGTACTGTAGGATTGATGGAAGCATGAATACAGACAGACGAGATCAGGCCATCGATGCTCTTGATAATGATTCAGAGACTCGCATCATGCTGGCCAGTCTGGCGGTTTGTAGCGTGGGGCTTAACCTTGTTTCCGCGGATACAGTCATTTTGTCTGACAGTTGTAAGTCCTTCCTTTATTGGCATTCACCCATGTTGTACATCTCATTATGTGTTTATACTTACTTGTATTCTCATAGGGTGGGCGCCAGCAATCGAAGACCAAGCCGTTGATCGAGTACATCGTCTCGGCCAAAGACGCGAGACGAAGATTTGGCGTCTCGTCATGGAAAACACTATCGAAGAACGTGTGCTGGATGTCCAGCAGGAGAAGCGCGACCTGGTTACCAAGGCGTTTCAAGAAAAGGACAAGGCGAAAAAGTCTAATGAGACGAGAATGGCGGATGTGATAAAGTTGCTTTCTTAGACAGATACATTAGGCGGCGCAACTTGGTTCCCGATGGATCTCCACATGATGTATATGATATAGACGATGCTATCAGCTTAAGCATAGTCCTGAGATTTCCGCGGAATACGACATAAACACGGGGGATCTCTTTGCTCCGTCTACCTGGGGTTGATAGAGGCGGTATAGCTTACGGTGCTGACATATGCTTACATACGAGAGATTATGGAAGCAGTCAATGTCACCATATACACTGAGTTGTGGTTAATGAGGAGATGTGACTACCTGATCAATACCATCTACTTCTGCTCACCTAATCTCCTCATCTCCAGCATTCACTAGCTTACTAGAAGCCGCCTGGATCCTTTGCAATACGAGAGGTCCAATATACAACGTCACTGTAAAGGGTAGGTAAGTTTTCGATCAAGGGTAGTTGTAAACCAATTATAGCGTTTCATACATTAAGTCGGCATGATTTGTAAATACGATTTGTTGGTTATAAATCGTATGAGTAAGCTCAATCTTTCCTAAACCAAGGCAACTTTTCCATGGCATGTATGTATTAAGAAATAAAGTCAGAGTGGACATTGCTTGAATTGTTGCGTTGATACGCTCTGACTGACTTTCCCCTTCTATTCGGGGCAAGGTCTAACCTAGAAAGAAGTAGATATAGCGTAAAACATTGATTAAGTTGCAAAGAAACTTTCAAACTGGGCTGAATCCTTTTAGCCTAATATAGAGCGAGTTTATAATACCGATTATGATTAACCCGTTATTTGTATTTTCATAAGGTAGGAATCGGAGAGACATGGAGTTGGAGTTGACAACACTTTCCTCGTATTATGTAACCCCACTAGACAAGATAATAAACGCGGTGGAGACTAAACGGAATACAGTTGGTTTGGGTTGTTAGTGGCAGGGACTCTGTGAGACCTTAACCTAAAATCACTCAAGCCACGAGACTCACTTACAGAGCAACTAAGCTGACTTTGGCTGACCATAGAGGAATGACTCGGATTCTATCGTTATCATCCATCTAGCGGCGGATATGTTATTTTGGGAGCACCTAGATCAGGTAATTTATACCAAAGAGGGAAGCGTGCAGCAAGAGGTTTCGTGCGAGTTCGTGCGAGTTTTCACAATGAAATCACAACTCTTGATACCCTCATTTTTGTCAATAATTTCCCTTAAACTGAGGAACAGAAGAAACCATTATTTATTCTCTTTCAAAAGGTTAGAGAAGGATGTAATCTTTAATTCATCTCCAGCTACAATTAATAAACTACATACTAAGCTTAATGATTTGTCTATTTCTCGTCCGATTCTAACTTTTGGTCAATCTTACATCGTTAGATGGCAACCTGTCTGATTTATAAACAGACGGTTATTCGCCTCGACTAAACACCAATTAGTAATCTACGACCCTACAGGGAGATCTCCATAATGGCCTGCGTTGTTCTAATCATGGGGTCCCTTTCCGAGGCTGTAAGATGGAAAATAAAATCATGGCTAGTTTCGGAATGGTTCCGAGTGGCTACCAGAAGTTACCGGGGGAGTATTTAAACACAATCCGTCTCGCCGACGTTGAAAAAGAGCCAACAGCTTGCCCAACATATTAGTTAAAGAGCTTTCTATCTTTTCTATTCTCCTTAAGGAAACATCTACGGCATAATACTTCGATCTAGTAACCATGGCTGTGGTTCCGTCTTCCAAACCACACATCTTCGTCATTCCCGGGGCATATCATCCAGGTTCCACTTTCAGCCTATTCATTCAATCACTCGAGGCAGCAGGATTCTCCGCTGAAACTACTACAAACCGCAGTGCCGGCAACGCAGGCATCACCGTACAAGACGACGTGGCACACGTGCAATCTCTACTCATCCCTCAGATCGACGAGGGGAAGGACATTGTGGTCGTCGCCCATTCATACGGCGGCGTAGTTGGATCGGGAGTCATTGCAGGCCTGGACAAAAGGGGTAGAGAAGCCCGAGGTTTGAAGGGAGGCGTCATCGGGATCATTTGCATCGCGGCTCTTATGACCAAGCCGGAGAAGTCGATTCTTGAGATGAGGAAGGGTGGGGCGTGGTCACCATGGGTTGATACAAGCAAAGTAAGTTGAACTCCCGTTTGCTTGTTCTCTCTCTTTAGTCTTGTCAAGTAGTGTGTAGTATCTGCATCATGATAATATGCTAACTGTCCATCAGCTCGAAATCGAAGGCGTCACATACACGAGGAACCAAATAGAGACCTTTTACCACGACGTCTCTCCCGAGCTAGCCAAAACCATGATTGCAAGTTTAACGTCACAGTCTGGGCTGTCAGTGCAATCGAAGCCTGATGCAATTGGCTGGCTAGATGGTGTGTATGATGGCCGTCGCGCGTATATTCGTTGTCTTCAGGATGGCGCATTGCCTCTTGCGGCGCAGGACGGCTTGCTTGCTCAATCGGGGGTCGAATGGATAATCAAGTCCTTGGATGCTTCGCATAGTCCGTACTTGTCGATGCCGGATGAATTGACGAACGTGGTGGCGGAGATAATATCGGAGTTTGCAAAGAGCTGAGTGTTTGTGTCACCTGTGACGGGCTTGGATTCGCGGTTTGTTAACATGGTGTTTAGTATATACCACATGAATCTGAAGGACAGATGAAGAATACTAGCATCAAGATTTGTTTTGGCATGTTCTTGATCGTCTTGAAAAGAAGTTTCACCAACTTACTCAGCCCTCTAAACGTGATGCCGGATGTGGTGCTGGTGAGAAGATCAGTGAAGTCAAGATAGCCCCCATCTGGTAGAAGACTGCTAACAGTTATTAACTAGGCCTTTCGTATATACTCAGACATAGATGCCTAGCTTCGTTAATTAAACCCATCGGCTCCCTTGATCCAATTTTTCGGCAAGCCACAGGCACTGGCTGTCCTCCTGACTCGCTTTTGCATCCTTGAGGAATCATAGGACCAAACTTTGATAATAGGGATGCCCCTATTCGATACTTCCACACAAATGTCTCCGTATCGCATGATTTAATATCAAACATCAAACAACTCATCCCCAAAACCAATATTATGGATTTCGGACATGTAACGCCTCCGCGATATGGTCGTACACGCACGCACTCCCTCGCAGCAACGGGCTTCACTTACATACAATCGCGAGCTGACTCAGCGGAGCTATATCCCACCGGTGACCATCTATCTATATCATCAAACAAACAAACAAACACGAGGTCTATTTCCCATGGAAACTCCTATATTCCAAAATTCACCTACAACAATACGGAGATAAACCACGGAATCAATATTCTAAAAAAATCTTTTCGAAGAAATTTCCTTTTGGTTTCGTCATCGCGCACATTATCATTCCTCCGCAGTTATTGTTTACCCATCCCGCCGATTAGCTAAGCCAGATGTCGGCCCGCCTGGGGCTGTTCGCGCCGACAGCGAAGCTCCGATGCTCCGACCTCCGATCTTCTGTTTGGTGAGAGCCGTTGCTTGTAGAACGCGATGGGAGCGAAACCAACTGCGTATTTTGACGCTTTCTGTGTATTTGCAAAATGAAAACAATGGTTGCAGTATTTGATACTTATAGGAAAAAGAGATGCCAAAAAGCCAAGGCTCTAATATATTCAGCTACCAGCCCTGCTGTCTCTACGGAGTATCTATCTAGAAAATGAATACCCGGGCCTGTCTCAGTCTCAGTCTTGTCCATCTATCCCTCTGTAAGCACACAAGCTACCTAATACTCGTATATCCAGCGTATCATCGGCCGCGCCAAAACAAGTCTCCTAATAGCCTATCCGTTTTAACCTACCATTCCCCTTACGGCCCCCGTTTTTTCTTCCCCCCTTCCCGTTAACGTTAAAATTCATGCCGCTCACTCACTTCACCACCCAACCAACGCGCGCCCGGACCTACGTGGTTGGTATCCCCATCCACCTTCTGAACCCCGGATCTTGCACAAAGTGCGAGCACCGATCACCACATGTTTCTGTTTTCCCGGTCGGCGGCCTAGACCGGGGCCTCTGCCTGCTAAGCAACACCGGCCGTCGTTTGCGTAGCACAAAGGCCCGGGCTAGGCCAGGCTGTCGGTCATGGACTCGCGCGAAAGCGAAAGCGGACAGCGCAGCTGAGCTGCGGAGGATTTTTGAAATCAAAAAGATAACTAATGTACAATGACGGAGGCAGCTCGCCTCGTTGGTTTCATGTAATATATTTTCTTTTTTACTATATTACTAGATGTGGGCAGTAGTTGCCAAGTCCTTTCTTTTTCCCATTCTGGTCACCCTCGCCAACAACCAACCCCCTTGTTTACCTGATCACCTCGAATTGAATATAATTATTCCATCTCTCGCTCGTGTTGGTATTTCGATCTCTTGGCCTTGCGCAAACGAATATAGTCGACTTGTGTTGTCATTGTCGAGCGTGCATGGTGGTGTGATTTGGGACGACGACTTATACGCATCTCCTCACGCCAGCATATCCATCACCTGAATCGAACAAAACCCTCAACAAGCTCGAAAATATTCATTCTACCAATATCGGTTTATCCAAAAAATCTCATCTGAAAAGATGGCATCCAGCGGCCAAAGCGGCGGAGTGCCGCCACACATGGTATGTTCATCCCCCCCTTTCTCCCTCAACACCATCACCAAATCCATCACAATAACCTTCAAATCAAACCAAACTAACATGAAATTCCTCCTCAGAGTCCTCCCTACCCCCCCAAATACGCAGGCCTCGGCCTCACCCCAACCGTCGGCGTCGACGTCCCCATCTCCGCCGTCATCCTCTTCTTCTTCATCTGCTCCGCCGCCCTCAACATGACAATCTTTCAACGAAACCGCCGCCGCGGCCACAAGTTCGTCCTCTCGGGCCTCTTCTTCGGCTTCTCCATGGCTCGCATATCGGCAAACGTCATGCGCATCGTCTGGGCGTGCTACCCGAAAAACGGGCGCATTGGTCTTGCGGCCCAAATTCTCGCCAACGCGGGTGTTTTGCTCGTCTTCGTCATCAACATCATCCTCGTCTTGCGTATCTTGAGGGCCTATCATCCTCGTCTTGGCTGGAGCTTTCCCGCCAAGATTGTCTTTCGCTCGATTTATGTTTCGGTCGTGGCCTGTCTCATCATGCTCATCGTGGCCATCGTCTACAGCGTCTACACGCTCGACCAGTCCGCCATCGACAAGACCCACGACGTCCAAGTCGTTGCACTGACATACTTCGCCTTCCTGGCATTCTTCCCCATCCCCGTCATCGCCCTCTGCTTCATCATCCCCCGCCGCCAGCGCATCGAAAAGTTTGGTGCCGGAAGCATGCGCTACAAGCTCTTCCTCATGATCTTCAGCGCCTGCCTGCTCACTCTCGGCGCGGCGTTCCGTGCAGGAGTGTCGTATTACCGCGTTCCAATAACACAGCCAAAGTGGTTCCATCACAAGGCCTGCTTCTACTGCTTCATCTACGCCATCGAGCTCATCGTCGTCTTCACATACTCTCTGTCTCGATTTGACAAGCGCTTCCACATTCCTGATGGAAGCAGCTCTCCTGGCCACTATGTCAACGGCGTTCCGGGCTCAGACGGGCGGGTATTCGATGAGGAGCTTCCGGCGAGCGCATCTGCGCAGACGATGCATGATTCCACCTGGGACACGCCGCTCGAAAACAAGCTTGAGGCCGGCAAATGATTTGAAGAAATCGAAGAACGGGGGTGAGAAGCAGAATAATCACAGCATGGAGGCACCTGAGGTTCTGTATATATGTGTCAGTGTGCTCGGTATTTAGACAAGGACATCACATGGCGTTGGGTTATAGATAGAGCGTCGCATTGTAACGACTGGAATCATGGAATGTCACGAAAGGGTCCCTTGGTTTAGGGCAAAGGTCGAAAGAATCTTCCCTCAGTTTAGAAATAAGCTTTCTTGGATAATGTGTAGAACAAGAATGATAACACCTAGTTTGCCAATTAGCAGTTCTGTCATCTAACACGCATGATAAGTGAGGGGGTTTGTGCATCGCAAAAAGACTGATAGCCAAAGTCAGGGCTCTCCTGTTCTAATTCTATTGCTCTCAGTTCTGACCATGACAATCCCTAGGTACGCACATGCTGCCATTATTAATATCAGCACATAACCATCTCTGTTAGTAAACTTGAACCAGTCTGGAGCGGCGGCACTTTGGCAACTCCTGTTCACATTGAGACTTGTCACGGCTGGGTGGCGTGGGCCCGTACACCGGCAGTAGGATTAATCGTACATTATTTTTTCTTTAGATGCCCGGCTCCCTGGGCTCTAACAACTATAAACCCTCTTGCAAAAAGCCCTTTACAGCAATAACTCGTTTGAATGAAGAACGTCGGTACTAGATTAGAGGAAGTAGTCGGGGGTTCCTAAAAGGGAAAAATGTCAACAGTCTGATTTGAGCATTTGGGTGGGAATTGCAACACATACGTCTAGAGACCATTGGCTCTCCGGCTCTCGGGCACGGATCAAATTGAAGGCTGTAATGGTTAGCACTTGGTTGTAACATGGGATGCAGGTTTGTTGCTTACAAGGTATATTTCAGGTGCTCGTCGATTTCCATTATGGCAGCTTGGTTACCACATCGGTAACAGTAATTTGGTGCTGTCAAGTAGCGGTATTGTTAGAAATAAAATCTCCAGTGTCAAATTGATGCAGGCGGCTGAAAAAGGGTAGGCGGCACGCGGGCAGCATAGCTGTTGGTGCAGCAGAGGCTCGCCATTGACAAACAAGCGAAAGGTAAAAATCAAAGAAAAAGGCTCACCTGAAAAGATTGTCACCACGTTCCGGTCCTGAGACCAGTTGTAGCCTTCCATGACAAGCTGATGCGCTCGTGCCACCAATGTCAAGCCGTTGTTGTGATTGAAAGCCTCTGAAATGTCCTGGCCAAACGTGTACCCCGCACCGCGGGGAGAGATGCCCCAGCCGCAGCGGTCGTCGGGGTCAGACCATAGGAGATCGCACATGGGACCTTCGTGGGGGACTTCCTGGACACGGTCGAGGGCCCTGATGTTATCTAATGTGTCGATGCTGGGGGACAGGCCGCCGTGGAGGCAGAAAATCTGGTTTTCAATCAGGGCGGTCAGGGGGAGGTAGTCGAAGAAGTCGGTGAAAATCTTCCACACGTTGGCGTTGCCGTATTTGCGGAGGCATTCGTCGTAGAAGCCGTAGACTTGTGTGATCTGGCGCGACTCGTGGTTGCCTCGCAGGATGGTGATGCGTTGGGGGTAGCGGATCTTGAGGGCGACGAGGAGCGACACGGTCTCGACTGAGTAGTATCCTCTGTCGACGTAGTCACCTGCGGCAGTTTACAAATCGTCGTCAGCAAACGGAGCTCAAGGGAGGGGATCAGGTCGCGTCTATTCGCACCCATGAAGAGATAGTTGGTGTCGGGACTGGGGCCGCCAATCTTGAACAGCTCCATCAGGTCGTGGAACTGGCCGTGGATATCGCCACAGACCGTGACGGGGCATTTCTGCAAAAGACACTCAGAGTCAGCATTCTCCCACGCCGGTTGACCAGACAGATATCCGATCACCGCATCGTTCAAGGGCCAAACCTACCACTGGCTGGACGTTTGATTCCTCCTGAACAACCTCTCGACCCTACACAAACATCCAAAAAGTCAGCATCGCTGGCGCCCAACAAAACAGCATCACGAGCAGGCGCCAAAAAAGGGCCACCAGTCCAGGACCCAAGAGGTCGAAAAATCTGGGATTCTCGCATCGCCATCGCTTCAGCATCGGATGCTCACCATGTCGCACAGCCTCTGGACGTCGGCCTCGGACAGCTGTTTGCAGTTCATCAGATTCTCAATCCACTGTTCCAGCGTGGATCTGGTCGCAGGCTCCGTCTGCACTGGCGACACGTCGGCCGGTACCCTCCCGACGTCTTCCATATTTGTGTCCATGGTCGAGATGCGCAGCTGCGGCCGAGGCGAGTCGATTGGCGATGCGTTGCGGGTTGGGGAGGCGGAGATAGAGGGGGGGAGTCGAGCTGGTTTGAGGTTTAGGAGGGGAGAAGGTTGATGCTGTGAATGACGTTGCGGTCACGCTTCGGGTTTCTGTCCCAAGAGGTTCTGGCAGCAACAGCCTTGGCAGCAGGCGGCGGGTGGCAATTTAGCGGTTGGCAGCTGTACAGTCCAGTAGCAAATAGCGGCCGGTGGTGGGGCAGATGCGCCAGAGGAGGCGGTTTTATAGCGATGGATACGGCACGGTGGTCGCTATCAGCCAGTGCAGTGCAGTGGGAGGAACAAAGAGGGACAGGAGGGATATGGGGAGAGAGATTATGTGTGAGAGAGCTGGAGGGAGCACGAGAGATTGCGAAAGATGACAAGGGGAGGGGGAGGGGGTTCAAAACAAGCAGAGTCAATAAAACGGGGTACTGAGGCTTTACAGTAGCAGCTACGAGTTGCAAGGAACTTGGATGCTATTGGTTTGGATTCAGTTTGCATGAAAGATGCAGCAATGGCTTCTTTATTGATCTCTTCTTTGTTTGAAAATCTTCAGCTGTGCACTGGACGGCTTAAGCGTTCGCGTCTTGTCTCGAAATCGCTAGGCCGTGTTTTGCGTGCTTGAGGTACGAGTACTAAGCATGAGGGGTTGGTTCTCAGCTTAGCCATCACCAGCATCTAATGTCTTCCATTTACAGTATGTAGCTTCAAGCTCTGATACTCAGCACTGCTATATCGAGTTTGAATATATCTAAAATATATCCATCACATTCATCTTTCTTTGCAAGTATTTCCTCGATGCTACTGAGCCGCACTGCTACTTGTACATCCCAGGGGAAACGAAATTAAAAGCTCCCCCTTTGGCGCCAAGCTGGCAGACCTCAGCTCCGGAGCTGCCCCGCCAAGCTTATCCCAGAACCGGTGCACATCATCTACGAGTACATCTAGATTGTTCAAAAGATGTGACAATACGGCCGATTGCCGCGATACAGAACGCATGATTGTCTTTCAATCCTGTTGACCGAATTATGTATATTTTGAATATTAAAGTAGTAAAACTAACTAATTGATTTACGCAGCAACCACGACGCTGCTGACTCATAACCTCATCTATATCTGCATGATAGGGGGAGCTCAGCTCCGATGCCCGGCTCCGTAGACCCCATGCTCATGCCTGGAGCCTTTCTGTATAGACATGCTTAACACGTCCAGCTGCATTGCAGGAAATTGTAACTATAATCATGCTACCTTCTCTTGCTGCGTCATAGTCTTCCTCCTCCAGGGTCACATGCTGTTAGCTTTTCCGCTTGACCCAAGATCAATCACCCATTAATTCATTCATCTTTCAAGCCAGTCCCAGTCCAACAAGGTCCGAAGTCTCGGCTCCCATACCGCTCGATGGACCATCCACGCCTTTGCCCACCAAGCTCGTGAAATCAAGTCCTACATCAGACAGCTTCTTCGCGTGCTCCTTTGCCTGATCCATGCACTGCGTCCAGACCTGTCCGCCGCGCTCCGTGCTCGCCAGCTGCCTGGCAAGAATCACGTTGAATGCTTCAACCTGCTCTTTTGCCCACTTGACGCACGTGCTCATCATGGGTGGAGGGAAACAGCTCTGGAAGCATTGGACTGTGTTGTGGATGAGGGTGAAATAAACAAAGGATAGCTGCCAGATGTACAGGTGCAAGTCACCTTGAAAGAGACATTGCCTGCTCACGAAATGTTAGCTCATGTAATGTGTGACGCAATGCATGTCGAGGGAAGAGGGGAAACCAACCTGGCTCTCTTGTGAATCGTGTCAGCTCGAGCTGCAAGATACGCCTCTCTGGCCCGGTCTTCATAGCCCAGTCTCGCCAGCCAACTAAGGTTCCGCTTCGTCTTGTTTGCCTGGTGATGCGTCGTCTCCATTCCGTGAATAATAATCGTCGCAAGCTTGGCGCATCTCTCTTCAACCTCAAAATTGATAAAGTCTTGGGCTACTGTATTGCCCTTGAGACCCCGTGCTAATCCTTTGAGCTTTTCCACGCGCGCCACTGCGGGCTCGAACCCCTGGAGAGCAATGTCAATATCCAGCTCGTCCATTTGGCCTTCCACCCATCGGAGATTCTGCTGCTTGCCGTCCACCTCGATGAGCATGTCTTTGATATCAGATAGCGTCTCTAGCAGCTCTGTCTTTTGGAGCAAGCCAGGATCTCTTGATGCAAAGTAGTTGATCGTCTCTCTTGCCTTGTTATTGGCCTCCATCTCAGACTGTAAACCTTTGCGTAGCTCTTCCACTGCCTTGCGCACGTTCATCATCAAGGCCTTCTTCTCACTCGCTTCTGGCTTTTCCGTGCGGTAGATGAACGTCTCTTGGCCACCACCCCGAACCATGATGGCGTCGGCCAACTTGGTACGGCCGCCAATGGAATCGCCTGTCCCAGGCATTTCGATGACCTCAATGTCAAGCAGGGGCCAACAACGGTCCGCGACGAGCTTTACCATGGGTCCACGGGTATCTGCGTTTGGTGCGTCGACCTTGCGTTTCTTTCGAGAGGCGATAAGAAGATGGTCGTTTAACAGAAATATTTGCATGGCCCTTCTGCTCTTATATGTTGCATTGTCCAATTCGATCCAGGGCCCAGCATTGAGAACCACATGGCGCCCAATCGCGTTTGGTAGAAACTTTTGCGATCCTTCCACCGTCTTGTAAAGAGATTGCATCTGCGAGGTCCAGAGAACACTTCGATCTGCGACGGAGCTGCGCTTGTCGCGTTTGCTCATGGTTACAGCTCCTCCGATAGATGAGTCCACCTCGTTTCTTCCCGACGCTTGCCTAAGAGCCGTCGTGTTCGCCTTGAGTTCGGACATCAGGTTGCGGAGAGCTCTCATCTCCCCCTTGAGTTTCTCCGCCTCTTTACTGATTTTAATAAACTGCGTTCGATTTTGTAGTAGATTCTGCTGCAAGTCGGCACCGGCGCGCGTCTTTATGCCTTGTAGCGACTCTGCGTATTCCTGGATCTGGTCCTCACTCGCCTCGCTCAGCACTGAAGCTACATACTGGTCGGGGATAAGGTTCGGGTCCCGCAATGCCTTGAGGTCGACAACGGGAGCAGCTCCTGGCCCTGCTCGGGACGGAGGGGGAGGCTGATAGTCGGTGTTGTACCGCTCGAGAGGAGGTAGACTTGGGACTGGCGGGGCGGCCGCGTCGAACTCGGGAGGCAAGTTGTTAAATCGAGAAGAAAAGCGTCGCTTGACCAAATCGGATGTCTGTAAAGTTGAGATTAGCTAAGAAACTTCCCATTCAATAGTATCGAGATCTCACTTTTCCACCCGCTCCTACAGGTCGGGGGCGAGGCGCCTCAGGAATAGAGAGCATCCCAGGAGCAGGAGCAGCTGTTCCTCCCGTCGAGCCATCTTGAGGGATTGGCGCAGAAATCTGTCGCGGCGCACTGATGACGGGACGAGCCTTTCGTCGCTTTCCGCTTCGAAGGGATAGGGTTATCTTGCTGCGTTCCTCAGACATGTTGCCTGCTCATTGACTGAATGACCGAGAAGGTTGATTGATTGGTTGGTAGAGTACGAGAGAAAAGAAGAGCAACCGCTTAATGACGAATTCAAACACATCCGCTCGTATCGCTCAATTCCACAATCGTGTCTGCCAATACAAAGTTGCTGCACAGAGCTTCCTACCGCTGCACGGTGATGTGATAGGATGGCCGTTGCGTGGCAGATGCAACTCGATACAACGAATGTATGGGGTATCAAGTACCAAGCACTAGCGGAGTAAGAGTTAAGAGCAAGCTCCATGGCGGTGCCGTTTACCCGACAATGTGCCGGCCGCCTCCAGCGCTCAATCGATGTTCCGAGCTACTAGCAGGTATCGCCGCTGGACTCCATATTCCTTGTGATATCTTTTTCAGAGCCAAAAAAGCTTGAAACCGGCGACGGCATCTTCCCAGCCACGGCTCAATTCACTGCTACACTACGCCAGGGCTTCTTCTGAGCAGCACCCGCAAAGGCCGAACCCCCCGGAAGCCCGTCGTCTTTTATTTTCTCACCTGCAGCTGCAGCTTAGAAACTCCCACCTAGAGCTCCCCTCCATTTCGCCGAAAAATGGTTAACACAAGCACCGTGGTGACGGCATCAGTCGCAAGCGTTGCGACAGGCCTCGTTGGTTCGTTGCTGCTCCAATGACATGCGCGGCATGTTCCCGGTAGACATTTGGGTTCGCTAACCTTTTGGTTTTCTTTTTTTTCTTTGTCGCAACAGCCTATGCCGTGTACTTTGACTACAAGCGAAGAAAAGACTCCGAATTCCGCCGCAACCTGAGAAGAAACGAGCGCAAGCAGGTCCGGGCCGAGAAGGAAGAAGCAGAAGCCTCCACACAGCGACTACGCGGTCTCATCAAGGCCAAGGTGGACGAAGCTAAGGAGGAGGGTTTCCCTGTGGGCGTGGAGGAACGAGAAGCTTTCTTCAACGAACAGGTTATGACGGGCGAGATGCTGAGCCAGGATCGTATGAACGAACCCCTCCATGTCGCTATCTACGCACCATCAAAAGCACAAAGACTGACTCTTATCTCTTCGCCAATATAGCTTCTAAGATGATCGATTCTGCGCTCGCTTTCTACAAGGGTCTCAAGGTCTACCCTGCTCCCGGTGACCTTATCAAGATCTACGACAGCACCGTTCCCAAGGTAGATTATGTCATTGTCATATGCGTTGCATCGACTGGATTTGAAGCTGACGATTTATCCCCCACAGCCTATACTAGACATCCTGGCCGACATGATTGCATACGACGGCGACATTAGCATTCGCACTCGTCCCTCATCCGCAGGCATCAACCTGGGCGACATCCCCAGCGTTGGCCTCGACTAAGTTCACACTCTCCGAGACCCAATAAAACAGCAGAGTGTTCCTCTCCACTCCACTCAGCTTCTATCCAAAAATGATGATGAGAAGGCAAGAAAAAAAGACAATGCATCAACTTTCCTTCCGCAACGAAAACGAAAAAGCCTTTGAACTTGGCCAAGAACTGATGACAAGGGAGAGAAAACAAAAACAAAATAAAAACTGACAAAAAAAGTCCTTGATTGACTCGAAGCTCCGGATCCCTCCTCTTTCATTATACATCTGTACCTAGAAAACAAAACATGAGGGGGGAAACGCAAAAATCGCTTTGGTGTACCATAAAAATCCTGTACCTCTTTCTTTACGGGCTCTTTCTTCTCGCTCCGGGATTGCAAAATATCTGGTGGGCATTTGTGTAAACAGTTGTATGCGGTGATATGATACAGCCATGGGAGGTCTTTGGGAAGGGCAGTGCGGGTAGCGTTTCCATAATCCAACATGAAATTCTAATGGCTTGAATCTTTTGGTCTACGTGATGTTGTCACGGCATGTCATTCAGTCCATCAATCGTTTGGTTGACAATACCATGATATTATGCTTTTCATCTTATTCATACACATTGTACTATTAAGCAATCTTACTCAGGCGCCTCACGCGCAACAATGGCCTCCATCTTGCGACCCTTCCTGTCCACTCTCTCATCTCGAGGGTCGAATCCTCCGTTCCCCCACAGCGCCCACTCAGGAGTCGGCGGGCCCATGTAGTCCTCAGGAGTCCAATCACCATCAGCACCCCTCTCCTCAAGAAGCTCAAAGAACTTTTGATAGTCGATGTGTGTATGCCACTTGCCATCGACATTGAAACGGTTGCTCGCCAGCAGGACGCAGCAGCTATGCGCATGCTCAGCCGCAATGCCGTACCCGAGGCCCTTCTCCGCAAGCCGCTTGTCCAACGCCTTAACAAACTCGCAAACTTCCCAGTAGAACGGCACGTTGGACATGCTGAGGCCGGCGTTGGAGGATGTTGACGTGCCGCAGTACGTCACACCCTTGACTTCGACGAAACATGGCAGGCCGCGCTCGATAAGCTGGGCATAGCCTTCGACTTCGTCTTCCACGTTGAAGCCCTTGACGAGAGTGAGACGGTAGACTGTGCGGTGGCGGAAGCGCTTCTCGCGGAGGATGTCTAGGCATCGGAGGAACCTCTCCCAGAAATCGCGGTGGAGAGGCCTGTCAATCTTTTTCAACGAATCTTTGTTGGAGGCGTCAATGGAGACGTACAGCTGCGTGACGGCCTTGAGAGCAGCGAGTTGGTCGGGGTGCTGCGCGTTGCAGACTAGGAAAGATGAGATGCGCTCGTTGTGCAACATGGCGAGGAATTCGTTGATGTAAGGGTAGAAGATGGGTTCTCCAACCAGGGACAGAGCGCAGTGTCGGATTCTTAGGGCCTCGGCATATCGCTCTGCTCGGACACCAGGTACACCACGCATCATCTTGATCTTTTTGTAGTGGTTCTCTTTGACACCGTCGAAAATCAAGTCAGGAGGATCAACCACCCATCGCCAAGTTGTGCCGACGGGGTTCGTGCCGTGACGCCAGCAGAAGACACACTTGTTAGAGCACGAGAGCGAAGGAGTAGTTTCCATACACTGGTGAGAGTTGATGCCGTAAAGAGAGTACTTGTAGCAGCTGCCTCGTCCACGTAGAGCAGACTTAGTCCAGCGACAGATCTTAACACCAGAGTGAGAGCCTACAATGGAGTAGCCCTGCTTAGTGAGAGCGGTATAAGTCGGTGAGTCCTTGGCCACCATTTCCTTGACGATCGGTGCTTGAGCCTTCTTCTTGTTGGCGGAAGTATATGTGGTAAAATCAACGGCTAGGGGTGCTTTCCGAGTGCCTTCGTTTCCGTCTTTTGTGCGAATCATTTTGCCAAGATCTTCAACATCATCCAATGGTCGAGAATCGTCGGATTTTCTACCCTCGCTAGGCTCCTCATCGTCGAAAACGACTTCGCCATCATCGGCTTCGGCCTCTTCGTCATCACTTTCCACAGCATCACCACTGCCGGGTACTCCTTCACCGAGGAACCCGGTTTGGGCGGCCTGAGCAATGACATCTTGGACTCCTGATGTCCATTCCGTAAACCGTTCGGCGTGATCACTCTTCATGTCACCCATTCCTACGGGATAGGCTCGCTTTCGACCAGTCAACTTGGACATCCATTTGTCTAGGTCCTTGGCTTGGAAGCAGAATCCCTCGTCCTCATTGGGCCATCCCTCTTTGTCACCGAAACCGAACACAGAATATCCAATCAGGGAAGACAGAGGAGCGGTATCAATTCTGAAGTCATGATGGGTTTCTTGCAGATGCTGCAGGAAGGTATCATTGATGGTGTCGATGTTGTAGCTCGGAATGAGGAACAGGTAGAAGTATGCGGCGCCTTCAGCAGACTTGGGAGGGCTGACAAAGTAATCCTCAAAGTCAATTTCCGTCAAATCGAGCAACTCTGGCTTTAAGAATTTGCCGTCTGTTTCCTTTGCTTTCTGGTCCACGAATGTCTCGAGCGCATTGATATAATCGCGGGCAATCTTTTCAGTCTTTGTAGTAACAGAAGAGAAGAAAACCAGCACCTTTGCAGGTCTGTCCGTGGATTCGTTCGTCGCCGCCTTTCCTTCTTGCGAAGATTTTCTTGTCAATTTTCCTTTGATACGTCGAGGGCCAGTAGACTTTTTCTCGGTCTCGACAACGGGTTGCGCCTTAACAATTGGCTTTTCGCTTGTCTTGGGCAGTTCCTGGCTGTAAATCTTTGGAAGTGCAGCGAGAGGCTCTCTCTTCTCCGTCGTATGCAGGAATATGCGCAGACCAGCAAGGAGGAAGAGAGAAGCCAGGATTATTGTCGTGCGATGAATGTGCCAGACTTCGACCAGGTCTGTTGCATATTTTTGTCAGCACCCGATTCAACATGCAGCCGCTCCAAAATCGACGAGAAACTCACCAGCGACCATCGCCTCTAGCTGGAGACGAGATGCCGCATCCATCTTGACGGCAGAACTTCTTGCGCGCAATTCAGGCGTTTGCGCACAAGAATTTCATGCAGCACGTGGGCTCTTGTCTGGGGATGCTGGAGACGAGACTTGCTAAGAAATCTGTGCCCCGCGATGCAAATTTTGGCGGGGCATCACGATAAAGTGCAGCTGCTGACTCAATGCCGAGTGCACGCTCGTGTAAATGACACTGTCTGATCTACTATTCGCCCACATTTTCAGCTTCTGCTTTCATAGCATTTTGCTTCCTGAAACAGTCGATTTATGTGATATATAGATCCAGGATATAATGGATATTGCAATTGTTCTATGCATGCACTTATACTGGATGAACTGCACCAAGCAGCTGTAATTCATCATGACAAGCTTCCCCAGCGCGGATGAAGATGCCTTCTCTATTCCAAACTCCGTCCTATGGCCGATTGTTGTCTGGCTACGGTGCTATTATGGGTCTCAACAACATGTGATTAATTATCATCGCACCAAAACAACATATTTTCAGCTGTTTCGGAATTCCGGCATACAAGTCTGCAATACACGATGAAAGAGTCTCGCAACGTAATTTCCTTGGCTAGTAAACAATCTTACACATCACCAATGATCCGTGCTAGGTAAGTGGCAAATGCCTCATCAGGCAAGCTTACACATGCATCTAAGACTGTGCGTCTACGAAAATAATTGGTATGAAGGAGTAAGAATGTCAGAGGCTGATTACCAATGCCTTGTCCCGATCGGGTTACTTAGAACTTGGGGCCCTCACCATCTTGAGTCTAAGTTTTGCCCGGAGAATATGTAGAAGTCCGAAGCATACTAATACAAGAAGACTTTTGCAAGTATAAATGTAGCTCTATGTTCTTAAAGGCTGTTTACCCCCCTCAAGTCGTTATCCGGCCTTCATTGATCCCTTTTCTCTAATATCGATCATTACAATGGCTTCTCAGACTCTCAATGCCATACTGGTAGTCGGTCCTACGGGCTCTATCGGCAAAGTTCTATGCCAGTCATTGATTTCTCGAAAATCTGAATTCAAACGCATTGCCTTCTTCAACGATACATCCAGGCCAGAGACAGAAGAGAAACGAGCTCTATTCGATACATTCCGCAATGGAGGGATGGAGCAAGTCTCTGGGCAATACAAAGACACAGAACCATTCGTTGGCTTTGACTGTGTCTTGATGCCATTGGGAAACCACGCCATTAAATTCCAGCCTACTATCATCGATTCAGCCATCACGGCTGGAGTACGCCACTTTTATACAAGTGAATGGGGAGCGGACCTTAGCGTGGGATCAAACTGGACGCAGCGTTACTATAGAGACAAGGTTCTCACAAGAGAGCACTTGGAGAAGCGTGGCCGCGATACGGACACTCCAGACCTCGGCTGGACTTACATACAACTGGGACGCCTCACAGAATGGAGCATCATCAAGCATTTTGGAATCGACAATACAAACTACGTTGCCAATATTTACGGAACTCCTGAAGGGCGACAGTCGTTGCTTCCAACTAAAGATGCTATTGCGTACACGATGGAGACCCTCAAGCACCCATTCTCAACTGCCAACAACGGACACAGACGCACATATCGCTTCCATGGCTCCTCACCCACTTGGAAGGAAATCTTCAGTGACCTAGAGGCAATTACTGGTCATAAATACACAGTTACTTACCATGATGTGGAAACAGCTGTGGAAAAAGAAGCCCGAGCAAAACGACTCAACGATGTTGAACTGGAACTAGAGGCTAGCCATCAGTTGATCCAAGGAAGAGGCGGAACTCTCTTGCCGGAGCCGTTTGATAATGCTCTCTTCCCTGATATTCATCCGGAGTCGGTCCATTCAGTCTTTGAAAGAGTCTTTAAAGACCCGGAAACAAGGAAATTCGTTGGTGCCCCTTGAGTTGTTTAAAAAGAACATATCGTAACGACTATGGCATGGGTAGTGGCAATGAATAATACTCTTGAATGAGAACTCAATGTATTATCATACAGTTCAAAAAAGCTTGTCTTATTGTGAAATCATATTTAAGAATTTAAGAGGCGATCTGTCAAGATGTAATCCAGTAGTGATGGTTGAATTCCTGTCCTGTGTCGTCACCAAGAGCCGGTAAAATCTTCTATAGATGATTGTTGATAGGCGATCAAATATATGAACACAATGAACTGATAGAGATACCAAGATACATTGGGAGATAAATAGCTGTCAAGCTATTCTACTGTATCATAATAGATAGCCATATATTATGACCTGGCAGCGGGCTTAACTTGACGCTATGAGATTGGAATACATATGAGCATGTACTCCAAGTACATGTATCCAGGGCATTAACCATCCAAGCCAGAACTGCACGCGCCAGTCTCATTGCCTTTGCCATTTTTGCAACCACTTATCGCCACTTTTCACTTTTTGTTTCAAGTTCCCCTCAATGCCCTTTTCTAGATAAGTAAATAGGAGGTAGGACACAAAGGTGATAACGATAGTTAATTCATGTATCATTCAGGTTGTGTAGAGAATTTATATAAAGCTGGAGCCGTCTGAAATGCCGAGTGCATGGGTATGCCCTCGTCAGGCTAGATGACTGCATGTAAGCCCAGCCCATGTCGTCGCAGTGGTGGGTCGTGTCGATTTGAAGCATAATAAAGGGGCAATGCATCGGGCACAAACGCTCCCAATTTTCTCTGGTGCACCATACTTGATATTTAATCTTTGATTAATTGTTATGTAAAGTAGGACTCAGACTTTCTAAAGCATTTTGAGGTATAGCCGACCGAAATGGTTGATGAATCCAGTTCACAGGCTGGAGCAAGCGCACCAAACGAAGAGGAAGTGCAAGCTCAACATGACACCATAATCCGCCGGCTGAGGAGTGGGTGAGTAAAACATGCTGGTCATATAAGTAATTTATTTTACTAAACATTCTCAGCGAACTACGCGGTCGAGTCAAGGCCGTTCTTATTACAGGTCATGCTGGGGCGGGTAAAAGCAATTTGCTTAAGCTCATCTCAAGAAGTGCAATCCAGATCGGTTATCGCACAACAAATGGTGAAATTTGGTGAATCAATAGTGATGTAACTAGCTAATGCATTTGCACTAGGAACGGTGGACGCCTTATGCCATTTTGTTACCCTCGAGAACGAACTTTTCGTCTTCATTGATACACCTGGTTTTGGGACTGCCGGTTACAGTGCATCTCAAGTCAAGAGCGTTATTCAAGGCACCCTGAGTTTTGCTACACGCTACTTTGGCAGAGTTTATGGCGTCTTATACGTTCATAGCATTGAAATTGGTCGAGAATCCACGGGAGTAACGCAAAGTCTCGACTGTTTACGAAGCTTGAAACGGGAAGGGAAGCTGCCAACTCTCATCTTTGTTACGACTAAATGGGATCGCGTGCCAAATGAGAAGAAGCAGTTGTATGAAGACAGAGTCGCAGATCTTGAAAACACAACATGGGAAGAGTTTACTGACCACGGCTATATCGAGTTTGGATGCAACTATGATGACAGAAACCCCGAAACCCGACAAACCGCAAGAGCGGCACTAGTGGAGCAGTTGAGACGGCAATATGACAGAGGAGTCAACGTATCAAAGGAAATGCGAATCTGGGAGTGGACATGGGGAGAGATTGGGACGGGGATTGCCGTGGTGACGGCCAGGGGCACTGGTGATGCTTTGGCTGTCGCTGGCAGCACTCTCGTTGCTAGCAGTACTCTCACTGCTGCTGGTATGGGCTATGGACTTTTTCTGTCAGCTCCATTTATGTTTCCGCTTGTGATTGCCAGGATGGCAATTGGCATGCTATGGCCGGAGTCAAGGAATGGAAGGCTAGGAATTGGGATCGACACTACCGGGATTTAGTCTAGATTATCCAGAGTTTGGAAGAAGGTGCGGAATTAGGTAGATAATAATTCAGGTGAAAGAAATGCATTATTCCAATTATAAAGTAATACTGTTCTTGCTTGAGTACTGTAAGAGTCTTGCAAGATTTATGCCGCTATCTATTGAGTGTCTATAGATACGGGTGGTGGCCTCGATGAAGAAATGAAGTCGCCCTTGTCCGAGTATATAATAGTTGTGTACATATGAAAGGTAGAGAGTGATGTAAGTGCATGAAGAGTATACAGGGCGAGAGCCGAAAATTGGCTGTCCACTGCTACTATCCCCTGTTTTCCCTCCTGCTTTCTCTACTATTTTCCCTGCTATTTCGCCTACTGTTTCCTCCCCTGTTCTCCCTGCTGTTCCCTCTCCTGTTCTCCCTACTATTTCCCCTCCTCTTTCCCCTCCTATCCTTCCATGCCCTGTTGGCCAGCTCGCCTTGTTCTTCAGGCTGTAGCTTGTGCAACATGAGCCCCAAAATCAGGTAATCAAAGACAACTAGAAACTCTTCAATGACAGCCATGGCAGCACGCACGCTCACTTTACCGCCGACGACGGAGAAGGTGTCGTTATTAACGAACACAGCAAGCGCAGAGTAGATGAGGCGGACGAGGATGAAAGGCCAGGCGATGGCAACGGCAATCGGGCTGTGGCGTTCTTGAAGAGGCACTCCACTTCTGTAGCTGGATGAAAGAAGGAAGAAATATGTAATTCCTGCGAAGCCGACAATGTAGAGGATGATGCCCGCTTTGCTTGTGCCGGAAACCGTCACGGTGCCGTTGCTGTCAGTCGACCCTCCAGTTCCACCAGCAATACTCAGAATTAAGCCAAGTGTAATGAGGAGTTGAACAAAGCGAAACTGTTTTACACTGAAAAGCTGAACTCCTTTGGCTTTGACGAAGTCGATACTAGATTGTTATTAGAAACAGATTCCAGAGAGTGATGCCCCGGGGGATATACATACAATCGTGAGAGTATCCCCAAAGTAGCAAGCAAGAGAGGAGAAATTCCGATAGAGTCGATGATGACAGATGCCGTAAGAAGACCGTCTGAGTGATCCGTATGCGTGAGGAGCTGACAGATTGCGCCAGCGATTCGTACAGTACAAAGGACAACCGTATAGATCCATCCTGAGGCTCTGTGGAAGCCGTGGCGCGCTGTAACAATGATGGCGGCGATGAGAGCTGGTATGTAGATAATAAGTTCCACGATGGAGACGTAGTCTTGTGAATGAAGCCCCATGACGAAGATTGTTGTCTGTGCCGTTGATTTGCTGGTTGCTTCTACCTGGTCTCCGTGCTCTGGCTCAGCGATTGGTGGGATACCCAGGGTAAGATGAGAATGAGCTGGATGGTGATGATGGTTATTCTGATTCAGTATCAAAATAAAAGCAGTAGATACGACATCTATATAAGTTCTTCAACACTGCATACAAAAGAGAATTGCTGTATCAACTTCTGCTGAACTGAAGCGATACAAACCACACGCGTCAGCCATATCCATAACCCATTCTAGGATGCAATTCGACGCTAAACGCTTCTGCTGTTTCCTCGTTTTTTCCCTTTTCAAGGAGAAAAAACTCAATCGCAAGATCCAGAGGCCTCTTAGATTGTAATTGCTATCAATTTTACCAGTCATCTGGTCCAGAGGGAGCGCCAATGATCTAACAGGGAGACTGGCTGGGCCACCACCCCACGGCTGCGCTATTCCATTTGCAGTATATGTTTCGTCGTGACGATGCTTCAACTTCTAGCCGAGAGCCCAACTCAAAAGGATTACTGCATTGCGTAAGAACGGGTAAGGTACCAGTGCGCAAGCTAACTTTAGAAGTCTGCCTTACCAATGCAGTAATATTCGAGATGTTGCAGTATGTTGATCTGTATGGAACTGGTTTCCTGATTAACAGCGCAAGTAATATTGTCGGTCTGGATATGTACATATAGGTATGACTTATTTCTTGATCTCAAATACACGATGAATCCAATGATAAAGCATATTTCATCTCAGAGACAGTATCTAGTAGCTTAGAGATTTATTTAATTAAGACATTTTATAATTTGTAAGGATGAGATCGATACTCTGGTGTTAGAAATGCCCGTGACCGAACCCCATCCTGTATTAGTTTCGACATGGCCAGCGCTTGATTAATACCCATTGAGTGACCAATCTTATCCAGACAGTTCGCAATCCATTCGCGAAGATCATCGCATGCAAACCCTGAGTTTGCAGCAACCAAGAGAGGCCACATGATCGTGAGGCCGCCTGCTCCCGAAGCTTGAAAGGGTGATAGAGTGCTCACCACGTCCATCCCGTGAGAAGTAGATGTGTGTGTGGCTTTCAGAGCAGAATCTTTCAGGCGTGTGTCGTCTTCTATCCCTATATCTAAGTTGTAAGGCACGCTGGCACATATGTCTTCCACCAACTGAAGCGCTGTCTGGCTAGCTTGGCTTGCCAAGCTGCTGCATTGTGAAAGGCCAATATCATCATTTTCGGAATCCTCTAGATCCTTGAGGGTATCGATAATAAGCTCTTGAATAATGATACGAATTGAACGATAATTATTCCACATGCTGCTTGCGGGAATGCTTTGATATATGTGATAGCTGTCACCCCAGACAGCTTTGGTGATAGGTTTTCCCTCAAACACTGGAATGTTGACTATAGTGTATCTCCACGAAGGGGGCACGCCGATCATTAGTGATACCAGCTCTGCATCGAGTTTCAGAGCGGTGCGGATGATTTCTGTAGGGCCAACAATGTGCTTCCTAGTTACATTGGCGCAAAAATCTGTCAATCGAGTAACTATAGTGGCGAGCTGATCCAAGATTTGATCATTGGGATTCTGATCTCGTTGGACTTTTTCGGTTAATTTATTGAAAACTGGTGAGCTGTATCGCTCCTGGTAAATGCGACTGAGGCTCTATGAATACTTCAGTGAGCATAACCTAAGCTATCAGAGGTTCATATAAGGCCTTACCACTTGACCACGTAGTTGTGTAAATAAATCGAGCCCTTCCTGCCGGGAAAGCTGCTCTGAGCCACGAATCTCTATTAACCTTGTTGCGCCTTCCATATGATGCACCCAACGGTCAATAAATGAGCCGTCAGTACATGTCATGACCTTGATTTGTCAGAATAAGTTGACACTTTGTTGTTGACCGAGGGTCAGCTTACTTCAAATATACCAAGCATAACCACCGCTGCTAGGATACCATCCGTCTTGCACAGGACAGGGTCTTTCAGGGCCAAGTTGGTCTTAGACAAGGCCGTAGTATACTCTTTCTGTGCTTTCAGCATGGTATTAGGAGAGAGTCGGATATTTGATAGAGCCGCTAATGCAACGGCATTGACTGCCGCGTTGACTGCCGAGTTTTGTGAGTCCTCCATGAGAGGTAATAGATATGACATATAACTGCAACGGGGGCCTCCTGTCATGTAATTAACATAGAGATAGCTCCTTGCAATTTCTTCCACAGGGTACGCAAGAGCAGCTGTTGGAATGGTCACAGCCGCTTTGTCGCTGCACAACGGCGTATGATCAGTTGGATCCTCGGGCACTCCAGTTGAAACCGGTGTCTGAGATTTTACAATGCGCGTCGATCCAAGGCGCCTTTTGCGCGCTGGAACTTTATAATTGCGAATAACATCGTTGCTCTGATCCTGGAAATTCAGGTCCAGCAAATTCCGGTATCCGAGACAGTTGACCTCAGCTCGCAAACACTGAGAGCACGAAGGCTGTCTATGATCGCACTATGAATCTTGATGATTAGCCGACGAAATTTCGCAACCCTGACTCAGCTATTTTCTTCTTGATTAACATGGTAATCAAGCTGTTAACTCGAAATGTATCTGCTGTCTTGAACGCATATGCGGTCTCCAGCTTGCTTGTAAGTACTGAGCTTACCCTTAATCGGCGTTGCCGGCAGCGCTCGCACGCAGCACTCGGCTTGCCGCGATAAACCATGACCCTCAATTACCGTTGCCAAGAGATTACCAAAAGCAGAAGTCGATACGTTGACCAACAATGGAAATATTTGAGAGGTTAGCGGTTGAATAAAGAGAGAATGGCGTTGATGGCGGCAGCACCCCCATTATTTAGGCAAATCCATTTTGGGTAACCAGCTCGACGCGACACATTAGAATGTGGCTCCGACGAGATCCATACCGGTTTATCCGTGCTCGATACGTGTAATTGGTGGGCTTCACCTTATAGCCGCGTCACCGCCACCTCCTAAGCCTCATAGGCCATCATTCCCTACCATCTACAAAAATCCTTTTGGCGATGGAAACTGAAGTGTGATAAGGCTGACGCTGTCGAAACGCGTCGTCTCATGACGTGGTCTTCTGTTTATACTCTGGAATTGTCTGCATGCTGACTAGGTAAATAGCGGTTTTTTTACCTCAATGTTACACAGTAAATAAACGGCTTTCTTTCAGGAGTAGATATTAAGTACAGCAAGTTATTGAACATTACAGAGGGGAATATTATTAGACTCTAAAGAGAAACATGTTAATCGTTCATATTAATACATCTCATTGTGTAGAGGAGTTCAAGTATACTTCTAAATTGTATTGAGTCGATCAAAATGTGACACCCAGCACCGCGGGTTATAGAGCCTGGGCAAACTCTTTAACCGCCGAGGCAACCTCATCAGGCTTTTCAATAGGCAGCAAATGACCGGAGTCCTCAATAATGACCAGCTGCGCCTGGCCACTCCGTCTGCTATTCAGGTCCTCCTGAACTTCGGTAATCATCTTTTCGGGCGACTCAATAACATCGCTCTTCCCTGCCACTACCAACACTGGGACCTCAATAAGATGAAACAGGGGCCGGATATCTTCTGCGGAACCATAATGCGGCCATGCAGACTTTGCAAACTTATTACCACCGACCATATCGCCGGCCAAATCCCTGACCACGGCATCTGTCAGGGCCGGGCTCCCTGGCGCAGTGAGAACACTCCGAATAACCGCTTCGGCATTTGTGGTACTGTCATAGGCACGAATCTGTTGCTCCTTCATGTCTGAAGGAAGAGAAAGGGGCCCTGGGGGTGCGGGAGCGACCATAACTAGGGCCTTCAAAACGGTTGGTGGAAGACGACGTCGTCCAGCAATTGCAGCTGCAACCTTGCCGCCCATAGAGTGACCAACCAAGATGACATTTGTCAATCCAAGGCTCTGAATGACGGCTTCGACATCTGAGGCAAAGTTACTAATGCTATAAGCCCCAGCTTCGGCAGGTCCCGAAGAAGCGCCCCAGCCACGAAAGCTCAGCGCAATAGTTGGGAATGAAGAAGACAAGACGCGGACAACTGATGACCAAGTGTCAGCCGACCCGCCCCAGAAATGGAGAAATATTAAAGTCGGAGCCTTTGTAATGTCAACTCCTGTGGGGTTTGTCTGGTTGAAGTGAAGATTGACATCCTCGCTGATTTTTACAAATTTGGAGACTGGTGTAGACATTATGGGCAGTTTCTTTAAAGTGTATGAAAAAAAGGCTCTGTATAGGATTAGATAGAGCATTCTTGGCTGTTTCTCTTTTTTTTTATGTAGACGTAGCAGCTGTTCACTTCGAACTACTGGAGAGCAGACAGCGTTGGTAATATCCGAGTTGGCTCGGATAATGTTGAGATACGAGCTCCAGCTACATTGGATTCCAAATTGTACTCGCCGTATATAATGTTTGAGCTTGGAATATATGTGATTAATAGTCCTTAATTATGAATTTGCACTAGAAAAAGTATACAAAATTGAGAAACCTTTTGCAACTCCAGAGGGAATTTGGCTTTTTGACATGCATCAGTAGGAGATGATTTAGTGTATTCTTATTGCATTTAGAAATAGAAGCAATGACTTGGCTGGTCTACAGCGTAGATGGATTATTTGTCTTGACTTAATAAAATTCGAGCAATGTACGGTTCCTAAGTCTGTTGTGTTTATTCCGAGGGCAATCGGAAGGAAGACAACTAGTTTTGGGACCGTGGAGTCGGCGGCGACATGAGTGGCGAAGAGCCGGCCTCAACGAGAAAACGCCACCACCACCAAGGAAAAAAGAAAACGAATCAAAAATATGAATAAAGGGTTGGAGAATATGAGATAGAGCTATAAATAACACTGATTATTTGAATATCAAGCTTTGAGTATGCTGTCTGTCCTTTCTACTACATTTGCATCACTAGATCTAGGTGGCAGTGGAGCTGAGCTTGTAATACAGACTGATGGCTTTAATTCCGAACTGTTTCGGCTGTAGACTTTACCTTGATCCTTCTTGGAAAGCTTTTGAGCGAGAGTGACCCTTTACCCCCCTATTGGTTGCCCAGCACCCCAAGGATTATGTGGAGTTCAAGGATTGGAATAGGATGTGGAAGAATGTGTCTTATTTACTTGCCTGGGTAGGTAAGTAGAAGATGCCCAATTCTTCGAGTGTCTACTACTATCAATATTTCCTACTATATTCTTCTAACATCTAATATTATCACTAGCTCTAAATTCGAGACGCGGGAAGCTGGATAGCAAATTTGGGTTGGTGAATAGCCGCAATTTAACGTTTAGCTTACAGCAGAAATTCTTCAAAACCAAGCCCATATACTTTAGTTAATAACTACAGGCCTGGTGCTAGCACCAATGCTGCACTATAACTCTATTTACTTGGAGTTGCTTGGGCAGCGTCAAACAAGAGGCGCCCTTCCGTCGTATAGCCCTCGACAAACCTCTTGCCATATTCCATCTGAAAATTGTCTACACAATGTCAGCACAGAAACAGACCAACGACAGCGCATATTATACACACCATATGTAGTTTGTGGTTTCGAACGGCAAAAGCCACAGATAATTTCGCGAAGACCGCCACCTAAATCGAGGCGAGGAAATTTCTTGTTGACAGCATTGTATACCTCCTCAGAGATCGTACCATTCTCATCCAAGGCCGGACCCCGGAAATCTGCGGCGATTCCGAGAGCGCAGATCTTAATGACCTGTTCCTTGTACAGCGCTATCGAGGGGGTAGTATGCAATGCAATTGCATCCCATACTAGCCGAAGTCTGAAATCGTCCCAGTTTTCTGCTTTTCCGTTTTGCTGCTCTTCCTTGATCCAATTACAAGCAGCTTCTGCACCATCAACTTCAAATCTCTTGTCCTTGGATACAAGCTCGCCTGTTATGTCCCAGCCAAGGTCATGGAGGATCGCGCTCACAGCGTGTACTTCGAGATCAATTTCCGAGATAGCACCGGCCTCATGGAGCTTCTTGTAAACAACAACACCCAATATCCATGAGCGCATTACATGGTTGAATCCCATATCATTAAGGTGAGCGCGAGCATACTTTTGAGCAGCTTGCACGATTGGAGTTTCAATCACTGTGACTCCTGCGATAGTCGTTTCAGGGACTTGAGCCATTTTCTAGAGCAAATTTTGGTTGAAAATAATAGAAGATATTTTTTTGAATGGCGACGTTGAGTTGAACTGTATAAGATGATTGTTGAGGCGTATCTACATTAGAAGTGTTTGCTTTATAGCCAATTATTACGGCTTCAAATACTCCGGTTCCGTTGACATGGAAGTAGTTCGCAGACCATTCAAATAGCCTCCTTGTGACTATCAGGTTCTGCTCCGATGTAAGTCGGTTTATAGAATTCATCAATACACAAAGCTTGAGCCATACTGGCTGGAAACCTTCATTTTGTTACTTAGTTGTATTCATAATTGAGATAGCTCATCTCCAGCGTAGTAACTACCAATATTAAGTAGCATTATTGTCAATATGCCCCACGATTCTAGGCATTCATATCCGAACGCGTTCGGATAACGTCGTAGAGCAGCTGCATGGGATGTGCTTTGATAATTGTGCCGAAGTTGCTGACGAGAGCGCTCCACATAGCTGGAGATTAGGCAATCAATCCGATTCATAACAAATAACTGCACGGAGTAGAGTGGGATGCTCTAATCCTAGGTCCATGTTGTACCGCGGCATTGATGAAGCCATTTCATTAGACAACGAATGATTCGTTAATAGCTAGCTATATAAGATATGCTAATAAGCTTATTTTAGATCACTTATGATGTGCTTCAAATTCTGGCTCACTCGGTTGTACGATCGAATAGGTGAGTCACCTTCATTGACGATTCGTCCTCCGGCCCATTCTAGTCCCAGTAATTGCTACACCATAGGCCTAATCAGGTGGCCGTTGATATCAGGCTGTGACGCAGTGTGGCTAGGCAAATGATGGGAAAAGTTCTAATCGAGGGCAAGAAAGAAGCTGTGAACTCCTTCGGTAAGCACAAAGGCCCCCTGATTATTGTTCGCAATGGGATAACATGTTTCCTGACGAAATATGAGAAAAGGCTTCAGATGGAATGTAGTATGCTACCACTTACCGACGAGAGGTCACCCTTAGGGACTGACGATCTATTAGTGAATGGTTTCTCGAGTACTTCCTGTTAGAATGCACTTACTAGTCCATGTAACCGAATTTCCCTGGCAGTCTCTGCCCTCAAAAAAGTATATAGTACAGCCGTGGTAAGAATCCGTTAGCACATGAGCGCCGTAGAGCTTCTCGTCGAAATTGACACAAGCGAGTGGATCTTGTCCAGTCGTAGGTTTCGAATATACCGGCTTTGAAGTACAAGCTCCGTCCGGGAACAAGAAAATGTTGGGATTGAATCTCCAATTTGCTCGATCTTGGAGCTCCTTAATATATGATGGTGCTGCGGAAACAGTAGCAGATAGGGTTAGAGCCACAGCGGCAAAGACTTTATTATACATCTAATACGAGAATGTTAGTTGATGGCAATTGGCTGTGAGTTGGTGGTTCCCTCGTTACCATTTTATCCCTTAGCTTAGAAGTTTTATTTTGTTGTGCGTCTTCTGGTATAGCAGCAGGGAACTGGTGCTATCATCCAGAGATGCTCGGGCCTATATATAAGCATATCACCAACCTAGATGCTATAGTTTTACTAAATATCTTGTCCTGAATTATAAGTATACTTTCTATAAATATAACTCCTATAAATATAACACTCGAAAGACATTCTTCAGAAACTATAAGCAGTGACTCCGATAAAGCCTCATAGATGTCTAATTTTACATGTTGGTTAAGCGGGAAACGCCGAGCCCATGTGTAATCTATCCGCGTGGTTAATACCCACAATCACAAAGCGGCGGCGCTAACTCGAGGAATTACTATTTAACTGTCTGGGCTCTAGCAGCTCTCATCTTGTATGGACAATCTACATTGAAAGGCGTAATGGATTTTGGTTTGCAGTTCATACTTCTCTGCTGCATTGTAGGTGAGGAAGCAAGACAGCCTTCCAAACTATCTCGAGATTAATGTTAGATCTGCTTCACTATATTTGAGGTGTTATATTCACTGTAAGGAGGCTGGTGCCTTCTCATCCCTAACATTATTAGGTCCCGTCGGATGAAGGCGCATTTCAGTAAGTGATAGTATTGAAGACTGCTGTGTCAGGTCTGCATATTAGTTCTGACAAAGGCATGCGCATCGCCCTTCAAGATAGTAGCAGATCCGAAAAAGTGTAATATCAGTGTTCTAAAAAAAGAAACAAGAAAGAAAAAAAGAAGAGGAAGGAAAAGAAAAAGGCTGGCCGATGTGTTGATACGGAGGAATTACGTGTACCACATGGTGGTTCCAGTGCAGAAAATTAAACAATACAAGTAATACGTAATAAGTCTCTGACGACTCTCGCCCACTGACAAAGCTACATGTACACGCTCTCTAAATGAAAATCATACTGCTAAATTGCTGTAGTACTTGCATTTCAAAAAAGGAGTGAGATGCCATAGTTCTCTAAGCATATATCTATGTTGCTGCGAGCTATAAGCGCCTAAACCCTTCTTTGAACTGCCGTTTCCGAAGTCGTGTTGTTGTCTATAGTTTTTTGACATTCGACAGCGCTGTGCGTGTTAGTGACGACAACTTTTAGAGTGCTAGATACATTATAGGTATCCATTAGTTTCCGGGTAGAAGAAGCTGTCCACAAGCGCTGCACTGGAGATGAATGCATACTCTAACACAGGACCGGTCCCTTGTTTTGTTTGTAATACTTGATAAAACGTGTTTCTCATCGACAACGCATTGTAATTATTGTATCTCTTACATTCTAGTTGACTAGTCTAAGATATGATTGCAGTCTCTTTAATAAGGCCAGCCTTAAGAAGCGCGGGAATTGCTTGCTCCTCTGTCCATTCGGTGCACTTTATGAGAGGCTTCCGATGCTCTCCAGGGTTATAAAATGTCAACGGATTCCATTCCTTCACTGGTTCGGTCTTCATAGTTTCGATATTAAAAGCTTTCTGCTTTGGCGGCGGGGGGATGTTTTCAAGAACAGAATCCCATTCCTGTTTAAAGTTGACAGCTTTGGTGTATCCGAGTAGTTCCTTCGAATGTAGGGGCTGGGAATTTTCTTCAATGTGGAAGGTTGTTGAAGGTTCATAGCTCATACCACTGGTAATGTCACCAATGACATGAAACTTCATACCACTGCCATCAACGTCTGTCTCTACAAATACGACAGTATGATATCGAGGTTGAGGCATATCAGGATCTTGAACAGCAAGCGTGAATTTGAGTTTGTAAACTGAGTACCATTGAGAGTTTGCCATCTTTAGAGTTGAGAAGGAATATAAGTGACGTTGGTGTTGACATATGAGGGCGCTTTTGGAGAAGAATTTATTCTTGATGAGGTTGAGAAATCGCGGTTAAGCCCAATCGCACGTGTGTACCTGTAGATTACGGCAAGAACCAAAACATTTTTGTCAAATGCGGCTTCTGCCTAAAACATCCTTACGAAATGCGGCATCTCTCTGAGGCGGCTGTGTTAAGCGCTGCAGTGTTACCCTGATACTGGAAAAACATGCAGCCGGGATGCGAAATTGGCTATGAGTTAAAGAGCGTTATACATAACCTTGACGACGATGACGAAACTGCATTCTTCAATCTCCTAGTGATATGAGATTGATAATAAATTGAGTGTGATGAAGTATTGCCATGACTTGAAAATCTGTACGGTATAATTAAATCCGATACATTCACAGTCTAATATTCTACTGCCAGCGATCCAGTAGGTTCAGTTCAGCATTAAGTTCTTTATGCATTAAATATTTAAATATCATCATCTAGCATAGACCACCGTCGCTGCAGCTTCCGGAGCAGCTGTACGATCCATCGAGATTTGCGTCAGAGCCATACATGTCTTTGCCCTGGAACCATCCATTGAGCGTCTCGTGGAGATAGTTGAGGTTCTGGGGATCTCCGTGATCCCTTCCTTCCTGAGAGCAGGGGTAGTCCTGTGTGATTCCCCTACCACCGTTGAGTCCAGTGCCATCACTAGCCGTGAACCATCCGTTATATGAGCCCAGAGCGTGGACAGCATTGCCGCCAGTGTTATCAAGGGCAGACTGAAGAACCCAGGCACCGCAATCAACATTGTCTTGGATGGGATACTGGCAGCTACTTTGGCCGTTCTGGCAGTTTCCAGGATCGCACTGCATCAGACCAGGAGTTGGGCCGCCCGCATCAGCATTGCAAGAAGACTCTTGCATGGCGATGAAAGCCAAGATGGCAGGATCGATGTTGTACTTTTGGCCGGATGACTGGAAGTACTGATCATACTGCCGGCAGGGTGCACCAACGCCGTTGTAGTAGTCTGACAGGCTGATATGTGACAAGCTGTTGATGTCTAAGAAGGGGGGATTCCAGCCATTGCCATTAAGGCCAGAGTTGAGCCAGGCTTCGGAACCGTTGGGACCGCATGCATTTGAACCGCCCGTTGTTGTTGCGCAAGCGCCTTGTGCGTTTGGGTTTGTCTGAGCCGATGCCAGTCTGGCAATAGTGACGGCCAGAGCCACTTGGATGAAGCGAGATGACGAAGTCATGGTGAATCTAGTTGATTGCAAGATGAATGATGGATTGAACTGTGCCAGTCTACAACTACCTGAACTATGGCCATCCCTAGCTCCCTATTTATTTACATCCATCCGGCTCTCGCTGCCCTGGAGCGCAACGAGGCTCTCGCGATGCTTCCATTGCAACCTCTGCAGATCTTGCTGGAATCGTCGGAAGGCGGTGACAGGCGTCAATGGACTGACCTGCCACGTTCGGAAACATCGTGGCCGATCCAAAGCCGCCATGAAACCTGCAAATGCTCAAAATGGCAAGGGACTCTCTCCACTGCCGGCACCGATTCTCCGTTTCAGCGTCACAATCAGGAAGACCTTCCAGAACCTTAAAGAGCCCCCTTGTGCTGCCACCGAAGAACGGCCGTCTAGGGGGATACGACGGGTAGCATTGGGACGGATAGGGAAGCTCGTGTTAGTGTTAGTGGGCGATCGCCCGGACGAATACGAGTATGTTGCTGGCAGTGTTTTGTTATCCAATTGCCTCCACGCGCAACGAATCAAGTCCGCATGGAATTGGTGGAAGAAGAGCTGACACTTCTGAACAGGGCTTGCATCAAGCTAGCTCGCCATACGATTCAAGTGGCAGGTTACATCGTGTCCGCAGGAGCTGGTTTTAGTCATTCGCGGTATGATGTTGATATTTCCGGTATCCCTAGCCACGCCTTGTACAAGGTATCAACCATGGTGGTTGGTGAAGATGAATTATGAACATGGTTATCGCAAGAGAAATATTGAGGTAGCTCATAATTACAGATATGATGGAGCTTCTCTGTGACAGCCTGACACCGGCGGTCTAGCGGGATTGTTTCTGTTTATTCCCAACAGCGCCACTTTTTTGGTTGTTTCATTATGAGAGCTTACTTCGTGCTGCTATTGGCTCGAACCTGGAGACAACCAACTTGACAATGGCCTCTCGGGCGGGCTTAGACTGCCCTTTGCAAGTAGCAACAGTCATAAGACAATCCTGACTCTTTGTCCATTGGCGTAAACTTAAAGACAGCTACTGATATTTACGATAGCTTATTATGCGACGAGCCAGTGCGGATGCATTAGCATATTGGGAAGTGAAGAGGCCGTAAAAGTGCTGTGTTTATTAAAAATGTACCTGGGCAAGGCAATTGTCAATAATGAGTGATGAGCTTGAGAGAAAACACCACAGGCGTTTGTCATGATTCTATGACTCATAATTAATGAATCGATCAATATGCCGTATATGCATATCGAGTCAACCAAATTGACACATTTTCCCTCATACGCATCTCGATATATAATTGGCTGTCAAGGGAAATTTGGTGGCGGCAAGCCCAATGCAACGGTGGACAAGGAGGCACTCGCTTTCTTTTTTTTATAAAAAAAAAAGCGCCAGATGGACAGCGATCCATGGACGTCTTGCTCTCTGCTAAACTACGCTCTGGCAAGTTCAGCTACTATTGGCACTGCTCCCAACTCCAGGCGAAGAATTCAGTCTCTGAAGATCTTCCTGAAGCATGTCAACTGCCAACTTTGGTTTTTTTTTTTTTTTTTCACGATTTCAGATGCAAGGGGCCCATGAGCCATGGCATTTCTTGCTGTGTAGGCAGAGATCAAGGCCGTGATTTGAGCGACACTTATACTGGTCAGTCTCCCAAGTGTTTCTATTAGGTGGACAGAAGGGGTGTTTGTGATATCAGGAATGGCCCTGCCATCTGCCGTAGTCTTGTGATCCTATTTACAAGTCATGAGAAAGCTCAAACGACAAAAAATCTGAGATTGAGTTGAGGGAGCACCGTACTACAAGGCCAAGCTTACCACGAAACAGTTCTTTGTTGAAACGTGGGGACAAGGGGCGATCCAGCATTCCGTAGAGTCAGCAGGACAAAAGAGTAGGCCAGTAATGACAACTCTAGAAAGCTAATTGGAACTTGATCATATCACAAAGAAATTGTACCGCTCGCATCTCCAGGCAACAATTGAGCAGGACCAATAACATGAAGGAGGCATGTACACGGCGGCATCCTAAGCTGCCCAGGGCGTCTGGTTTGACATGCATTGAGATTGCCACGCAAGCGGAGTACAGAAAAATTGAGACCGAGAAGATTTCGAACACTCTCGAGTTAAACCATACGCCTACAAAAAGGGTAGCTACTATATCTACATTTCCCGAAAACTACTACTACCTATTTACATTTCTCTAGTAACAGCTGCTCTATATATATCTCTCCAGTAACTACTGCTATATCTACATTTCTCTAGTAACTGCAAGTATATTTATATTTCTCTAGTAGCTGCTACTCTATGTGTAAGTTCTTTATATCAAAATTCGGGTGTTAGCTGTATTAACGTTTCCCTGCAAAAGCACTCTTCGTAGTTAATCAAGTGCTTAAATTACTGAATGTATGTACGTATTCATTTTGCGACCTCGCTTTTTCTGACCTTCGCTTGCCACGGTAGATTAATTCTTTGTTGATCGAGGTGAGGCCACGACATCCTTTGAACATGCGTCCTTTCATCATCTTCGGGCCCGTGAGGCTCTAATAGTTTATTTAAAATCTGGGTCAGCACCCTACTTGTTCAGTACCTACTATTTTCCAACATACCGACTTTCTACTATTTCCCCTATGATATTGTGAGAATCTACGAATACCCTCAACACCCTCAAACATGGGAGGGCCTCCGCCCAACAACATCGTGGATGGTCGCGTACATATATGCATCTACCCACAGTGTGGTGCCTGCGGACAGCTTTTTCTACCCGATGATCGTATTTACGCACGTAAGGAAATATTTCCAACCCTCAAAAGACGTCATAACTAACACTTACAGTGCTATTTTGCGAAAGTGCCTACGTATATGACGCCGGCAAGTTTTCACGCGAAGGAATTTGGATAAAAGGAGATTACAAGTATTTATGCTGGGAGAGGCCATATCGTACTTATTGCCGTATTGTGGATGAAAGCGTAACAATCCATATGGATTGTTTAACAGATCTTTGCCGTCCGGAGTTGGGAATTTGCAAACAAGACTTTAAGGACGGCCTTTCCAAGGAAGGTTTAAGTCGCTTTTGGCTTGGAGCAACCTGGAGATATGCTTGGAGAGAGATGAAACCTTCGAGCTGCCTAGCTATAGTGCTTTTCCACCTCCGCACATAATAAGCAAAATATGTGGCGTTCATAAGGTACTTCCACCCGAAATCGTCACGATGATACAGAGCTATTTTCAACCCAACGTTCTCTGGAGATTATGTTCCATATTTCAGCTTATGGAGGAACTGAATTCGGCAAAGACACACGAAGCGGTCACCTGCTCGCTTTCCAAAGTGCTGTATTGGTCTCGCGGCATCGTTCCCAAGTTTGTGGAAAGCGAACAAACTGCCGGCCTTTATGTTTGTTTAAAAATCGATTCTCGAGGCATCAAGTCGATAGAACGCATATCTAAATCTTCGGCAAATGACGAATTCCATGGTTCTGAGCATCCTCACGTCTTCATTATAGAACTCGCAGAGACAATAAACACAATCAATGTGGAATTTCAGGTATGTGCTTCTGAATACTATACATATTCTGTCGGGTTTTGAGCAATATTGAATTTAAAATCCGCTGACCTTCTCAGCTTGGCATGAGTCGCTTACATATTCCTGAGTCATCAAAGCTCAGTATCTGGAGCGCGCCGATGCCCATAAAAAACTTTCTTCATCTTCAGAGGTTTCAGCGCAAGGTACATTTGCCTAGATCTCCTTCGTCTCCACGTTTCGTCGCTATCAATTTAGATCCAAGGTATTGCACAGGACTCTCTTTCTTTACAAATATGAGAAAGATAGTGTATATCCATGGACACGGCGAAAAAAGCTTCCCTGCTTTCGAGACGTATGGCAATTTGAACGATTTTTACAAAGGCGACCTAATTTGGACCTATATACCGTTAACGGCTGAAGATAAGATTAACGAAATCTGTGTTAGGCGGTATAGTCGTACGGAGTCAGCACTTACTATTACAGTAGGTCTTCAAATATCATTTGCTGGTTCAAATTAGATCTAATAACCTTTAGTTGATGATGAAATCTGGTCAATCTATAATCGGTACTCTGCCAAGTAATGGGCAAAAATTCCGGCTCAATAAGAAACTATATACAATGGAGGACGAACATCCATTGCTTATCCATAACATTCTTAGCGGAGATTCTATCTCATATATTGGGCTTAACACTAAGCCTAAGATGATAACTCGTGGTTTTATTACACCAAAAAAGTCGCCCCTCGCTTTTGGCTGCTTTTCTTCAGCGTCGTTGGAGAATGTTCAAAATATTTTTGTCTTTACTGATGATACAACTAAGCTATGCAAAGGCATAATGATCGAGTATAGCGATGGTTTGAAGAGAGCCCTGGGACAATGCCGCCTGGGTTTGGATTCAGTTCAAATGTATAATCGGCCATTAAAATTCTCATACGGCACTACGAAATCTCGTTGGAAAAGGCACAAAAGCGTGTATGTTAGTTTTGATTTGGAAAACGACCTCCATCTTCGAGATAAAAAGTTATCGTGGAAGCATTATGAAATGAGAGGCCAACTTTCCTTTTGGTTTACAGCACACGACGTTGCTTTACGAGTTTCGCAAGATTAGGCACCTTATTTATATCCTTAGTTACCTTATCACCAAATAGTTATCTTGGATAGCGGGAGCCAGCCTGACCATTTACTCATTGCAAAAATAACGACATATGCCTCGGTTTAAGGCATAGGTAACTTCCGTCTAACTTTGTAGTTGCCGCGGAAAACTGCCAGCAATAGGTCGTCAGTTCAACACTACTAGTCTATACTAAGGCTAGCATTTCGGCACTCATCTGTCAACCCGTCTGATCATCGACGCCACTGAAGAGTATAAATCGTATGAACGTTCTCCTACCCACCCATCATATTCTGTCAGTCTCATTTTCCTTCAGCCACAAAGTTTGAGCCCTGATGATCCGATTTCACATGAGACTAAGCATGAGTTTTCTAAACAGAGTTTCTCAGCTCTACTGAACTTCCTTAGGATGAAAGCTATTTAAGCTATAGTCAGGTGATGAAAAGTGTCGCTAGCTTCAGATATCATCGTATGACGATCGTAGCACCATTTACGCGTGGCAATATTGCCCATTGATGCATAAATACTGCGAGTTAGACGTGTGGTGTTTCAATCAAAGAAATTACCGTAATTATATTATGCTTGACAAGTTGAAACTGACAAAGTAACAAAAACCCATCAACACCATGGCTACCACCAACGGCCCATCCAAACTCGTCCCAGAACAGCTATTCCACACTGTTCTCACAGTAATCGACTACTCCCACGACGCCTCCGGCGCCAACCGCACGCTATTCGTCCTCAAAACCCACGGCACCCTCGCCGCAGCAAAGAAATACGCCAGCCACGCCCTAGAAGCCGTCAACTTCACGGCCGAGGACTTTGAAGTCTATCGCATCCGCGCCGACGAAGACCCAGCCAAGCCCTGGACCCACGGCGACGGCGTGCTGGTTTTCGCTCGCTCCTTTGATGGGCAGGAGTTTCTCGTGGGAATCGACACTACCCCCAACAACGAGGCTTTGACCGCTACGTCAGACGGAGAGATAGTGCTGCCCGAGGGCGCAAAGTTCCTGCACTACCTTTTGCAGATTACGGTGGACTACAACGCCGATCGTAGCGGCAGCTCGCAGACCACGGAAATTGAAGGGACGTATGTCCATCGTGCGGATGCTTGGACGGCTGCGCATGTGTCTCTTGATCCAACAGAGTATGCAGAGTTTGATCGTCGGGGTGACGCACAGTTTGTTGAAGAATGGCCTTTTGGCGAAGACGTTGCGGTTCATGCCGTTTCTGAGACTGGGCAAAACTACTTTATTGCGGTGAAAAGGCCCCCCGAGCAGAAGCACGAGGTAAAGCCTCACTCGCTGAAAAAATAGTTTACATGTCTGTTGCATTTGTTACGTGGAAGTAAGGACCTCGTCTATCGTACCTGTAATTTGGCTACGCTGTGACTTCCGGATGTTGTTTTCATTGACTCAAAGTTGTACACTACTGTTTCTAGATACCTACGCGAGGGGGGGTGTTTTCAGGACAGTGTTATTACAATGAACTAACACTGTGAAAGCTTGTTCGAGGCCGAAATGGCGTTGCAATGCAAATACAGCTATTTTCAAGCTATCAAATTTTTTACTCAAACAGGTCACCTTCCAGCCAAGATTGCCTTGCTAGATACAGCTTTTTCAACCTAAGACCTTTCTTCAATAGCAGCTATTCAACCCAACAGCTATCTAGTCAGCAGCAGCTATCAGGGCCGGCAGCAGCTTTCAAATTCAACAGCCTTCTATCAAAAGCAGCTATCAAGCCTGGCAAGCTTCCAAGCCCCGGCAGCAGATTTCCAGTCCAGCTACAGCTATTAAGCCCGGCAACAGTTTTCCAATTCAACAGCTTCCAAGCCCGGCAAGCTATCTAGTCCAGCAAGCTATCAGGGCCTAATAACAGCTATCAGGGCCGTTGACAGCTATCGAGCCTAGTGACAGCTTTTGCATCCTGACATCGTTTACAAAGCTTTCCAACTTATAGCGCTTATAGCGCTCTAGCCGCTATCGCTACAGCGCTTAGTGCCCTGAAGCCCGATGTACCGTTGCGGACTTCCTCTTATATACCAAGTTTCGCGATATCCTTCCAACTTCCTTCCAATCCATCGTGAAATGCCGTAGTGGTTAAACTGTAAAATAAACCTATCCAGTTCCTTCCAATTCCATCCCTTCCAATTGATCAGCGTTCGATTCCAGCTTGGAACCGAATAAAAAGATCAATTGGAACAGCTTTTTGAGGGCATCCGGCGCAAGCTACGTACAGTACGAGAGGTACGTAATACGTACCTTTTTGCTTTGACAGCGACTTCACCTTGACAGGGTTACTGACAGCTTTTTCCGGGTTGGAAAGGCTGTGCCCGGCTGACAGGTTGTAAATTTCGTCAGCTGAAATGCTGTTGTAAGGAATTTCAATCTGCAAGGTTGTGCCAATCTAACAGCTTGCTCTAGCCTAGCAAATTATATAGAATTGAAAGATATTGTGTTTTTGTATAGCAATAACATTGACGGCCATTACCGCACGATTTTCAAGGCCAAAATCTTGCAGCACCCCTTTCAAAACCCATGTCAGAGAACCCCCCTCCCGCGCGTAGGTACTTGAGGTATAGGTCTAGTAACTATGTTTATAGCCTCTTCTGGCAATACATCTTAATACAATGATTATCGTTATATCTGTAGTTCATTACATATGATCCATATCCAATCATGTGTAGGATACAGCAGCAAGATGAATCATATTGAAGAATGAACTTCGTATTAGTGAACTTGCAGTAATTTTGTCAAAGTTTAATCTCAATAGCACCCAAGCCAGAGATTGGGCAACTCTTGGAGAGGAAGGAGATCTGCAGTGTGGTCTACAAGACGACTGCCCAAGAGTAACACGAACTTCACGTGGCGTTGCACAACTACCTGTACTTCTCCCCCCTCTCGTAGCGACCGATACATCATGCCTCCATCACGATTGTCAACATCCGTACCAGTGCAAAAAATCTCCCTCAAAGCAAACCAAAATGGCCACTCTCGACGCTCTGAAGCGGGCTCTTAGACAAAAAGCTACTTCTCCGACGCAGCCTCTGTCCGACGAACAGTATAGCGCTGGCTTTGACATCCTGCTCCAGGGCCCCGGATGGAAGACATACCAAGACTTTATTTTTCCCCAACTATCCCAAGTGCTGACTCCTCTCTTCAACTCGCGAATCCGCATCTCGGTGTTGGAGATAGGACCCGGCCCTAAGAGCGTGCTTGGCTATCTGCCTGATGATCAAAGACGCAAGATCAACAAGTACGCTGCGTTTGAACCAAACGGCTCATATGCCACAGAATTGCAAGAATGGCTGGAGACAAAATCTCCGCTCCCTTGTCTGGAAAGCCTACCCGACATCCATCGAGTGCCTTTCACTCTGGACAGCACCGTCACCGATGCAAATGATGGCCAAGAAAAGTTCGACGTCGTCCTCTTCTGCCACAGTATGTATGGAATGATACCCAAGCGCAACTTCATCGAACGAGCACTAGAAATGCTGGCTGTGCAACCCGAAGGCGGGGTGGTGGTAGTCTTCCATCGTGATGGTGTCGACTTTGATGGCCTAGTGTGCCATAAAACGGCTTCATTCCCTTCTGGGACCGTTTGTGTTGCAGATAATGATAAGATGCTGAATAGCTTTTCCTCTTTCATTGCGGGCTTTGTCATGCAAGACAAAGACGCGGACGAGGCTGTCCACGCTGAATGGCTTAAGGTGTGTCGCGACTTGGGTCGCCGTCAGGAAGCCCACCCAGGTCATCTCTTCTTCAGTGCACCTGAGGTTATGATGGCATTCAATCATCATGCCACCATGTTGCCAGAACTCACAGCGCAAATGCCGTTGGCGAAAGAGGGCAGGACGGTGAAGAACTGGGAGGCTCGGGCCCACTGTCCCGCTTCAATTCTCAGGCCGACAAAGATCGAACATCTCCAGAAATGTGTTCAATGGGCTTTGAAGCACGGAGTTGGTTTGACTGTCATTGGTGGAAGTCATAGCGGCCACTGTCTTTGGCCCAACGTTGTCGCAATTGACATGGAGGCTTTTGATCAAGTACATGTTCAGGCTCCTACAGATAATGGGATAGATCCCGATTTTAATTCTGGGTCTTTGATTATTGCCGAAGCCGGCTGCAAGACGGGAGATATCGTTCGTGCTGCCATGGCGGCGGGTTTGACTGTGCCTCTCGGAGCTCGTCCAAGCGTGGGCGCTGGATTATGGTTACAAGGCGGCCTCGGGCATCTGGCCAGGCTTCATGGTCTTGCATGTGATTCCATTGTCGGTCTCATAATGGTGAGCGTTGATTCGGCCCAGATCCTGTGTGTTGGACATGTGCCAAATGAATATTGGCCGACCAGTGGCGTCCGCCCGGAAAACGAAGCCGAATTGCTATGGGCAGTGAAAGGAGCTGGCACCAACTTTGGCATCGTGACGAGCGTCATTTTCAAAGCGTATCCGGCTCCGGTCTACACAGTTCGAAACTGGATTGTCTCGCTGGATGATGAATTTGAAGCGCGGCGTAGACTCACCGAATTTGATAAGCTCATCGCCAGCAATCTTCCTCGAAACTGTTCTGCAGATGCGTATCTGTATTGCGATGCTGGACGGTTGCAGTTTGGCATTACCACTATTGAAGCTGGCACAACTAAGTCGGTCTCAGACATTCCTACAGTTATTGATACAATTCTAGGGCCAGAGTGCAATCTCAAGGTTGTAGACAGCGTCGGCTTGTTTGACACCGAGATGTACGTGGCCGGAATGCATGGAGGACATGGAGGCGGCAAGACGTCCTCTTTCAAGCGGTGTCTCTTCTTGAAACATATTGGAGCTGCAGACGTGGCCACAATCTTGGTAGCAGCAGTGGAATCTCGTCCCACGACACTCTGTTATCTCCATCTGCTGCAAGGCGGCGGAGCGGTTGCCGATGTGGCCCCCGATGCTACGGCTTTCGGTTGTCGTGACTGGGACTTTGCCTGCGTTGTCACCGGCGTCTGGCCTCGTCACCAGGATGGAACTGAAACTGCTCAAGCTGCTGTACAGTGGGTTTATCATGTTGCCCGGACTCTGTTGCCCCTGGCTAGCGGAGTTTACGGTGCAGATCTCGGACCAGATCCCAGAGATGCCGATCTGGCGGAGAAGGCATTCGGTCCAAACCGGCCGCGCTTGGCTCGTCTCAAACGAAGTGCAGACCCATGTAAGGTGCTGGCTTATGCCTGTCCACTCCCAGAGGTGCCGATGGGGCCAAAGCTCATGGTTCTTGTCACGGGAGAACATGGTGCCGGCAAGGACTATTGCGCCGACGTTTGGGCATCCGTGTTCAATACAGCTTCTCCCAACACCCCTAAAGCACGGGTGGCTAGCATTAGCGATGTGACCAAGAGAGAATATGCGGCGGCCACTGGTGCTGACTTGGACGCTCTGCTCCAAGATCGTGCCTACAAGGAGCAACACCGGCCAGCCTTGACAGCATTCTTCCAAGAGCAAATCCGGCAACGATCTCGACTTCCAGAGGAGCATTTTTTGAATGTAGTGCATAGTGCGGTGGATGTGGACGTGCTATTGATCACCGGGATGAGAGACGAAGCTCCAGTTGCAGCTCTGTCACATCTAGTGCCGGACAGCAGAGTGCTCGAGGTTCGTGTCAAATCAAGAGAAGAGACGAAGCGCGCTCGTGGCGGTTGTCAGATGGGTGATGGGGTTGTTAATCAGAAGAATAAGGACGGCATCAATGACACCAATGGCAGGCTAGACGCGACGGTCTCAGACTGGTCCCCGAATCTCATATTCTACAACGACACGCCTGGAAGTGAGATAGCAAAAGAGTACGGTCAACGCCGTTTACTTCCCTTCTTGAGCGAGGATATGCAGCAGCTGGCCAACATGGTGCGTTCGGTACCCGACTTCCCACGCTCAGGTATCGAGTTTCGCCACCTGCTCGACATCTCCCAGCAGCCGGGAGGATTGAAGCTGTGTGTGTCTCTGTTTCGGAGCCACTTCGCCGGTGACTGGAACAAGATCGAAGCAGTGGTTTGTTGCGAGGCTGGAGGCTTCATCTTTGCGTCGGCACTGGCGTCACAGATAGATTTACCCCTGGTACTGATCCGTGAAGCCGGCAAGCTCCCGCCGCCCGTTGTTTCTGTTGTCAAGAGGCCGTCGCACATTTCACATTCAACACCTAACAGTTCAAGAGAGAAGAAGATGGAGATGGAGCGGGATGCGATTCGTAGCGGCGCGTCTGTGCTAGTGGTGGACGATGTTCTTGCCACGGGAGAGACACTCTGCGCTGTTGTACAGCTGCTGGCTGAAACTGGGATCAGCGCTGATCAAATCAGCGTCATGGTCGTGGCAGAATTTCCTCTTCATCGGGGACGGGAACTGATGCGCCGTTGTGGTTTTGGAAGAGTCAGTGTTCAAAGCCTTTTGGTGTTTGGGGGTGCTTAATAGGGGAAAAGGCTGAGGGACTACAGGAACCTAGCACGTAAATGTAGGTTCCTATATACATGTAGTGTTATCATCATTGATCTGTATTCTAGGTCATCAGCCTAGCTTATAGGGCTCTTGTAGACTTGGAGTACATTAATATATCTCATGTCTCTCGGATTTATTGAAACACAGTGTTTCTCACGCCCATACAGGTCGCAGATTCGGTGTCATGAGGATGTACACATGCATGTTTACATGTATCTTTGACGTATTTTCTAATATTTATACAAGCAGCAGTACTGAGTCTCCAGTGCAAAGCCAAAGTTTCAGCCACATGTATCTATCAGCCCTGATGTAATCTCGCTGGAACAAATTTGGCCCGAGCAAGCCACTGCACAGCTTCAAGCTATTTCCAAGAGGCAACCTTCGACAGCTTCCATCAACCTCCATACAGCACATCTAATTCAAACCTCTCTAAAACAGCTCTTCCTCATGGGTTCTAAATCACAGCTATCGCAATCAGGGCCTCCCTTGGAGACTTTGTCCATCAAGCAACTTCTCCGGCTGCATCCGCGGGACAAGCTTTTGGTTCACCCTCTGGAGTGGACCGGCCGCCATCTTGAGGTGCTACAGTGCTCATTCGAGGACTCTCTACCACCTCCGCCTTCACAAGAACACTTGGACGAAGTGGACGGAATTCCTGCTACAAAAGGGTTTGTATATGCCATGAGAAAGATGGCTGCAAATGAAATCTGGCTGCGCCGCGATGCCGCCATCAGATACATCGTCGGTTCTGATGATTGTCCACTGAGGCCCTACGGGTAGGTCTTTGTATCGGAGGAGGGTTTGCTCCATTCTTTTCTTCTCTTCTCTTTCTTCCTTTTAATTAACGGTTACATAGGACATCAGTTGGCTTCCATTTTGACGGTCGTTGCGTCAGCAGTCTCCCATGTCAACTTTTCACCAGCAGGCATGGTAATAAGGCTGCCCTAGAGAAGGGCAAGGCGCCAATCGCCTTCGTCTGCATCGATTGCGAGCGTATCAAATCCCTTCGCTATGAACAAATGTTACCCTACCGTGGTAAACGCTTCAGCAAGCAAACTAACGGAATATACGACCGCCATGTGAAAAGAGTTACGCCACCCAACCGTCTGCATGATCCATATATAGTAGCCCTCCTGTTGGCAGTTGCATATAACCAACGGTACCGGACAAAATCTTCGAGAGGGTCCAGGTCTGCTTTTTGGGTATGCTGTCTCCCCATAGCATTGTAGCCTTCATACATCCACTGACTCATTATACTTAGCCTCAGGTGGTAGTGACAGATCGCGAGGATAAATACGTCCACCTCTTTGCCGCACATATTTCATCCAATTACCTCAACAAATTTGACTTTCCTTCCCGCCAACCTGCCAAGTCAGCGCAGCAACCGTTGCTGATTCACCATATCCGCGTACCATTAGAGCCATACGACACTTTCCGCCCACGCCTACTCCCAATCCTGCTTCATCCTGCCAATTATTACAAGTGAGGTCAGCAAAAATACATAAAGCCTAAAGCCGCGAATATACCATCTTTCTAAACAAAGAGGTGCATACACCATGAGTCTATAGCGTGTAAATTCAGATGCCTTCAGTGTCATGTAAAGGGATATAGCAATAGTAGAATATATTAGAAGAATGTGGCGATAGTAGCAGATACTAGAAAAAAGTGGCTATAATAACAGATATTCGGGAACCCAGTATCTGCTTTAGTAGTAGTATATGAAGGATATTTCGGCCATTATATCTTTATGTAATATTTCAGTCTTAGCTATTAGAGACTCTAGTGTATTTATTTCTATAAAGAAGTTTCCGGTGTTGGATGAGCAGCTTCCAGTAATGCGTAGGTATGTGAGCTTGTTGCTTCTCTGAAAGAATTTGTGACTGGTTTTAAAAGGAAAAAGAACGAAAGATAATCTCTATGATGCTATTGTATTAATAAGCAGAGGAACATAGCTATAATGGAAGATGTTAAACGAAAGTAGTTATAGTAGTAAATGTTAAAAGAAACCAGTAATGATAGTAGATACTTAAGAAATTAAGCATTTGATTAGGTAGTAGTATATAAAGAATATTTTAACTATTATATTTTCCTACGACACTTCAGCAACACCTTGCATACCTGAGGTATATCAAGGTGCTGGTCCAAGGCGAGTGAATACATGTAAGTCCCGTTCTCCTCTTTGCTCTCAAATCACCGTGTAGCAAACCAATGTTGAATTCGAGGACTTGCATAGAGGCAAGTGAATTGCGTTTGTAAGTGCCGGACAAGTAAAAACAAATAACTTGGATGCGTTTGCACTCCCTTGGCGGTGACGTAGAGCCTGTGGCAGAAAGTCACGCGCATTGGACATAAAAAGCAAACAGAATCTTGCATGCAACAAAGTTTCAGCATCACACTCAAGTCGCACGCTCTCGCAGTCCGGCACTCATCCGCAATGGCCTACTACGATTCTATTCAGAACGAGAGCAGCTACCAGGCGGCTGCGTCATCTCGTCAAGCCCAGAGTTTCGAGGCGCTCCAGAGTTCGGCTCACGAGGAGACTGCCGCCTATCACTGGGGTGCCGACCACCTCTTCGCTTTGCGGGTCATATGCAAACCCCCAAACGCAGTTCTTCCTCTCCTCCAAAGCGAAATCTCACGTGTCAAGGCAGTCAAGGATGAGTGGCACGATATCATCAATGAGTTGATTCAGGGTCCCAGGGAGAGCAACGCAACTCTAGGGCAGATGTGGGAGGGCGATGTACTTCGCTCCTATCCAAATTCCGTGGTTGGATACATATGGGGTCATTTGGCGTCTACCCTGAAATTGCAATCTCCCAACGACGGCCTAATCCCAGCAGGCTTACGCCCAAACCCTCAAACCGACTGCATCATATATCACGAGCATGTAGAAGAGCCAATGGTTGCGGAGTACACGGCCGTCTTTGCAAAGGCTCTAATCCAAACCATCATTGCCTTTGGTCAATCACTGGATGAAAACCCCTCCATCGACTTGCGTAATAACAGGCGTATACACTAGGGACAAAACTCCTGGTCGTTCGATGAGGGTGGGGTTGAAGTTGCAGTTTTACCCTCGCGGAAGCAAGTGGCCCTTTTCGAGTCGAAGCGTCTGTTCCAGCACGTGAAAAATGGCGAACCAACTGTTTCTGATGGCCTTTTGAGCCAAGTTGTTGGGGTGGCCTTGGCTATGAGAGACTCTGGTGTGTCCGTTTCTGCCGAGAAGTAAGTTTTTTCGAGCAATATCTCTAGCTTATATCAGTACTCCCCACTTCCCTAGAAATATATAATCCCTCTATATATCTCTAGTTTCTCTAGATATCTCTAGTTTCTCTAAATATCTCTAGTTTCTCTAAATATCTCTAGTTTCTCTAGATATCTCTAGTTTCTCTAGATTGCTCTAGTTGCTCTAGACACCTCCAGTCCCCTTTACATTCCTTCCTCGTCTTCTATTCTAGGCCCCGCTACAAGTCTCTTGAACTAACTGAATTGACAGTGTCATTGTTATTGTTGCCATAAAGCACCACATCAAATTCTTCCACCTTACGATTACCGATACATTTCATCGCCGATTCAAGACTCTTAGCCCAAGGGATGAAACCGCTGACCTGGAAAGCTTCCTACCGGTGGAATCAACAGAATGGCTAGACGGTGCCACCATGGATGGTCGACAGAGCATCGCTCATCATCTCATGGCCTTGGTACGGTGGGCCAAGAAGATCGCTACGAAGGAATCCGATGACATAGTGAGCAACCAAGATGAGACGACGGAAACTAGCCTCTAGTTCAGTGCTTCTCAGCAGTGATTTAGGCTTCCATAGACCGTCACTCGATAGACGTAGTATACACACCATAAGGGATATGGTGTGTGCATAGTCATTTGACCAGTGTTTTTTCTAGAGGCGGTTATTCGCCGTTATCAGTGGAATTATGAACAAGCTTTTACACGGCCAATTATAAAGTGTATTTGCCAAGAAGAGTTGTCTTATGTCCTTCATAGAGTACAACGCGAACCACTGACGGTATAAATCTATGAACGCCTCAGCAATTCGTGATCGTTTAATCTAGCAGAAAGTTCATTACAAATGGTTCTCAGGTAAAATTGAGGTCGAGGGGTTTGATGAGAGCACGGTCACCACACTCAGATGCGGGCTGATAACCTGCGCTGCAAGAAATGGCTGCGTTACCGCATCTTCACCCATTTATTGCCATTCTAGAGGCTCTCAAGTTTCTTCTGCACTACTAAGTGTTAGCGATCTCTATTTATACGAACATCTATCTCGCAGAGATATATCACGGGGCCAGAATAATAAATGCTCCCGAGTAACAATACTCCTTGGTATATAGACTCACTGTCGCTGCCATCACCAGGGGATTGTGTGATTCTTGCTGGCTCTGAAGAATTTTGTTTAGTGGAAGAGGCTGTAGTGATGCTGGAGGAGTTGCTCGTCGTCTTTTCAGGCCTGCTGACGCAGTAGCGATAGCCCTGCGAGATGGCACAGGCGGATGGGTTGGCTTCATCGAAAGAGAGGGACGGATTCCATGAGATCAATTCGTCAATGTCAACTGACGTATGAGTATCAAATTAGTTTCGTGTCTTTCATAGAAGACGGGGGAACGGCAGCACGATAATGGATAGACGCAACTATCGAATCGTGCGGGACAAGGGAGAAATAATAACTTACCCCTGTAGAACGACGCAAGCCACAGACACTCATTCACGTTTTTCCCCGTGGGGTTAAATATGGTCCTCCTATAATGCTCATACGACTTGCAGGAATCCGCGGTTCCGGGTGCCAGAGGCAGAGGTTTCGGGGTATATGGGATGCGGACAACTGTCGCATGTGTGTTGGTAACTTTGTTGGTAACTTTGTTGAGGATACGTTGAGGTACTGGTTTGTCCATATGGAAGCCAGGGCCCTTTTTATATCCCGCACCAGGACGGAGTTTCGAGCTTGAAGAAGTAGATATGGAGTCGGTCTGCGTAGGATTCTTGGGAGGAGCCGTTCTTTATAACGCGATCAGCAAGCGTGCTGAGTAAATAAATGCAACGTTTAATGGGAGGATATCAGGATTCACACTTACATCGTGGCAGTGGTTGCTTCATTTAAAGTGTATGGAGGTTGAGAAGTGATTGGGTATTTGGCAACTCCGCATCTATCGGTCGGTCAACTCCAATAATCATCTTGTCACAAACAGGGCGCATTCTGGAGGGACTTACGACGACGTCAGTGACGAGTGTGCGCTGGCCAATTCATCATCGTATCCGATAGGAAAATCCAAATGAGCCTGCTGAACGAGCAGGTTGCAGTCCGAACACAGCTCGGCAGACGTTGCATTCTCTTTAGTGTTCCATTTGAAGAAGTACGGAGAGCAGAAAGTTTTCGTGGCCCTAATCGCTCTATATCAGCAAAGATGGACATGTAATCATGGCAAAGCCACACTCACGGGTCTCTCACACAGGAGTAGTGAAACGTGTATAGGAGAAGGTCCGAAACATAGGTTGGAGGAAGCTTATAATCCTCTGTCCCCAGAAAGTCTGAACTGTCGCAAACGGAGCGTTGTTTTTCGTTCAAGGCCATTAGATCTCTCCAACAGGTTACGGTGCAAATTTCAGAAAGACGTTGTGGCGAGGGAAAAGTTTGTCCCATGGCAATCATATAAAGACTTTCGCTACATCCGACCCACTCATAGAATGTGGCACTATCATAGAAAGCGTTAAGTGGTCTGTTTATCCAGACGTTTGAACGGGTAAAATGAAAACACATACTTGCAAGCAGCAGTAATATCAACATTCTCTGAAACCCCATACCAAGCATTCCTTGAGAGGATTAGACAGTACACAAGTGGCTGCAGGAGCACACTCCATAGCTAATCTGGACATTAGCGCTGAAAACTTCGGTCAAGTTCCTTAAATCAGGTATTTTGAGGTGTCAAGAACGTGAAATTACGGACCAAATAATAAACCGAAAGAGACATCGAGTTCAGATGCTCCTGAACAAGGCACGCCAATATCTCAATGTCGATGAACCAAATTTAGGAGAACAAGAGAACAGCCCCGTGAGAGGGAGCTTGAACTCGGTTTATAAAGAGCACAGCGCGAATGCTCCACTCCAGCTCGTGAAATTGCACTACCCATGTCCCTTAAATTAGGCATCTGTGACCAGCATTCGAAGAGTGCCGTCCAACAGCATTTGAATCAAGGCGCTTGGAGCTGTATCTCAAGCCAGAGGCACGTGTAGTATTCATTTCCGACTTTCGAACAAATATAGTGCATGACAGCGCGAATAAGAAGAAGGTAGTCAATTGAATCGCAGATTGAGCTCTATTTGAAGAAAAAGATGAACCGCGGCATCCGGTGAAGCGATTCATGTGTTGGTTGTAAAAAGCCGCTAGACTCTATTTTGGCGTTGAAGGATTCGGTTGTTGGTCGTATACATGTAAACATCGGCACAAAATCAAGGGGAGTGGCAATTCACCGCCAGAGGATACTAGATACTAGAGGAAGATGCATGTAGTAGTGATAGAAGAGGTAGATCTCAAAAGAAGTTGGCGATAACAGAATGTGGTAGAAAGACTCAGTAGATAGAAAGCGATTTCTGGGTGTCTCTCCATTTTACTTGAGCTGGATATACACAATGTAACCATTCCCTAAACTCGATATTTAAGCATGGGTTATTTTTAGAGAGCTGAGTCTTTAGCCTAAGCGTGCAGGTAATCATATTGTTACGGCGACGATTTTTTGTATGGATAGGTACATGTACGTTTACTCCTCATTTCTGAACGCCACCCGACATTAAATCGGTAACTAACTAGAATTCGAATATTCCTTAACCTCACACAATGATTAGCTTGGCTTCATGCACCCAACGATATAGTCGTTTATGCCAAAAGTTGTTACATCTGTGATAATAGATTATATCCATTGTGTTGGCTACAAGTTCGGACGCATGCTCTACCTACCATACTTTCCTTACACGCTTTATTGCAAAGAGTTCGCTGCTAATCATTTTTTGTACCTAGGAAAAAAAAAAAGGGTGAAATGTAAAGTTTATTGGATGAAAATTACATATTTGCCTTTTTATCCATCTTATTTATGGCAGGGGTGCTTCGAGACAACCGTCGTGTTGATAGTCGGGGTGCACCTAGAAATCCATGACGTTGTGTTGACATCCGCCATTTTCCAACCCACAGTCATATTATCATCGTCATATATAATCGTAAACACATGGTTCTTATGTCATATTGATTTCAAGCACATTAAACATTCCGCGACAATCGTGCGGGGAGATTAGTATTTAATTGAAAGCAGCTCCTACAGAAAGCGGTTTCGCGTAGTTCAATGTTCTTAGCTTTTGTTAGCAACTGAGCTTAAGCATATAATATTTCATCATTTCTTTCTAATTATTATCAACCATGGCAACTTCGAAAGCAGCTTATCTTGCCGAAAGGGCTATTGGGCATGATGATAATGCTATTATTGAGCAAGATGTCTCCAACTACCCAGAAGACTCGCTGGATACCATGAAAGCTTTGGTCTGGAAGGGAAAGCAAAAAGTCGAGATTGGTTTGTACATCCCCTCTCATTGTTAATAATTCTTCAATGTTCTTACATTTATCCCAAGCCGAGGTCCCCAAGCCCCAGATTCTAGAGGATACCGACGTTATTCTCAAAGTCACTGGTTCCACTGTCTGCGGCTCAGATTTACATCTCTATCATGGCGTAGTGGTGCAACTTGCCGACGGCGACATTCTCGGACACGAGTTCTGCGGCATCGTAGAGTTAGTAGGCCGCGCTGTCACCAAAGTTCAGGTCGGAAAGAGATATGTCGCTTCTTTTCAGATTGCTTGCGGAGATTGCTTCTTCTGCAAGCAAAAGTTGTCGTCGCAGTGCGAAAAGACCAACGCAAACACGACCATGAAGGGCCTGTATGGCGGGAGGACGGCAGGCATCTTTGGGTATTCTCATCTTACAGGCGGATTTGCTGGTGGGCAGGCGGAATATGTCCGTGTGCCATTAGGTGATGTAAATTTGTTGGAGATTCCTGATAATGTTTCGGACGAAAAGGGTGAGCATGACTTCGATTTGACGACCGCAAGTTCTCGATGATCAGAACACTAACTCCTCGTATAGCGCTATATCTCTCTGATGTTCTCTGCACATCTTACCACGCCGTCAAAGACACAGCCGTCTATCAAGGCGATCAAGTAGCCATCTTCGGCGCAGGTCCCATCGGACAGATGGCTGGTGTTTTTGCCCTAGGAGAGGGAGCCTCCAAAATCATTTTCGTAGACACTGAACCGCGGCTCACTTTCATCAAACAGCGTTTCCCTTCCGAACACAACGACAAACTTACTCTGGTCGACTATAAGAAGCTGTCACACGGCATCACTTCCAAGGAAACTGTTGTCAGCAAATTAAAGGAGCTTTGCGGTGGCAGAGGACCAGACGTCGCCATCGAGTGTGCGGCAGGGGAATACGCCAAGGGCTGGATGCATTGGTTGGAAATGACGATTGGTGCTGAGACTGACACTAGCGAGATTCTCAATGAGATGATTGAAGGAGTGCGCAACTATGGTCGCTGCGGCGTCACGGGAGTTTATGTCGCATATGTAAGTCAATGTCTTGATCGCTCTCTCAAACTGCTATTTGCTAACGGGTCGAATCAGACGAATCACTTCAATGTTGGCTCACTTATGCAGCGAGGCATTCGACTCATTGGAAACGGCCAAGCACCGGTGCACAAATACTGGGATGAACTACTTGCCAAGATCCAGAAGGGCGAGCTCGACCCTATGCAGATGGTGTCTCACAGAGTCAGACTCGAGGATCTAGACAAGGTATACGCAAAGTTCGATGCAAAGGACGAAGGCATGCAAAAGGTGTTTGTCGAGACCAGATTCTCTCTGCCCAAGGCTTCAGAGTCTCCTGAAGTAACTAGGTACTAAACATGTTGTTATGAAGCCCGATGACATACCCTCTCTTTTCAAGCGCCTATCTAGTTATAGTCTTTTTTAATAGGAAAATGCCAGCCAGTACTCCGAGTCTACTATCTAACATCCTGTGTTTCAAAATTAAAGCTCCATACATGTTAGTTTAGTTAGAGTAAGTGATAACACCAGGAACTAAAGGATTATGACTATAGTAATACTGAAAAAGACTGCGATAGTAGCAGATACTGGAATCAAGTGTTAATACTAGCTGAAAGTAGTAATAGTAGTAGAAAGAGCCAAATATTCATCACTTGCTAGACTGGGTGTGTATTCTAGCATCCTAACGCTTGAACCTCACGCAGTCTCTAGGGTGCTGAATAGTCAACTTGGGGTGCTAGATAGTATTTCCCTTTTAATATTATACGGCCGTTACTGTAGCAAACGTCAAGGGTGTCTGATTGATAGTCACACAGAATTCTCGTATAGACAAGGAAGCGATAGTTCAACGGTTTAATAGGCACAGTTTATCGTGTATCATGATGTACACAAGCGTATATATATATGCGTGTACACAAGGTGGTATATCAACCCCCTCTCAATATCATCAACATCACCCATCTCTCATCCATCAAGCCCTGGATTCGCTCCACGCACTATTCTATCCCATTCGTCATGACAAGCCACATCCGTCTCTGGCTCTCGGTAATCTAAGTCGTTCATCTACGCTGTGCTTTCGCAACAAAAAGACAAAAAAGGGTTTTTAAGAAAGGAAGACAAGGAGGAAGAAGAAAAGAGGAATCTCGCTCATGCCTCCGACTTCTTCCTACTAGACGACGCTTCAGCAACCACCAAAATACCCGCTCCCGTAACACCGCCATCGTGACAAGGACTCAGAACGACTCGCAGACGTCCGTTGCCACCGAATCTACGCGCCAGCAGCTCGTCTAAATATTGTTGGCAGTCGGCCAAGTAATCCTGGAAATGCACTATGCAGCCACCGGTGTAACCTACGCCGAGCTCGCGAATGGGGGAGCTCGTATCTGCGTCTGCGTTTGCGTTTGCCTCCTCGGGCAACTCGTCTGCAAGTGTAAGCAGAGCGACGATGGCGGCGGCGATAATGCCTGACGCCCGCACTTCAATGGCCTTTGCAATGTGGTACAGCGCAACAGCGAGGTTTTCTGTCCACGAGAACGAGGAGTCGGTATCTTCGGGGATCTGGCATCGCAGTTTCTCCAGCAGGGCGGATGGGGGCTGTAGCGGCTTATAATGACTTAGAAATGTCGTTGTCAGGCTCTCTTTTTCAAGAAGCTTCTTCGGCAGCGTCTCGACGGCTACCTTAGACTTGTTGACTAGATAATCGACCAGGATGATTCGTGCCAGCTCGCCCAGATATCTCCCTGCCGTCATGTACTCCAGAGGCTGAAACCCAGGCCTCTCGTTCTGCAAAGACAAGACATCGTCCCATTTGGTGACTAGATTTACCTCTGCCATGGGCGGCAGTGTGCCCTTTATGCTCCACTCGGTGTTGACTGCAATTTTGGCGTCGGCAACCTCCTCTCCAGGAAGAAGGCTCACCATCTGCGGGCGTTTGCTAGGATGCAGCAGATCCAGCTTCAGTGGCACCGTAGCGTTAGATCCCGTCCCCAGAATCAGAGCCATGGCTGCTCGACGATGCTCCGTGCCGCCGTAGCTGAAGATGCACGACACCAGCGTCGATACGGCGTCGTTTGCAAGAGCGGTGACTTTAATTGGCGGTAGCTCAGTCCGTCCAGAATCCGCGTAGCCTTGCTCGATGTAAGCTCCCAAGTCGATGCCAGACGGCAGAGCAAATCCCTTGCCCATATCCATCAACAAAGCGTGAGAAACGGATCGCTGCTCCATGGGAAAGCTGAAAGTGACGCCCAAAGGCAGGGGCACATCGTTGGGAATGTCGAATGTTTTGCAGCCTTCGTCCACAACATCGGCGATGCATCTTCCTATCCATGAAAAGAGACTGTTTGCATTGTCGTTTTTGAGATGGTTGTCAATGGGCCACGATCTCTCCAGTGGTCGCTGGACACGTGATGCAGGATCTTGGTGGTCACCATGCAGCTCGACGAAGCCAACTCGAAGATTTGTCCCTCCTCTAAGCAATATGGGGTTAGTATAAACGATCCAAGGCTCTACAGCCCCCTCTTGATGAAATCCTCTTGTTGGAGAGGCCAGGTAGTCTCACATGTCTATTGCCAGGTGCCTAGATATCATGGAACTCATTAGCCCTATGCTGTTCACTCTCACCAAGCTGTGCATCACTCGATTTGCAATATACTCTTAAACCGCACTCGAGAAGCGAGAATAGAATAGAATCACTCACCGTCCACCTCCTTGCTCAGCGATAGGCCTCAAGATAGACTCAGATATCGGCGTAGGCAAGAACTGATCCCTCGAATTCGCAGCCAGATCCCTAAAGTTGTCCAGAAACCTCCGCGACAGCTCCTCCGACCTATCGACGTCGATGCTCAGTGGCTCCAAGAATCGGTGGATATCCGTGTAAGAAGCCATGACTTTATAGGTAGCTTTTTGTATGTACCAGCGAAAAATGCAAGAAAAGACGCTATCAAGGGAATCTCATGATATTATGCGGAGGGCGCAAAAAAAAGAGAGAAGTAGCCACCCGGGTATAAAAACCAAGAAAAAGCACACCCACACCCACACACAGACGCCAGATGACTCTTGAAGGTGAGATTTCCGATATCCAAAAGGCAGGACGACAGGACACAGACAAAGTTGCTCACCTCCCTGAATAGGATGGAGATGGCAGATAGCAAGAAAAATATACCTGGCAGTGAATGGGAGGCGTTATGGAGCAAAGGTTGGAAGCCGACCAAACGTAGCATCGATTTTAGTGTCCTTTTAGAGGGGAACCTATGGGGGCTCGTTCCCTCTTTTTTTCCTCCTGTTTGCTGGTCTTAGGGCGGGATGCCGGCGGTTTTGCGGGAGAATCTTGGTTGGAGATGGGGCTCTTCTGGCTCTTCTGGAAGGCTTTCAGGACCACTGGTTCGTAGTTAGTTTCAATGTTTGTTGCATTGGGTTAAAATAGGCCGGGCCGGGCCTCGCATGATTCAAAAAGTACCGTGACGGAGCCCTATTTTGAGCGGTGCTTGATGTTTCGAGAATATTGCTATTACTGCTGCCTTGGTGCTACTGTTACAGTACTTGTGCTCTACTAAGAGATAGCGCTGGGCTGATGTTGGACTGTCCAAGATACAGCCCTCTGTATTACTCGTACTCCGCATCACTGCTTATCTCATGACTACTACCTAGTAGTAGTTTATAAATAGATTTCGACCACGAAAAAGGTATCAAACACGAGGTATAGACCACGACATTAAATACTACCTACCTGTAGAATGCTATGCCATTCTTTTGCTCAAGTTTGTCCTCCAACCTCAAAAACTCAGGCATCACTGACCGGTATATCGTGCATCGGTGCATCGGTACCCGAGTACTTCCACACAATGGCGACCCCTTGCGAACTCGTCTCCTTTTGGCCTAGCGCCATCCCCAAGCAACGCAACCGCTCCTCTCCATGACGCTATGCGCTCCGTCCAATCTCGTCGCAGCATCTTCGCGCGAAGCTCAAGAGCTTCCAAAGAAGCAGCATCGCCATCATCAACTCTTTTTCTATCATTTTGGATATCATATTTATTTTATTCTCTTGTTTATCAAGATAGTCTTGATCTACGCCCAGCTACATCTCCAGTTTTAACTGAGAACTTCTGTGCCGACCGACAGAAACAAAACACCCGCCCTTGACTCCCTCTCCATCACCGCCATCCATCCCGCGCCCTCATTATGGACGAGAAGCATCAGCATCAGCATCAACCGCAAATCATGGCATCTCCTCGGCGTTCCCGCGCCCGTGAACTGCTGCTCGTCATCATGTGTTTCTTCGTGGGCTTTCACCTCTGGACACACTCCGTCGCAGTGCCCTTTCTGCCGCAGCAGGCCGCCGAGTTTCTCGCGCCGACACAAGAAGGCAGCGTCAATGGTCTTGTCCCATTTGAAGCGCACATCATCAGCAAGTGTCCTGATACTAGGGTATGCGAAGAATCAACGCGACTATCCCTATACTCTATCTTGTCTAATCGTCTCTCTCTATAGCACGCTCTCCGCAACTTGATCTTGCCCGTCATGCAGAAGATCCACGACAAGGTCGATTTCAAGCTCTCGTACATTGGCAAGTATGTCAACCCAGCTCTCCCATATACATGGCATCTCTCAATCATGCCTATCACCCACATCTAGCATCCATGCTAACACACTGGCACTCAGGCCCACTGCCAACGGCGGCGTCGACTGCAAGCACGGCCCCTCCGAGTGCATCGGCAACATCATCGAACTCTGCGCCCACGAGCTGTATCCCGACCCCAAGATCTACCTGGGATTCGTCATGTGCCTGACCAAGGACTACCCCCAAATCCCCGATCGCACGCTCATCGAAGACTGCGCCCTCGAGCATGCCATCGACTTCAACAAGCTCAACGAATGCGCCGCCCGCGACGAGACCGCCCACGGCATAGAGCTGCTGCGAAACAGCGTCCAGCGGTCTGCCGATGTAAGCCCGCCCTTACAAATCGCGGGAATGGTGGAAAGATGCCATGACAATGAATCTAACGAATTATTCTAGGCCAACGTAACGATTAGCTGCACCATCAGACTCAACAACGAAGTCTACTGCATCCGCGACGACGATCAGTGGAAGGACTGCCCGAACGGCCCTGGCGTCAACGACCTCGTTCTCGCTATCGAGAAGCTGTACCGCTCGTCTTAAGCGGCTCATAGATATCCGTCCACAACTCGCTTGCCTCGCCCAACGTGTAGCTCATCGATAGCGCATCCATGCCCGCCTCGTCGTCTCCCCCCATCACCTTTAATGTCTCTAGAATACTGTCTAGGCCGACGGCCTTGCCCGTGGCTTGCGTGGCCCCGGCCTCTAACGCGACATGAACAATGTGTATATGAAAGTGGTAATAGGTCGGTTGATAGTGAACATAGAGCTTCAGCTGGTTCTCCTCGATGCTCGGGTACGTCTGGGTCGTGGCGCTGGTGACCTTGGCCTTGATGTGCTCCAACCAGGGAATGTGCTTCTTCTTGAGATCCCGCAGCGACCAAATGTCCCGCCGCTCCACCAGCGCCAGCAGGTGCAAGCCCTCGAGCGTCTTGCGGTCCCAGTTGAGGTCCGGCAGCAGGAGGAAGCCTTCGTCGCCGGCCTCGCCGAGCTTGGTTCTGTAGATTACGTCTTCCACTTCGGTCCTGCCCTCGATAATGTTGAATACCCAGTTTAGTCTCCCCTGCTCCCTCTTTTGCTGCATAAACGGCCGGATGTGATTTTTGTAAATCTCGGGCGTCTCCGTAACGAACCGCACGCCCTGCTTGCTGTACTTTTTGACGTGGGCCTCTGTGCACGGGTAAATCAAGTTGATCTTCAAGTCGGCAAAAAAGTCGACGCCGTTTTCGTGTCCGTTGTCGTCATCGGGCTTGACCTCGTTTTCCACAGGCCCTGTCCTAGCCATGCTCCACGCGTAAATGTCGTTGGCGCCTAGATTCCGCAGCCGCGAGAGCGACGAGGGCAGGCCGGCGAGATACACTTCTGACGAGGGGAACGTGGCTCGCTCGACGACCATGACGGCGGGTTGGTCGTCGATTGTGCCGTGGAGAGCTACACGGCGGCCTGCTTGGTCTGTTTTTTGTTAGTCTCAGTTTAAGAAAGTATTGATGTAGAGACCAGAAGAATGAATCGAGTGGTGTAGCTGCGAATGAATGAATAGAAGAATGTGGGCATGCGTACCTTGGTTGAGAACCTTGAGAAGCTTGAATTTGGGCACCGCCGCCTCGGCCTTGGCTTTAATCTCAGCGTCCATTGCGCGTGAATTGGAGTGTAACTCGCGAGTGAAGCAAGAATATGCGCCAGAGGAGAATTACTAGGCAATTCTTAACCTAAAAATGACTTCTATGAGGGGGATGAAGTTATGTGAAGCTAGGTCGTTGGTGAAGTCGAGTTTTAGTTAGTTGCAAGGTGAGAAGTAGAAGTGGGAGAAGCTCAAATGCCCCTCCTCAATGGTCGATAAGATTACGGGTACGGAGTACTGGTACATTCACTCGGGGAGCTGTCAAAGGGCACTCGAAAAGTCAATGGCACATCGAATTCCAATTAATTAACGTGATCCGCCCACTAGCACCTCAATTACGGTACCCCAAACTCCACATATACTATTTTACATTCTCAAGTAAACAAACATTCAACAAAAGCACAATCCCTCCCAAACATCGCATCGTAAAAACAAAAATATCGTCACTCACACCTTTCACGCTTCAAAATGTCCACATCAAAAGAAAAGGCCATTTTTTGCTATCGAAACTAAGTAGGCAAGTATATCTGAGACAACGCCCCTTGTATGTCCATGCCTGTACTGTAATACGCAACACCTCGGTGTTATATCAGCGATAAAATGTTGCTCCAACTCTTTCAACTTCATCACAACTCCATGCTCAGAGAAATGTAGCCCAGCCCAGTGACAGGAATGATTCCGCTTGCGCGCCATCCTCAAAATCTGGTCAATAAACATTAAGCTAGTTGTTTCATCTCAAGCTTCGTCTCCAAGTAAGCATCAACTTCGTGGCTCCTGAAATGGGGTATTTTGAAAAAAAATAAAACGTTTGCTAATGTATCAAAACGCGGCGCAATCTCTGTCCCGCATTTGGAACATTCTGAGAGCGCTTCTCATGTACTTCGTCAAGAGGAATGTGTGCATCTCGATGGTAATCGGGTGGGTTGATATATGCAACGATGCAACATTTGTCGAAGGGGGATAAATATTCTGTCGTTCCAAAACCAGGAGAATCGGTGAGGAGAAGAGGGATGATGAAGATATTTATAAAATCATCAAACGACAGTGGGAATTTTATCAAACAGGCGTCCCGTGGAGACCGCTGGCTCCAGTATCCGTCGAAGCGTCTCCCTCAATCGTCTTCCTCCAGTGCTCTGGCAGGCAGACGCACACCAAGGGGAATGCTTTGAGGTCGCCGTGGCCCTGGGGCGAACTGTCTCTGGGAGCTGATGAGCTCGATACGCCGCTATCTCTCTGCGCCTGTCTCTGCGCCTCCCATTCCTCCGCTCGCTGATCAACCATGAGACCCGTCGCCCAACCGTCATCCCAGATGCCCACGACCTTGAGCATATCTCCACGCTCTAGAGCAAACTCATCCGGAGCCCTCGGCTGGTAAGCCCACAGGACGGCAACCTTTTCGCCAGGGTGAATGTCGTCTTGGGAGTAGTAGTCTTTGAAGAAAGGCAATTGCTCCGATTGCTGACTTGCCAGTCCGCCGGGAGATGAAAATCCAATGGGGCTACCAGGAACATCGCTTCCAAGCATAGAGTTACTGGATAGAGAGCCTTGCCTCCTGGATGTCATCGGTGGGCCACGGAGTGATGTATAGGGAGTCTCGGGCTCAGGAGTGTCGCCAAATTCGGATGAGGACATGCGATCTCCAGCCTTGGGGGCATACGGCACCGCACGGCCAGAAGGAGAGCTACCGTGTCGGGAAGGAGAGTTGCCCGAGTGTCCCTCCAAAGCAGACATGCGCGCGATACGACCACCGGGAAGGATTTCATATCCTCGGGGAGCTGCCGCGCCGTCCTGGCTCATGGGAGGTCCTTTGCGAGCCGGGGAAGGCTGGTTGAAGATGCTACCCTGCGCGCTGCTGGGTCGGCGCCTCATCATCCTAATGCAGAAGAACAAGAGAGCAGCAAGAATGACAACTCCAGCAATGGAACCAATCACAATACCGGCGATGGCACCGCCGCTGAGGTGGCTGCCGCCACTGCTGGCAGCTGCCGATGGGGAACTTGTCGGTGTCGAGGTCGAAGTGGGAGCGGTAAAGGTCAAGGTGGCGGTGATATCGGGCAGCTTAACCCCTTTGCACCGGGATTCCGCACCGGCACTGTAGCAACAGGTATCCGTGGAATTGATGCCGCCGGCGCCGCAGTATGAGCAGAGACCAATGGTGCTGTTACCGAATCCACAGTTATCCGGCTCATTATCCACGCCCACGATGCAGCCGCCGGAAAGAGCCTGCTCAGGGAGAGCACAGACAGTGAAATCGGCTCGAATCAGTTTATTCAGGTCACCGTTAGGGTTCCCGCATAAAGCTGTGTCGGCGGTGATGTAAGCTTCGCTCTGAGCGTACTCGGCACAGGTTTCGGCGCAGATGGGTTGCGAGTTTGATGCTGATACGCCGCAGCCAGCCGCAGACATTTGGACAATGGAGCTGCAAATAACTGTAGTGGTGTAGCGTGCGTACATGTCGCTGGGGTTTGTATAATTGATGTTGTGGCAGCCAAACGTTGACTGGAATCTAAAGGAATCACGGGTAAGTACATTGGGACACCTGAGCTGTACCTGGAAGAATTGCCTACTTGTCTTGAAGATAGGTGGTTTTGACAAAACTAGTCAATTGAGTGTCAAAAGTCTCTCTATCAGAGACATATCGCAAGAATGAGCTGTAACGCGGGCATTAGTGACTTGATCACCTGAACCTGGACAGGGGCAAGCAGCTCACAAAGTATCGATTAATGACTGGTTGGTGGATATAGAAGCGCCTTGAAAGGCTGGGCATGCTGTCGATCCCTTCAACGAAATGCAGTCTTGTGCTGAAGCGGAGCCAGAAAGTACTGACAGCATGACTATTGATGCATTCCTGAGTGTCCATTGTCTGTGTCTCGGCTGTGATCCTCCATTATGGCCACGAGCCCTTGCCGGGCGTGTCTCGAAGGCCATTTTGACGAATGAGAAACTAGCGGTGGCCAAAGAATGCCCAACGAGTCCTAAAATCCAAGCGCGCGGAAAGCTGAAATTATGTCTCGATATGTAAAAAGCCCGAAAACTACCGCAGAGAGTCGAAGCAAGGTCGAGTCGAGCGAGTCGCGGCGCCAATGCGGTATCGAGATGAAGAGAATACGAGTTTCGTAAGGTGTTGCTGCTGGAACCAGATGCTATAAACGCAAGCTGAAAACAAAAACGACCGTGGTAACCAAAAAGCCGAAAAAAGCTACGCAGTTAAAATTCTAGGCAGCGATTGAATGAATGTCGTGCGATGTCGAGCAAGATTAGATTAACGCGATGTCGGGAAAAGTCGTGGCGAGAGAAGAGCAACAACCAGGATACAAGAAGCGAAGAAAAATAAAGTCCATCAACAACCACGATCCAGGAAAAGGAAGCCGCAGTCTGTCGTCGAAGGGATGAATGAAAGCTAGCAATTGCGAGAGAAACAAAATTGAAAAATAAAAGAAGGTAAGGCCCAATGGCGAAGCTTGATGCCCGGGAAGGGGTGACAGAAGGCCGGTGAGTCGAAGCAGCGGTTTGGCGGTATCTGCTGCTGGTCCAAGTCGCTCCGTGGTGCTCCGACCGCCTCGAACCTGGCGAATCTCGACCTTGTTTTTTCCTTGTCTTTTTTTCCCTCTCTTTTCTTTTTTTTTATGTCGCGCCCAGGCAGCTCCAAGGTCAGACGCGAGTCGACGCTGGGAGAAGCGACCCCGTGGGCAAGCTTGGCGAGAATAAAATGCACGGAAAACGAGTGGCCTACGGACGAGGAGAAGAGAAAAGAAGAGGGATTCAAGCTTAGGCGAGGCGAAGAAACCAGACGGCTTCCTTGGGGAAACACGAAACTGGCAGCCGAAGCGACCCAGAGAAGCTAGGGCGTGGGATATTAGTAGGGAGGGGGTGGCCTCGAGGTGGAGCAGCAAGCGAGGATGCGAGACAAGATGCTGGTCTAGCGCCAACGATTGAAGGAGCCAAGATGGTGAAGAAGACGATTGTTGCTCTGTATCAAAGAAAAAGAGAGAGAGAGATAAAGGGAGGCTGAAGAAAGAAACGAAACAAAATAAAACAAAAGCAGGCTGAGCGGAAGTGGATGCTGCAGGTAAGACTTTGGATTGGACTTGGGTAGCAAAAGCAGATGGCTGGAACAAGTTGCGGTGATGGTGTTTTCGGGCTCTGTTCTGTTTTTTCTCACTGCCTCTGCCTCTTTGTTTTGATTGATTTCCCAGCACTCTGCAGCTCGGGCCAACGAGGCCAACGAACATCTGGAGTAGCGCCCTTAGCACGCTTAGCACGAATAGGCACCGGCTGTAGCGCTCGATAGTGCTGGACCGCCGCTAGTTCGGGCGGCATTAGGCAGGTCCTGAAGCTGTCTAGCGTCGACTAGGCGCAGGCACAGCGCTTCCATTGGCCCATTGCTGCAGTTTGAGGTGGAAACGAAAGGGGTCGAGCTTGGTGAGAGTTTATGCCCAAGCTTGAAGGGAGGTCGATGGATGTGGACGCTGCACAGGAACCGGAACCCGATCAACCCTCAGGTGAGGTGCCACAGATGCATGCGCTTATACTCGAGTGGATTGTGGAAATCTGCAGTGCATCGCGAGTGATCGAAGCGAATCTTCAGCGGGCTTATTGCGGCTCCCGTTCACCGGCCGAAAACACGTACGCATGGAACTTCGTATTGGAGGCCCAGCTCCACCATCGGGTATTATCCAGATTATGGAACATACGAGACCGGTACAGCGCAGTACGAGTACATGAGGCTTATGCTGTTCCCTGTCGATGCCGCAGCCATTATTTCGCATAATGTCAGGTACCGCACAAGTAGTATCTGTCTCGAAACGCAACAGCATGCACCACTACCGCACCAGTACTCGTATGTACTCTGCGCGAGGGATTCGGTAGTCAGGAACATCATCTTTCACTCGAAACAGCCTTGCCTCTTCATTCTCCGACGATCAACAAACGTCCAATCTCGCTCTCGCTAGCACGCAGGAAAGAAAAAAATATCCTAACCGTCGCAAATTTGGCGAGCAGGGATTATTGCGGATGGCGCCGGCAGGGGGTGCGAAACCCGCCTGATTTCTGCAGCTGTGCCAAGCACGTCTGCAAGGGCAATTGCTCACAGAAAGACACAGTTCAGTTCAGTTCAGTTCAATTGAGCTGTTGTCGATGAGATGAGTACGTCGTGATTAAACCCACTTGATGTTGTTTGTTTTGTTTCGGCAGTGGTCATTGCTAGGTAACAACATGACATCAGTGTCTTCAACCATGTGTTGCTGGTGTCGTAGGTGTATATCGACAGCCACGATATCGGCTGGAGTCAAACGTGTCACTCAAAGCCTAAGCAAGCCCTCCCAAAGCTCTTCTTTGCCCTTCATATCGCTTCCTCGGCATTCTTCAGCTCTAGTGAGTAATATTCATGGTACATTACAGTGCTGTAGACATTATCAATCCTTGGAGGTAAATCAACCCAGACACGTTAACCAGCATACCTTGCGTAATTTTGCTCCCGCAATCGTCCCAACATTCAGCTCTGCCTCTTCTCCACGTGGGCTAGCGGAGCTTCAATCTCTACAGCAGGTCCACTCTCCCTTCTCGTTGCTCCCTGGCAACTCGCGTCTGCAGATAGGCCCCAGTTGAGCTGTTTGTGCGCTGAACCACCTGCGATCTGTGAGTGAAAACTCCATGTATGAATGTCGATGACTTCATCGATCGATCCGACTGTGGCTCCATCCGTGCTTCATGTAGAATGAATCTAAGACAGACATTTCCTTACGTGGTCTTGTTTCCCGGCTTAAGGGAAAAGGGCATCATGAGATCCCTGCGGTAAGGATACCCGGGAGGTAAATTATAAAAACAAAACTGTACAAGAGCTACAACGTTGTGAAGAAACAAGTAGTTCCATGGAGGCCCCCCTCTGCAAGGCAATTAAATTTAGTAAATTTTACACAGCTAGTAAATATAAGTTCAAATTGGTATACAACATTCAATCGCTATGGCTTGTGTTACCGAGCCGGCCTCCATTCCCCCAGAAATGCCTTCATGCAAGCAGCCGCCGTTGCGGCAGCATATCTCTGCCACTTCTTATTCTTATGACTATCCGCATAGTCACACACGCTTTTAATCACAACCGTCGGGAAGCTTTCCCAAACACCAGCTCCTTCCATCTCAAACGCAATGGCCTTCTCGCGGGAAGCAATTTCATCGCGATGCTGTCCAGATTTCATGACCGAGTCCCCTGATACAATGACGCCGAAATGGACCACAGGTTTCCGTGCTTCAAGCATCCCTGCGGTAGGTATATCTCTGTAGTGACCAACACTCCTTGCCTTGTCAACGCGGGCACGGTGTACCAATTCACTATCCTGACAATGCAATTCCTCACAAGTTGACTCTAGTGCGGCCTCGCAGACATCGTCGTCCGGGCCATTGCAGTTAATGCAGATGGGGCAAGAGCCGTCTTGGTGTTTGTGACGATACGTGGACAGATATAGCTTGTCGTCCTCTGCTGGATATGAGGACTGTTTGAAGCCATCTTTGTCGCAGAGCTCCTCAAGGTGGACAGAAGTCCTGTCCCTCAGCGTTTTACGACCTCTTGATCCCGAAAGCTTTGTGAGAAACGCGCGAATCTCTGCATTTGGCCGACCTAGATTGTCTTGTAGGGTATCCCTTCTTACAGCTTTGTTCGCATATTGCCGTCCAAAGTCAAACTGGACCAATGCTGTGCTGATAATAACGTCACCGAGAAGGACCTCTTTTTCGTCATCTGTTCCAACTGGCACGCCTCCGCAGATGCCTACAACTAAGCCAAGCCTAATTCCAGGAAAACTAGCACGGAACCCGGCTGCAACGCTCGCCGAGTTCACCTTGCCCATACCCGGCATAAAGGCTAAGACAACATGGTGGCCGCACATTCTTCCGGTAGTATACGCATTAGGGTCGCCTGGTGCTTTGGAGTATGAAAAGTCCTGTTCGTAATAGTCATCGAAGAGAGCCTCAACAGCATCGAACTCGACCCGTAGTGCGCAGATCAGGGCGATCTGGAAGCCTTCGCGAGAGTTGGGTCGAGAGCTACAAAAAGAGGTTTCGGAATGCGTGATACTGAGGTCAGATAAGCTGCTATGTTCACTTGGAGCCGACTCAGACACGGCCCGAGATGACCAGCTGTGTTGTTCTGGGGTCCGTCGTCTCTTGAATCCTGCTGTAAAAGGTTGAGATTCCAAAGATCGCGGGGCCATTTTCCAGGAACGGTCAGTCTCAATCCTGTTGCGGTGATCGGACGCGGGCGGCGACTCTGACCTCTGTCGTTTGTGGGCCGGCCTGGGAATGGACTCTGCAAGGCCCAGCTCAAGTTTGTGCACAACTTCCTTGTAGAGAGTTTTCCGTATTCTCGAGTCCGCACCCTTGCTGTCGAGGTCACGAGATCTCAATTTCTCAGCTATCTTACGATGTACGTGGAGACAAGCCCTGATGGCTTCGAGATATGAGTCGCTTCTATCCTCTTCAAGGCGGTCCACGTAGCTCACGAGTTTCGCCCAGGTGACTTGATTCTGGCTATTGTAGGGACTGATCTCCAGATCGATACATTGGCCAAAGTCAATCTCCAATAGGAGCTTTGCAAAGGAAAGCAGTGCAGGGTGGCCCATTCGGAAGCTATATGGATCGGCTGTCGCCGGAAGCTTCGAGCCAAATGCCAAATAGGGGAGCCCTTCTTTGGGACCTGGCTTCGAGGCATTCAAGAAATAGATTCTTTTCGAGGTGATGTCGGCATCGAAGAAATCCATGAGGCAAAATCCAAGCTTGACGGCTAGAGCTCGCTTATCCCTTGTGCTAAATTTCTGCTGTGACGCCCCATGAATCAATGCGTGGAGATCTAGAGGCTTAAAAGCGCCCTTCTCGATGAGCTGGTTAAGAGACTCCTTGGATGATGGGTCCGGCCCGGAGGAAGTAGGATTTGCCCAGGCGCCAAATATCCCATACTTCTCAATAAGAAGCATTAATGCCTTTCCTTGGCCGGTGTGCTGTCTGATGTCTGTACAGATATCGGGAATACGAGAAATTGAAGTTTCACCACTGAATGCTTGGTGAGTTGACACGTAGGGAAAGAAACAAGTGCAGGTATTTTAGAAAAATGTAGGTCTGGTGTACATACATGTTAACAGACTCGCACTGCACCTCCTGCCATAATTCCAGCTCTGGACATGGTGAGAGCATAAGCTGCAAGCTTGGCAAAACCGAATCCTCGTCGGGGTCCTCGGTGAGCTTCAATAATACCTCGTGCGATGTTCCGCATCTAAAGTGTTCGAACAGAGTCCCAAGAACAAACGTGGATCGGTTTCGTATTCTAGCCTTCTTCCACATCCGCTTCTTTTGCTGTTTTTGGAGAGGCTGAATAGTTGGCTCTTGAGACGCTGATGCAGTCAATCTACTGAGAGTATCGTTGCATTCTGTGACAACCTGCAGGCACCTGCCAAGTTCGGCACCATTGGGAAGTTTGAAGAGGGTTCTGTTAGCACCAATAGCCAGATCAACTGTTTCAGATGTCGACTCTAGAAATGTGGTTAATGCCCGTAAACGGGGGAAGACCTTTTCATGGCTATGGCTTTGACCCCACGGAAGGCTATTCGACACAAGATTGTCCAATACAAGTCTATCCAGTAACAGGCAGAGGCTCTCTAGCTGTGCTTGGCACTCCTCAAACTCTCTCGAATTCAGGTCCCGAGGAAGTTCCTGGACTATGAATGCGCGCCGAAGCTCAACCTCGAATAAGTCGGCGTTGGGATCTCTCAAATCGTTAAACGGCCGTGACTGCATGTGAACATATGGCGCTTTCCGGTGGTCTAAAAGAGACCCTATGCCCCGGAGTAGGCGCCATTCGCTCAACTCAATGAGATATGGCATCTCAGAGATGGAGTGTTGAAGGCTCGGGTCGGTGGCTTGAGTGACATGCGGAGGAGATGACGCTCAGCGATAGGACAGTGGAGATGGCAGTTCATGGTTGGTACATGTAGTGCTGTCGAATCCTTCGTACCTTGTACTGATGACCCGTGACCGGGATTACAGGTACATGTACCTTTGAAGATGGCCTCGCCTCAAAACGCTCAAATTGGGGGCCGCATCACACAGCTTTTCCTTCCCCGCTTTAGCATGCATGGGTATTGCTCCCACTGCAACGACTTTAACCTCAACTCGTCTATTTACATCTGGTAATCGATGCATAACATGATATTTAAAGCAGCATGCCAGTTAATTCTGAGGGCGATGACCTCCTCTACAATCTAGCCTATGAGTGTGAAGGTCTCTTCTACCAGCTGCAAGAAGCCTTTCAGAACACGCAGTCCGAAGTCGCAACTGTCGAACTATGCGCCGAGTTTCAACAACGCTTCGCGGTATGGGCGGCACATCTCGGCGTTTTTGCTCGAAAGAGCCAATGCCTAGACACGAGGCTCCGAAATCATCCGGATCTTCAAGATCTCGTTGCTCGGCTGCTGGATGTCCTCCGTCGCAGCCTGCAACAATGTACAGCAGATACGTCTAGCCAAGGGGAGGGAGAAGCGGTTCCAACGGCAGCTCTGAAATCAATAGACGATACCCTCACTCGACTGAATCGTCTAGGGGTTACCATTCGCCAGTCCGGTCGTGGCAAGTTCGATGCTAGAGCTAAGAAATTCGCTGCGGGCCTCGATCTAAGCTTATTTGCGTTTCTATGTGCCAACGCCGTGCAAGCTTTATATCCGGGTGCCCATCAGTCTCTCAAAGACTATCTCAGCAAATCAATGACAGACAGATATGCAAGGATGCTATTCTTCGGTTCTCGTCATAAAAAACTCGAGACTCGCCGAGAACGACGCATAGGGCTGGCACCCATCCATGAAGTACCCGATTCAGAGACACAGCCAAGCAACCCCGTCATCCAGCTGGCTGTGATGCCCAAGAATCCAGTTCTAGCTAACATCTTACGACCGCCTTCTGCACCATCTTTATCCGATCTGTCTAGCGTCAATATGTATCATATCAGAAATCGCCTCAGACCACCAGACGAGGCATCGACAAGGTTTCACAAAACGTCGTCGATTCAGGTAAACCAAGGCAACTATCCGCGACTGCCCACAACGGAAAAGGGTAGCAGCATTTTTACCTGTCATTGGTGTTCTGAACTACTTAGTAAAAAAACGCTATCTGAAAGCGAATGGCGGTATGTAGCCATTCTCACATATTAGAGATGAAAGATGCTAAGCTGCTCTCAGCCAACACATAGATCGAGACCTCAAGCCTTACATATGTCTCTCGGAGGGGTGCCCAGAAGCGCACCCGGCTTACCCTACTTTTGACGAGTGGTTTACGCACATGGAACTGCACGACTCGCGATGGCATCAGCAAATTTACCTGACATCCAGCTGGGTGTGTACCATCTGTGAATTCAACCAAGACGTTTACAGCAGCCCGCAAGCCTTGTATTCTCACCTGGAAGAATCTCATAGTAGTGATTTCACAAACGAGCAACTCCAAGCCATTTCACGACAGAGCAAAACAGAAGAACCGAGAGCTTCAGACGACTGTCTTCTTTGCTGTTTTGAAGTGCAAGAGAAAGGGAACGCTGAGGAGCCGATGTTCCCTAAACGACGAAAAGGGCAGCCGAAGCAAGAAGCTAGCAAAAGTGCTAGGAAGACTTTGGAAATGACAAGTCCTAATCCTCACAACTCAGATTTGGACCTCTCTGACAACTCTTCTGACTCGGACGACATGAGTTCTGACCAGAATAGAAGACAGCGCAACAAAGACCGTTCTAAGGCTGTAGGTCGGCATGTTGCGGTACATTTACAAGTGCTGATGCTTTTAACCCTACGCTTCGCCGCAGCCTTGGAACATGATGATGAGGACCTGGATGATAGCGCCAAGAGTGATTCTGTAAATATCGATGAAGGAAACAGCGCCTCAATTGGCGGTACCGATCTAGGTAAACTATCTCACATCGACTTCGAGGCAGACGTCATAATGAAAGATGGAGAGGATGTAAACGACGCGAAACAGGCGGAGGGCGCCATGGAGCTAGATGACGACGTGGATAATGACATCTCAGACGAAAGTATCCCAGTTCCTGACACGGACTTTGATCTCAATTTCGTCCCAAGGCAGTACGATGACCTCGAAGCCAAGGATGATGAATTTTTAAACATGGTCATTGAGTCTGGAGCCTACCAGTCTTGGCGAAGCGACTTGGTGGACATCACGGATATTATCTGCGTGCTATATCCGCACTCAGGGATTGCTGGCAAGGAAGCCCAGCAGCTGGCCATGAACGGTTCGCCATACATCATCGGTAAGGACGAGGCCGTCAGTTTTAGTAAGACGAGGTTGACAGTTTTATAGCCAAAAAAGTTCTGGGGGACCTCTTCGTGCCTGACACCACAAGCTATGGTGACCACGCCATTTTACTACGGCTGTCAAACCAAACTAAAATCCCTGCAGCTGGTTTCGCCTTTGGAAGACATCCTATCAAGTGTGATATTGCCTTCGTTAATGATCCGCTGCGGAGAATCAGTAACATGCATTTCCGTATATACGTCAATGAGTACGGCATGGTTATGATTGAAGATATATCTACTAATGGCACTTTCATCAACGAAAACCTTCTGACTTCAAACACAAAATCTGATAATAAACAACCTGTTTCACAGGCGTTAAGTTCGGGAGATATTATTTGTCTCCGTCTTCCCGAAGATATGAACGATATTTCTTTCCAAGTTAAAATCCCGTACCGAGATGACGAAGAAGAGGAGGCATACGCGCATCGGGTAAAAGAATACCTTGCTCGCCATGCCTCACAGGCTGAGATCGTCACCAGGCGCGGAGGTTTACCTTCTGGCATGGACGTCGTTTTGGAAGCCGCAGATAAGTCTTATCGCGAATCCATAATAGCGCAAAGGACTGCTTCCGATGAGATCTCGTCTCGCAAAAATTCCCCTGGTGAATCGGTGGTGGACAAATGGCAGCGGCAATCAGCCGATGAAGTGGTTGTTATCGACACAAGGCCGGAGGAGGTGGCCAAAGAGTACTATGACAACCCTAATGCAGATGTTAGAATCGACAACGAGATATATCCGGATGATATCCAAAGTATAAGAATTACTCGAGAGCCTACTGATGCGTCAGCGCCCAGATCCAGGGATCCTTCTTCCGAGCGCGATCGGCCTATATTGAATCTCGTCCGTCCCACTCCGGCTGCCAGTCCTGCCCCTATAACCTCTCAGCCGTCGAACGAAGATACAGAAAAGCCTGAGATGATTCTCGAAGAAATGGACACTCTGCTCATCAAACGCATGAGGGAGTTACAGACGCAGCCGTTTAACTCCTGGGTGTTCGACAACTACTGGGAAGCTGTAACATCCCTCCAGCAAGAGATTCGCTCTTTTAACCAGAGTCAAGTTATAGATATAATAAACAGTAAGTTGTTCAACTCTTTGTCTAGATTAATCATTGATGGTACTAAATTGTCCTAATTATCTAGATCTCCATTATAGCTCGCTTTTCAATCTATATCAGGATCTAAAGTTCACTTTGCTCGAGCAGGAACCCGTTTTAGATACTCATGAGATGAACACTCCCGCGTATACCGTGACGTTTTGCAAGAAACTTACGGACTATCAAATACGCCTGGCTACTTTGCATAGTCAAATGTAGGTCTTCAGATTATGATTATGCACGGAATTCGCACTGACATATGATGTGGCTACCAGACTCGAGGAGCAGGAGGCTGAGCCCCTTTCCGAACCAGAGATTGAGGCTGTTCCGCTTGAGATTTTGCAAGTCGACGATCATGATTATAAAAAGGGTATCCGTATTCTTGTACGGCCTCTTATTGATCACCCCAATTTGTTCTTAAACTCTGGCGACAATAATTATAAACGGCTCGAACTCCGCGCTGATGGGGCTTCCCCAAATAGCCCTAAACATATGGTCCTGGCTATAACTCAGGATTTGATAGACGCTAAATGTACAATTAGGCTACCTGGGTCTACTGAAGGTGAGATGGCACGGTCGCCGTTATGGTGCGAACTCTACTATCATGATCCAGCTCGTGATAGCATTGCCTTCTTAAACAGGTCAGATGTGCCTGTCTCACTTAGCCGGATGTCTCATGCCAGCAGCAGCTTGTCACTGAATGAATCTTATACCATTAAACCGCGTCGCCATAAAAGCCTTAGGCCAGGTACCTTTAGGCTTGAAATGGAAGATGTTGCAGTGCTGGACATTCGGATATTGGGAAAGCGACCAACTGCTGCGAAGCCAGTTGCATCTGGCCGCAAATTGTCTTCTGAGGGTGAGAATCCAGAAGAAGCGAATGAGACAGACGATGAATTCTTCATCCCCCGTCTCAAAAGAGTTGGCCATGTGGATTTTGCGCGCGATGGAGAAGAAGGAGAGGCACAGCGTGAGCGCCTGCGCCTGCGCATGCTCCCGCGCCAGCGCCAGCGCATGAATGAGCACGCAGATGAGTCGGGGCTTGAGCTTCCCCGGCGCAATGTGCCGCCTTCTCGTCACAACACAGACACTCGGAACTCTGAGGAACATAGTGAGGGTGTGCCCAGCAGGGGCAGTAGCTTGAGTGACTTGGACGGTATGGTTCCCTATGTCAATCAGACACTGTTTCCTTGCTGACATGCTCACAAATACAGATGCATCAATTACACAGTCCGCTGTGGGTGAAGCTCTGGCTGAATGACGAGTCACTTCGTGGTCGGCGACTATGGTGTCTATTCATGGGCGTAATGGGACCTGGATGATGTTTCTCCTCATGGCATCATCTGTCCTTACATTGGCATAGATAAACTAAAACAGAAACAGACTTCGCTCCTAAACGCTGCTTTCTTGGTGCTTAGACAGTCTTGTAGGAGGCATGATAGTATATGAATTGAATAGAGTCCGTCAACCTCCACATACGACCATAGGTAGTGGAAAATTCGGGGTCTCGTCTGCTCCCCCAGAGACAAGCCACTAACCGGCAGATTAGTAGTTGAGTGGGAGACCATCAGCGAACACCGGCTGTTGTATGTTTTTTGCCTCTCTTTTTGTGCGTCACGATAGCAAGAGATTGTATGATCTGACTACATGGAACGAGAAGTCTAGATGTAGCAATTACAGCTGTCCCTTGGCCATTACGATCCAAGGTATTAACCAGTTGCTGACAAGGTTCATCTGCTTTCACCGGCAACGTACGTTGATTCTCTCATTGAGTCGGCCGGGACTTATTTGGATAGTCTATTTTTTGTCCCATTTCCCACGCTTATGGCCCAGCCAGGCGAACCAGACAACAAACACAAGAAGAGTAAACGGCGCTACAGTGACGGGGAATATCCACCACTTTCTATAAACCTGCATCTCTCCATCCGCAAAATTGAAAATGGGAGTGCTCAATATCGCCTAGATGTAGACAATTAGCCTTCGTACTGCAAAGACCGTCAAATATGATGACAGCCTCACCGCAATAAACGTGCCGGGCAGGAATAATAGAGTGACTGCCGCAATGGTGAGCATCGCCGCGCTGTCTTGGCGTGCTAGTTCGGCGAGCTCTCGGGTCGATTGGCTCTCTGCTTGGTTGGCAAGATGGTACAGCTGATTTCTCTGTCAGTAAATAAGGTCATATTCATCGTTATATCATCCCTTACCAAGTCAATTCGTGTTTTGGTTCGACCGCTGTAGTCGGAGATTAAGTAGGTCAGTGATTGGCAACTCGAATCCAGATATTCGAGAGTACCGTTCAATATCATAATGTCTCGCGCCGATAGACTCGCGCAGGTAGTTGTGATCGCATAATATCGTGACGTGCAACTCTTGAAGAACTTCAGAAGGGCAGAATAGTCGGACAGATTTCGTGCTAGTATATGCCACTCCCGAGCCAGGGAATGTAACTCATGGATAGATTGGTTGTTAACCTCTGAATGATCGACTGTTTTGTCCTGGAGTCTATGAGCATGTGGTTAATAAAAATCATCATCACACATGTAATCTTACTAAAGCTTTCAACTCTGTGCGCTTCAAGGCAATATCTTTCTGCCATGTCCTCATCGCCTCATCCGCAATCAAAGTATCGATGTAAAAGAATCGCGTCGAGAGTTTAGCGTCTTCGGCTACATCTCCGAGAAACCGTGCAAGCACCGATCCGGGAAGATCAAGAAAGAAGTATGTGGCTGAGCTTTTGGCTATTGAGAGTTGCGTGCACGAGTGCTTCTTTTCCTGAGGGATGTATTCGTAGAAAATCTCTAATTCGTATTAGCTATTGCAACGGACTGTGTATAACACGAGAGTTGCAGTACCGAAATCCTTTTTGTATTGCTGTTCTTTGTAATCATCACTATAGCACGTGTGCTTTGCAGAGTACCAGTGCCCGATGCCGCAAGTCGCCTCAATGAAAGTGTTGAATAGCCCCGCGTGCTTTCGGAGACATCTTAGCATTGCTGGATTGATAGCAGCGGAAATAATCTCGCCCTGCCTAGGGCTTTTTATACTAGGAGTGACTTGACGAGTCTCTAATAGACTTTGAATTCATGTTATTAGTTATGATTGTACGACTTTGAAGGGAAAACTAACATTAATCGTAGCTGTGCTTGTGGTTTCTCTTTCTACAACTTTAATTAGCGAAAGACTTCCTAAGCATGTGTTGCCATACCAAAAAGCTCTCTAGCTCTGTAGCAAGCTCAAAAGCACGATCCATTGCTGAATAAGTCAACTTCAACTGTACCCCAAGAGTTGAAGTGCTATGTATTTACTTATTTTCCCTTCATGAAAGTCCATGATACGGACTGCAGGCCAAACTCCTTGCCATTGTTCCCTTTCCTGAAGCGCCACTTCCAGCTCATTGGCATCGATGACTTCAGGTTGATTCATGGCGTTTTAAGGTACAGGCCGTCACCTGCAGTTATCAAGAAGTAGTTGCCTATTATTATTCCATCTTAGCTTCTCTCTTTTGCGCCCTCGTGACCTAGAGTGTATATGCATAAGCTGATTGGCCAATCAAGAGGAGACTGCAGTATGTCAGCACGATTTCTCAATACTAAGAGAATATGGAGTCGTTGGAGCGATCAGGCGGTAGATAGAATAAGCGAATTCTAATTTAAAAAACGCCTTTTGGGGGGCATAAACTGGCAGTATAATTGATGTTAGCAGAAGATTGGGTCGGTAGATGGGTAATCTTGTTGCTTGCTTGTAAATGAGATCTCTGAATCCAATCTGATGTTTATGATCACAACTGGCTATTCATGTACCTTATTCTAAATGAGTATAGAGAAGCTAACAATTCTTCAGTCGTGTATTCTGAGCCGAAGTGGAAAGCTACTATAGCTTTCCTGGCTTTCCAGATCGTGACAAGTTCATACTTGACATGTAGGGTTGATGACAAGAGAATTACATATTAGGGCATATTCTTATATCGCAGTATTCACTTTAATAGAGCAGGGTATTGAGTCACGCGGAATAGCTGATAGAAAAAGCATATAGATTTACTAGTAGATAAATGACAGACCGAGGTAAATACAGGTACAGTTAGTTGCAAAAACGAGCGAACTTAAAAACATATAACCACAAGAGACAACATCCTAGCATGGGATATGCCGGTTTATATAGTATTGCTTGCCTGATCCCTGCCGTCACCGTCTGCTTACTGGTCGACAAGGTTGGCATTGATGGTCTTGGGGTCAGAAGCGATAGCACCCAGTGCATTGACAGCCTGTGTCCAGTTATTAGCAATCGTAGCCGGGGATCCGACCGCCGAGATGCCAAAGTTGGCAGGATCATAGTTTGGGCTCGATGGTTCTTTGAAAACATGGTATCCGTGCCCAGTCATTGCGGCTACCACACCGGTGACTGCAGCGCCCTTCTCTTCAGTTGTCGTTCCGTTAGCCCACTTGAACGAGCACAAGTAACGATCGTCAACGTCATTGGACTCCAGGTTCGCCTGCAGAAGCCCCCTATGTTTCATTATGTTAGCATGTCGTTGCTTACAAGGAAGTGATTTCTATAAAAGGACACGTTATGTTTATTCTTCAACAGGACGTGCGATTTTGGGGGAGAGGGGTCTTGGTTTAAGACAGGGACCAAGGCATATATGCAAAACGTACATGAGCTTGGCAATGTCCTGCTGTCGAGCATTCAGCAGCGACCTCTTTTGCTTAGCGGTGAAGGCTTGGGATGCCTCGAGCATTGCCGCGGCAGTGCCGTACTTGATCTCCCAGCCGCCTCCAGACACTTGCTTGACAAAAGCCGCATGGACCCCTTTGCCGGTGAAGTCGATTTCGGCGGCCTTGTTGGACAAGATGGACACGTTGATCACAGTACCCTGCTGAGATCCGTACTGAGCAATGTAGAACTTGACCACCGGCGCGATGGTTGCGACCGTGTTAGGTTGAGCAGCGAACTGTATCAAGACACAGCTAATTGTTAGCCTTACTATGTTCTTTCTCTTGTAGCATATCTCAATCTACGCCAAGGATGGGGGCAGGAAAGGCTTGGGGGAAATATGTGCCATCTTACCGTCGCAACGGGGATTCTTTGACCATTGCTATCGACAGAACCTAGACCGCAGATAAAATTCTGGTCCGGTAGGAAAGCACCGGGGTCGGAAGCAATCTGGTATGTTCCGTCAGGAGCTTCGTACTTGGTCGCATTACCATCGAAGGTAGGGTTGCCGCCACTGTTCACCAGCTTGAAGGTGCCTAAGAAGAAACCAATGTTAGCCAGCTGATTCATTCTCAATTGCGGGCCTAATACTTTGACATCACACGTACTTCCGGGCGAGCCAGATTTTCCCAGTGTTGCGAGCTTCGAGTTGCTGATCTTGGTGATAACATTCGAGCCCGGTAGATTCTTGGTATCAACAGGGGAGATGCTTGTCCCTAAAAAGATGTGCAAATTAGCAAGGCCAAAGAGCAAACAAAGGGGGAAAGGGTGGTGTGTTCCTACAAGCATAGTAGGTTTGAGTTACGTCGATTTCGAAGGTGGTATCGCCATTATCAGCCGGGACATACTGGCTTGCGATGATGTTGCCGTAGACAGGGCTGCCACCGTTGTTGGTAACGATGGGAGTAGCACTGAAGAAGGCAAAGTTGTTGTTGAACCCGGAGTAGTTGGTGAAAAAGACCTTGTATGTAGTAGACATCGTGAATGACAGAGTCTTCTTTTGAAGGCTGTGAAGAGTATGATATGTTTGAAGTATTGGATTGATATAATCTCAGTGAGTAGGTTTCTTGGCTTGTGTTGATGAAGGAGAAGGGGGAAATAAAGGCGAGGTTTTCAGTCTTTATATATTCGTTTTCTGCCCTCTTCCTCCTCTCTTCCATCAACTACTCCTATAGCAAATATCATCAATCTTAACGCCCTCTTTCCACCGAATTACATAAAATGAGACATACACGGCACAGGTTTCCATGATCTTCTACCTCATGATATCAATGGCTTCAAAATAGTGATATCATTAATAAAATATTGATCCCTATTCAGGCCTTCAGCTGTCTATCAAAACGCCACTTACACGGGACAATATCGCGAGCTGAGGCCTCGGCCACACTGGACTGAGCTGCGCAACAAATAACACAATGAACACCATCTGTATTTCAGCTGGTCTATCTATAATTATACATATATGACTCTATGAATTAGGTGTCACGATACAGCTTTACATTTTTATCCTCATCTCAATATCAGCTCTGGCTGGTCTGCAAATGACCACTTTTGAAAATGACCACTTTGGTTATCAAAGGTAAGTCTTATGTCTTTCATATTTTTTACATACCTTTCATATTATTGACATAACTATTCAGCCAGCCATTGTCTTCTTGATTTGGATATACCTAGCAGGGGAGTTTTGAATCCTTATGACAGCTGATGAGACTAGGTGCCGTTATAGAAATATTGGCTCAGCTTGACCAATGATAGCCGCCCATCCCGCGGCAAAGATTCAACTAGCGACCGAAAGAAGACTAGCCAACTCTTTTTTGAAAGACATTATTACAATGATTCCGGGACGGTGAAAGTTCAGGATAACTTTTGATTGGTTCGTATGCAAGGAACGGCGATCCCGATCGTTTGTGTATGATTGGGGGCTTGTGATGGATGTGATATTGGCTCGGGATGTCAATATTTAGCTGAAAAAGTGGCAAAAGCAGGATTGTGTTATTCTGGGGTATTCGTCATTCAGCTTCCTACCAGACCATAACGTGAATAGGACGGGTCAAGCGGAGGAGGGAAAAAGAAGACGGAAAAGTGAATAAGTAATTACATTCAGCAATATGGGTACCTAATCAGCTCATTAAGTGGTGCTGTTGTAGGGGAACGCCTGTTCTGCTAGCACACGAATTTTACCATATAACTATAGTAGCAGTCACTAGAGAAATATAGATATAGTAGCATTTATGAGGCAAGTATAGATATAATAGTAAATATTAAAGAAAATGTAACTATAGTAGCAGATAATTAGCACTTAAAGAACAGGCGTATAATTCATTCGTGGGTGTTTGAAATCTTCTCGGTCTCAAATTTTCTGTCCTCCGCTTGCTGATTCTCTTTGTGTATATTTGTTTTTCGCAGCTCTCTGTTTGATGGATGTGCAGGAAACCGGTTGTTGATACAGTCATAGGTTAGCTGTTCAGGGTGGGCAAACCGGCAGTACTGGTTTATATTGTAGACGGTCAAGTCAGCAAGCAGGCAATCTTGTCACCAAGCAGAATACTAATAGGGAAAATCTCCATGTTCCAATCCAATTACATTTTGAATACTGGAATAATATGTTGACAGCTAGGGATTGCACCCTTGAACTGGGTTGAGGAAATACCTAACTATACATGACAAACCTAGCTCGTCCGGCCACTACGGAGACCAGGGCGCGAGAAGAAATCAGGTATTTATTACATTTAGGCGTCGTGGCTTCGTTTCTTTAAGAATGAGGCTTCCATAGCAGCTAGATCTCATTTCATTGCGATAACGTGTATTGATTCTGCTGTTTAACTAGGAAATTCTGCTTCGTTTATATCAGGAAGTCGGGCCAAGCCCAGCTTAGTCACCAATCCTACATCTATCAATTGATTGCGAGGCTGGTTACATCCCCCGATCAAAACAACTACCTGTCCAAGCCATCTAAATAAGTAGAATATGTAATCTCATATGTTGAACGAATTAGACATCCCTGATATACTTGATTATAAAGTCTATCAAGTAATATCATGCCGTGTATCTCGGGTCTCGCGCCATTCGTAGCACAGAGCACATCACCACGCCCTGCAGCTTCAGATACGCTTTATTCCCGCACCAGCAGCAGACTTCCCGCGCATGGCCTCCGATCAACGGCGTCAATAAACTCTCTTAAAAGCAAAAAAGCTGTATACAAAGTAAACAGGCAAAAGAGCGGCATCCATGTATTTTATGTGTAAGTGACAGAGGGCCTACTCGTATGTTATCTCCCAGGGGTCACACAAAAAAAGAGGGACTCGAGCAACCATCAGCATACAGAAACAGACAACCCGCACATATCCACAACACTAAACTCATCTAGCATAGTAAGTCGTATTCTCTCCTGTATGCGTATATTCATTATCTCGTCTCTGTTCCATTACAAGCCGCATGGTTCCCCCATTCTTTGCCTTTGACTCACGCCGATAGGCCGGGCTTCTCTTGGGGTGTGAGAACTCGCTCCGGTTTGATCCCTGCTCTCCATTTTTCTTAATCCTTGCCGGACGTTATAGCCGCAGATGGTTGCATGGGATCTCGTTAACTGTATCTGGGCCGCTGCATGGTGCTGATTCACGGTTCGCACTAGATAGACCATGACTCTATTGAAGCTATAAAGACGTCAACTCGTGACTCCGTCCGTTCCACATAAATATACTTCCCTTTCAATTTCTTTCCAGTTCGAATTCTTATTAGCTTTTATTCCATCAGATAGGCTTTGACTCGCAGCGGTACCACCCGCATGCCATCCGTCACATCGGAGAGCGAGATCCGCGGCCACTTACACGCATCACAAGACCCCCCTCAACCGCCTCCACCCCTGCAGCCCCCCCTTGCATCTCTAAACTTCTGCCTTTAGTTTTACAATCACTTCAATCTTTCTTTTTCCTCTCTCTCGCTAGTAATTTGGTGTCTACGATCGCTTCATCAAGTCGTCTGAAGAACTAGTGAGATCAAGAGTATAAGCGGCAAAGCGAAATGTCTTTCCGAGCGCCTTGGATGGGGCCGGATCCGGATCCGAAGAATGAGGTTGTTGAAGTTATAAGTCGTCAAGTTGATGATGATAGCGAGGAAGGTATCCCAGCAGCACATCAACAAACTTCAAACCATCTCATCAACAACAACACCAACAACCAAGATGCCAAAAACAATACCCACGTCCACATCGACAACCTCATCGACGACCACGACCCTCCCACCGAACACTCCCCCCTCCTCCACCGCCGCAACTCATCATCCTCAACATCCTCCTCCTCAACCGCCCGATCCCTCATTTTCCTCGGCGAATCCTCCCCGACCCGCTTCTGGCTCATCTTCAGCCAGATCCTCGCCGCCCAATTCATCGCCAGCTTCGACAGCACCCTCATGGCCTCCTCCCACCCCGTCATAACCTCCCACTTCAAGGCCGCAAACTCTGCCTCCTGGCTCTCCACTGCGTTCCTCCTCACGTCGACGGCCTTTCAGCCACTACTAGGAAGACTGTCAGATGCCATGGGCAGAAAACCTCTGTTCGTGATGAGCTTGGCAATCTTTGCTTTGGCGACGCTGTGGTGTGGTCTTGCGGGGAGTATTGAGAGCTTCGTTGCGGCGAGGGCGGTTTGTGGGCTTGGGGCGGGAGGGGCGATGACTCTGGGAAGCATTTTGACGAGTGACTTGGTGCCGATTGAGTATGTGTTTTTGCTTGTCTTGACCATTCCCCCTGTTGCTCTTCTTGAAACTCTCGTTCTCGCCTAAATATGTGTTGTTGATATAACTAACCTTCTCTCCTTTTCTGCTTCCAGACGCCGCGGCAACTATCAGTCATACGTCAACATGTCATTCGGCACCGGCGCCGCCCTCGGAGCCGCCCTCGGCGGTGCCATGGCCGAGGCACTTGGTTGGCGGTGGGAATTTGGAGTCCAGATCCCGCCGCTACTGCTCTGCATTGCCGTAGCCGCGGTGGTGATTCCGGATGACATTGGGCTCAAGGGCCCGCGAAAGGGGTTTCGGGAAGCGTTGGGCGAGTTTGACTTTAAGGGATCTGCTTTGCTGACTGTGTCGACGACGTCTGCAATCTTGGGATTGGTGAGTTGTTGTTGTTTCCGTTCATTCTTCCAGAGTTGTGGTTAGATTTGTGTAAGAAGAGAAGTTGACAACATCTCGGTGCTTCACAGAACTTTGGCGGCAACATCTATCCATGTAAGTGACCAACTCCCCCCTTTTCAACACAAGCATATTCTGACAATCTCACAGGGACTCATCCCCTTGTCATCGCCTCCCTCTCCATCGCAGCCATCTCGTTCCCAACCTTTCTCTGGATCGAATCCCGCGTCCACCTACCCATCATGCCTCTCCGTCTAATCCGGCACTCTCCTCGCGCAAACCTCATCTTCGCCAACTTCATCGCCGCCTTCCTCTCCAACTGCATCTTCTTCAACATGTAAGCAAAAAACTCCCCCTTTCATCCCGCTCCTCTCACCTAACATACTGACTACACAGCCCCCTATACTTTCAAGCCGTCCTCCTCTCCAGCGCCACCTCCTCCGGCCTACGCCTCGCCCTCCCCTCCATCACATCCTCCATAATCGGCGCCTCGACCGGCTTCGCCATCACTCTAACCCGCCGCCTCAAATGGCCCGTCGTGTCCGGCACGGTGTGGTATCTCGCCGGATGCATCATCCTCTGCTTCTTGCACCGCGGCATGTCCACCATCGTCTACCTCCTCATTCTCATCCCTCAGTCCATTGGCCAAGGCTTTCAGTTTCCGGGCACATTCATGGCCATCTTGGCGTCTTCTTCGCAGTCGGAGCAGGCCGTCGTCACAAGCACGCTCATCCTCTGGCGGAGTCTCGGCTTCGTCCTAAAAATAGCCATGAGCAGTCTTGTCGTACAAAACGCCTTGGTGTACTATCTCAATATCTTCGTTCAGGGTCAAGATAAGGCCGAAATAATCGAGCTTGTCAGGGCGTCCGTCGAGGCCGTTGCCAAGCTACAAGAGCCGTACAGGGAACAAGTCGTGCAGAGCTACGAGGCGTCTCTGAGGTTGACATTCATCCTCTGCACCGTAGTCGCTGCAATTTCGGTCCTCATTGTCCTGCCTATGAAGCTGCCGCGCTTAGCACCGGTAAATCGCAAGTCATGATATGAAAATAGTAGGGAGAATCTGCGAAAAATGAGAACAGAAGAGCGAACCTAGATCTCTGTATATCTAGGTTAGAAAAGACGCGTCAAGAATAGAATGCATTTGACTTGATGATTTGCTTTGTACATGAACCTCCTTGATGCCTATCCATTCGAAATTACCCCTTCATAATAATAACAATATTGAAAAATCCTTTTAGTCTCCTGATTAATGGTATCCGTTGACGTCTCCCGCGCGCAGAGCTTCTAGCTCTTCTTTGGCTTTTCGGTACTCCTCCTGTGCTTCTCGCTCTCTTCGACTAATAAAGTTGACTTCATCCCTCAAAGATTCTAGTCGTCGGTTGATGGCAACATCCTCGGAAATGGCCAACGTCTTGAATCCGCTGAGAGCCACCCTCGCCTTTTCCAAGGCGTCTGCTGCATCTACCACTTTGTCTTTAAGCATCTTTTGCCGCTTCTGGTATCCACCCAGGTGCAGCGTAAGCTTCTTCTCAAGTTTTGCGTCTTCTTCTGCCGACGTCATGATGGTTTCTTGAACAGCCTGTTTGAGATGGTTAGAATCAGGGGCATACACTAAAAGAAAGGTACTGTCGAGTAGAGTCTCAACTTACGTCAAAAGCAGCTCGCATAGCGGCATCTTGCTCATCCTCATCATCATTATAGCATCCCAGACCCAAAAGCAAAGAATCTCCTCCAGCTCGGCTCTCAAAGGCGGCTTGGATATCCTCAAAACTGGGCAACGGCTTGGTTTCCGAGAGAATGCGAAGGCGCGCGTCAGCAAGGAGTCTATCATCAATGTGATCCAGAGGCTGTAGCGTTCCCTTAACCTGAGAGCCGTTGAGCGGGAACTTTGTAGCATCGTTGGCCATGAGAGTTGCAGTTTCCACGGCAATCAGAGCCGCAGCAGGGTCGGCAATATCCTTCGCCCTCTTGAGCAGTTCTGCCAAGTCAACAACTACGGGTCGTGGAAGCCCTCGCTGTATAACCTGAGTCTGTCGTCGCCGCTCAAGTGCCTCCTCGGCCTCTCGTCTTTGGCGTTCTCGTCTGTCCCGCTCAGCAGCATCCTCCTCCATGGCCTCGTCACCTGCCGCACTGTCCACCTGGTCTTCGGGTATCTCAAACTCCCACTCTGTATCCTTTGGCTTGGGCAGCGCAGCCAGTCCAGCCCGCAGCTGGTTCTGCATAGCCATCTGTCGCAGTTTTACGTCCCGAGGGGTTGCTCCGGTCATCGACATGCCGTCTTCTTGGTTGAGAGCAAAAGTGTCTCGAGGGGTGCGCATGGGCGTCTGTCCAGAGACAGCACCGTTTACGCCGCCGTTTCTCAAAGGTGTTGCCAGAGGGTTTGGTGTCGCCATGACCTGCTTCCGAGGCGTGATGCCCTCGAATCCTGTTGAGCCAGAGCCCTGATGAAGAGGAGTATTCTCGCCACCCAGCAATGCAGATTGGGTTTCGTTCAGCGCCCGGATGTTCCTGATCTCGTTGGCAATGTAGTCCTCCTGCGCAGGCGCTCTGGGCGTTCGGATTGGTGCGTTGGTGTTGAGTGTTGAATACGAGTTTACAAATCCTCGAGTCGCATCGTTGTCGCTCTCCTTGGCCATCAAGTTGGCGGCCTCGCCCATCTTGCCCATCTTTACAATCTCCTCGAGTTCGCCCTCGCTGACCTGCGGTGCTGGCAAGTTTAGAGGTCGGCGCTTGCTGCTCTGCTCGGCCTCTCGAATCTTTTGCATCTGGCCAGCCTTGATGGCCGCCTTTTGAGATTCTGAAATGCCGTCCTTGTCATTCTTCCTCCTCTTGCGCTCATTGTCCTCATCGCCATCGCCCTTTCGCTTATTGGCCAGTTGCTGTTTTCTGGGATCAAACGCCGCCCGCTGCATTTCATTCCGCGTAAACTCCTCAGAAGTGTCGTAGAATCCAGGAGCGGCTTTCCTTTCGAATGGAATATCCGCATTGTAATCCATCTCACCCTGCTTTCGCGTAGTCACCTTGATGTTGATACCGGCCGTCTTGAGCTCTCGTCGCTTCTGCAGAGTCGCCAGGCGACGAGACTCCTCCTGCTGGCGTTCTCGAGCCTTTCGCTTTGCCTTTTTACCCTGCGTGTTGGCCAGACGGGCACGGGCTTCGCTAAGCATCTCCTTTTCATCTTCGTCAAGATCGATGGTATCAGGTCGAGCAGGTTTCGTCTCTGGATCAGGATCAAGCTCGCCCGGTCGCAGTCTCCTCACATCGTCGGCGCTTGGAGCTTGCGTCTCGCCACCATCTGGTCCGGTAAGGCCAAGGCCAGACGACTCACGAGCCTCGGCCTCGTCAAGCAGCTTCTGGTATCGCTCGAGACACTGGTTCGCAGTTCGGCCGACAATCGGGGCGATGGTGCGCCATTGCGTGGGCATAATCTTGGCGAGATGCAGCAGCTTCTCATCCTCCTCCTTGCTCCATTCGATCTTCTTGATGCTGGGGTCCAGCCACTCGTTCCATCTGGCCTTGCACTGCTTGGGCGTCTTGCGCGCCAGCAGCGACGACACGCGTGCCCATTGGTTGAGGCCATACTTGGAGACGGAGGCCTTGAGGATCTCGTCCTCGATGTTGGTCCAGACGCCTCCCTTGACGACGGGCATTGTGGCGATGGAATTGGTGGTGATGGCGATGCGTGTCCGCTTGCCGGTTTGGCTCCAGAAAATATCCAAAGCCTCGCAGCCGTACCGCGTTGCATTTAGCTGGGATCTGCTGAGTCATCTTCCTGAGTGGGCTCTGATTGGTGGGCCACCGACAGCTGAGCGGCGGCTACCGAGCTCTTCACCTTGTCCCCGATTAGGCATACAGTCTAATATTGATAGCTGCAGGTTACCTATCATCCATTGTCTCGGCTCTGTTAGAGGATGCATTGTTAGGGCTCCCCGATCATGCAAACTGTCAGGTACGCATGAGGCACCAACGGATGTCTCTGATGGCCCAATTGGACCGTTTAGCCAGTATCTCGACGATGGATTTTTTTTTATCTGCAACACCTGCATGACGTGCCACGTAGAAGCTCTGGCTTCCTATCAACGGAAAATATGGAGTCTATCTATTAGTAGTAGATTGCCGGTTGAAGCCCAACACTCGCTATCGGCGAACTAACAGCAAAAGGGCAAGAGAGCAACCGAAAAAACAAAAAGTACCATCTTCTCCTCTCTCCAAATCCGACTGAGCAAATTCATACATCATACCTTTGCCCTGCTCATCCGATTTTATGCATCTGAAAAAGTCTAACCCGTAATTATTGCAGTGTGAAACTGGTCCATCAAAAGGCTAATCATCTAGACATCATCACAAAGAAACACATACGTACACTTTAGCTTGCGGAGGCGGACTTCGGACTCCACCGACCCCCAAAAGTCCGAATTACCAAGCAAGATTCGCTCTGCCCAACACCAACAAAGAGATAACCAAGGCAGCCCATCCTTTCGCTTTGCCCTCTTAGGACCAAGTCACAACCCTATTCCCAGAGGCGTGTCGCCAGGCCCCGCCCTTCTGGCTCAAATCCTGTACGCGGATAGGCTGGAAGCTGCGGACCGTCTGCAATCCTCGGCCACCGGCAGCGTCCTGGTGGTGGGCGACTATCGCAAGGAAGCGTGCAATTCAGGCACGATAATCGCGGGCGACGCCCAAACGCAAGCGTCATCGATTCGTCGACTGGTTGGCCGATAGCTGCATGCGATTTGCTGCGCTGGTCCGCTAGCCTCGACGACGTGGTTTGCCCCGAGTCTGTCTGTCTGTCTATCTCGTTTTTAAAAACGACCAACCAAGACAGCATTGCGTTGCAGGAAACGAGACGAGACGAGACGAGCCTGATGCAGATAACGTCGTCACCACTCACACACTCCGTACGGGGTTCGAGATAGCCAGTCACACCAATCCGCATCTCGCATTCCCCCAGAGGGCGCCAAACTCAGGTTCTGCCCGTCCCATCTTCCCTCCTCCTGGGGCCCCGGGTTTCGCTTCCGAATCCACTCGAGGCCGTCCACGCGATTGCTAGAACACGTTTGACGGACAGCTTGGAGGAATTGACTTGCTTTGTTGGTTCCTCGGCTCCACTCGGGCATTCCCCTGTCGTTCCTCCCATGCCCCCGTTTGCTGGAATTCTGCATGTAAGCTCTTACTGTACTCCAGGAAATAGCTTTCCAGCACTCATCTCGCTTCCTCCATCTGCAAAGCTTCTTGGGCCCCCTTCTCGTCGTCGTATGTACTACCAAAGTATATAAATATTCACTCCCCTTGTCCCGTATAGCCATAGATCGAGGTTCCGGCCCGGCGAGAAATGGGACAGAGTCAAGGCATTTGTCGCTATCATAACTCCGGAGGCTTCCCTATAGTCTTCCCGACCTGAGCGAGCGCGTCTGGCGTTTCCTCGTATTTGCTTTTGTTGTTTTTCTGCCCTCGGACTGGATTATCTTGAGTCGCATCGACACAGACAACTCCTTTTTCGCAGTATTAGCTGCATCACACACACAAAATGACAGGTCCGAAACGGATAAGCGACGACCGGAGTCCGAGTCCGACGATTCGCGAAATCGACAATGATCGCGACTCAGACGTCACCGAGACGTCGCAATTGCTCGGCCCCGAAGGATACGGAGCGAGGAAAGACAGCTGGGACAACGACGTCGATTTCCAGCATTTGCCGTGGTGGCGCAGGCCGTCTGTATGTTTCACATGTCCCGAGTGCGGAGACACAGCTTCATGGCGACACAGCATGCATCTAACAAGCGCTGCAGGTATTCTGGCTTCTTGGACCGTATGCCGTCTTCACTCTCGCATTTGGCGGCTTGATTGTTCCTAAACTCAACCTGTAAGCAGCAACCAAGCAGACCTTTCTTTTTCTCCCCATCAGTGGAATATCTTGCTGATGACGGTGCTGCAGAATTCTTGATCTTGTTTGCAAGCAGTACTTTGCAGACCAGCAACTCATCAACCCTCATTTCACCTACAAGCCCATCGTCTTGGGCTCCGACAACCCGCAATGCAACATCCCCGAAGTCCAGCGAAATGTCGCCACCTTTATGCTGGGCCTGAACCTCATCATCGGCGGACTGAGCGCCATCGTCGCTCCCAAGCTGGGCAAGCTCTCTGATCGCTACGGACGACGAAAGCTCATGGCTCTCGCATCCTGCGGCGGCCTGCTCAGCGAAGTTGTCACTATTCTCTGCGCAAAGTACCCACAGGTCTTCAACTACCGGTGGATGCTCGTTGGTGCTATGTTTGACGGCATCACCGGGTCGTTTACTGCCGGCAGCATTCTCAGCCAGTCGTACACGAGCGACTGCACACCACCATCCAGGAGAGCCGTGTCCATTGGCTATGTCCATGCGTGTCTCTTTACCGGCCTTGCTGTAGGCCCCCTCCTGGCCGGCTATTTTGTCAAGTGGACTGGAACCGTCATCTCCATCTTCTATGTAGCTCTTGGCTGCCACGCATTCTTCATCGTCTTCGTTCGCTTTATCATGCCAGAGTCACTGTCCAAGCGGAGACAGATGCTGGCTCGCGAGAAGCTGGCGAGATCCGAGACCAGTGAAGGTTTGCTTCCTTCTCGCCGAGTTCATAACCCCTTTGAGGCCTTTGAGATTCTGTGGCCCACTGGTCCCGGAACCTCGTCAAGGCTGCGGATCAACCTGGTCGCTCTGGCCATTGCCGACACCATCATCATGGGATCTATGATGGCCGTGGGCAACTGCCTGATGCTGTACAGCGAATACATGTTTGGATGGGGTACCTTTGAGACGTCTCGCTTCATCTCGTTACTGTCCATGATCCGCGTTGTCGTGCTCATGGTCCTCTTCCCCATCATCAACTACGTCTTCCGCATCCGACCAGCAGCTCGACGACGACGCGAGTCTGGGGCACCTGCGGTAGAGGCGAACACGGGAGCGGATAACCTGGACATTTGGCTTCTTCGCTTTGCCCTGACATCAGATGTGCTTGGATGTATCGGATACACCCTCTCTCGGAACCAGCATCTCTTCTTCGCCAGTGGAATGATCACCGCTCTTGGAGGCCTGGGCAGCGCTACTGTCCAGGCCGCCGTTACCAAGCATGTTCCCGCATCACGCGTCGGGCAGGTCCTCGGTGCTGTTGGTTTCATGCAGGCGCTCTCACGGGTCGTCGGACCCCTCATGTTCAATGGTCTATACGCCGTGACGGTTGGCACATTCCCGCAGGCCATATTCGTGCTCCTCGGTGGGCTTTTCTGCATCGGCTTAATATGTGCTTTCATCATTAAGCCTCATGGTATGTATTCTCTCAACAAACGCTATCTTCCCTCATTTCAGCTGCTAACAATCAATCACAGTCCACTGGGAAGATGTCGGCGAAGAAGACGAAGAACCATTGAACCAAAGCTCCGGACGCTTCGAAGCCAGCGCCGGCCAACTCATCTCCGCCGGCGAGGAGACGGATTTCTTCTAACAAGCGGACGTTTCTGACGATGCACTTTTCGAGGGCGCCTGTTCTTTAGCGGTTTGCGGCGCAGCGGTTGGTGGCGAGTATTTCTTTCGACAGCAGGCGAGGCCAATAAGAAGGAGGATGTAGAAAGATTTGGGCATTGTGTGGACTGGGATTTCTTTTGTTTGATGTTGTAAACTGAGCGACTTGTTACTTGGATTTTTTTGAGAGGAGGGGTTTTTTGTATGATGTGAAATGTAATGCTAGAATACCATTAGAAGATACCAATACACTGTACGGAGCAAGCAAGCAAAATCTCATCCGGTGAATATGACATGGCTTGTCTTATAGCCGTTTTAGCTGACTCCATAACCTTAGTTGAAGCTGTCACTCTGAGTTGAGAACTTACTCCACATTCAACCCAATCAACACTTCTCAATGGGCGGCCGACACAACTCCGCCCCCGCTCCAACGACGTTTCTTAGTCTTAAATCTCACCTCTCACATCTCACTCTCACGTTTCTCATCTCACCATCACCCGAAGAACGAAAAATAAAAAAGGAGGACCCAATTGGGCACTCATATATATCCGCATTTCTCTCGCCCATGAGCCAATTTCTTCAACGTCTGTCTCATCATTCAGGTTAGTCAGGAGAAATTCACGCAACGCTGAAAAAACAACAAAGATTCAAGCTGCTAATGCGCGAGGTTGAATAATCGCTTTTTCGCGACTGCAGACTTATTAGCTTCAAGATTGGCATTGTTCCGAGTAAGCCGATTTTCTGCTCGGCCTTGGTTAGATCGTCCTGCTAAAGCGTTTAGTCTGAAGAGCTTCGGGAAGCCTTCCTTTGTGAGGGGCGTCATGACTTCGACTAACACGGACGGAATGACTATCAAGTTTGGGCCCTTTGAGGTCACGAAGCAGGTATGCATGAAACACCCGATACCAATCCCCTGTCTTCCTCACAAATCCTCACAAAATCATTATCGCCAGGGAAACTCTCTTGCGGACCGATTGATACCCAGCTGATTAACATCGCTCTAGGTCTTCCTGACAACTCCGCACTCCTACGGTCTTGTCAATCTCAAGCCTCTCCTCCCAGGCCACGTTCTCATCTGTCCTCTCAAACCCCACAAACGCCTCCTGGATATGTCCCCCGCTGAGACAGCGGACCTCTTCGCCACGGTCCAGCAAGTCCAGAAGCTCCTCGCCAAGCTCTACTTCCCGGACCCCTCAGATCTCATGTCGGGCAGCTTCACCGTCGCGCTGCAGGATGGCGCGGAGGCGGGACAAACCATTCCCCATGTGCACGTCCATGTGATTCCTCGCAAGAAAGGCGACATGGGAGAAGCTATGGATGAGATCTATGTGCACCTATCCAGCGAGGAGGCCAATGTGGGAGGAGCTCTATGGGACCAGCAGAGGCCTCGACCGGCTGGGCGAATGCCGAGAATTGAGGATGCGGAGCGCAATGCACAGACAATGGACCAAATGATTGAGGAAGCGGGAAAGTACAAGACCCTGCTGGAGGAGATGGGCATCGCGAGTTCTGTCAGGGGAAGTGAGCGGCTGTAAGAGCCCGGATGTCTGTCGGAAGGGAAGATGTTGTGAATAGAAGCGCTGTGTACCTGCATACACATGAGCATCCACGGTTGATAGAGATACAAGAATTGAACAAGAGCGGCACGTTATCATTGTCATTCATTGAAAATTCGTGCTATCATCACATTGATAGGGAACTTGTGACTGAAGCAATTGACAATGTATGTCTCATGCCGTTGAAACAAAATGCGTCCCTTTTGGGTTGGCTGTTGAATGCCTAGATTTTTTTTCCCACTCATTTCGCTCGGAACATCGGTATGCATTCGTATCAGTTTCCAGATGGGGATTGAGGGTAAATTGTCTGTAATTGGACATGTAAAATTTCATTGAGCAACAGGTGTGTCTTGTTGGAGCGGAGACTTTTTCTTTCGTTCAGTGTTGTAGCCAATATTTGTTGCATGCAACACAACAGGTTCATAACTGATAATGCAGTCGGAATAGCCGATGCTGATCGCGCCCCGAGACCGGCGAAGCGGCACTCGGTGAGCCAACACCAATGCTATCAAGAAGATTGAAGAGACACAAAAGTCATCAGGGAAGATGACTGAAGCCCCCTGTTGTCTATCAAGTATCACAAGTTGTAGAAGGCCCCGCGTCACGGTTGTTGTTGGCCCCTAGTGGTTCGACTACCGCTTGACCCAATGACTACACGTAAGAGATGCGTCGTCTTCTATCTCACTTCTCAGCCCATCTGATGTTGAAAAGATGCTCCACCCAGTGCGGTCCAGCCCTCGGGAACTAGCGCAATTCGCTCTTTAGTGCTCGCTCGATAGATGCATAAAGAATGGCTCGTGCTCCACCCTTGTTCGATTCTTTTATTCCCAGTGGCTTCAAGGTCATGCAAAGAGGGGTGTAAGGTCGTCAGGGTCTCGGCACTGCAGCTGGTGGGTGTCCTTTCACGCCAAGATCCGCGTCGGCGGAGGAGGCGTCCCGGGTCGGGCTTTCAACGGCCTGTTTGCCTCGTACCTTGTGCGTTTGGATCGCGACACCCGCCTGGGGTGGTTTCCGGCGGGTGCCTTGCGGGAAACGGTCATGAGGCTGCTAAAACCGAATACTATGCGGAGCACCCATTGGATGAGCTGGGGGTTGCGAACCAGACCGCCTGTTTGCTCCGGCTGCGACTCGAGACACATTCCAGCCAAGGTGAGCAGCGGGGAGGAAGGAAGGGAGAGAGGAGAGCGTGAGATGTCGAGGAGGGGCACAAGGCGGGGAACAGACGCTCCGGGTGATATGTTGGCTCATGCCGCGCAGATCCGGATGCTCTCAGTTTGCAGCCGGAATCCGCGTCTTGCAGACGGTCGCCTCAGTTCTCGTGACTTCTATGAGGTTCGATGCTCTGCAATGCTCAAGACAAGCTCATTGGGCTGATGACGCCAGCATTCCCTTTTACTTTTCCATCTTGCCCTTTCGCCAGCCGACCAACTGTAGATCCGGCTTTAGCGCTGGGAAGCTGCATAAGTTATCGAATCGGTGCTGGCGGGAGGAAAAGGGTGTAGCGTGACCGAGCAAAACTGGCGCCCATGGTCCAAGCCAAGTGACATTGAGTAATGGCAACTCGGACCCTTCGCACGGGGATATCCTAGCAGATTTCGTCTGCATGCAAGTACGAGCATGCAACCGATCCCATCTTTGGTTCGACTGTCAATCTAATGTTGCATGGGAAATTTGACTGGGTCGCATCCGACTGTAGAACCACTTCGTGGGTCGGCGATTTGGCGCCAAGTGCATGGGAAGCGGAAAAGAAGGACAACAACACCACTAGTCTTCACCTTGGAGTCGATAGAACGTAATGCCTCAACTGTATAATAGCGTAGCAGCAAATCGCTTCCACTGAATTAATTCCGCTAATCGTGACTGATGGATCCGCGCGTCGCCATGCCATGAAACCTGGTCATCATCATTCCCGTCATTGCACCGTCATGCGGTCATCCGTCTCTGCCTGCAAGATCATGACAGCGAAATTGAGGCATGCCCGTGTGAAGGTGAGATTCGGCTGTGACGGTTTGGCAGAATCAAGAAGCAGCGCCACTCCGTACAAAGTAAAATTTTGCAGATACGAAGCACTGTTGATGCAACGAAAGAGATCGTCGATGAAAAGCGTCGGGTCGTCGGTGCTCCACCGAGGAACCTCCACGCAAAATGCAAAAGTTGTCGAGAACTTGCCATCTTTGGTGGGGTTGGTGAAGCGAGGAGAAAATATGACTGGCCAATTGCCACGCCCAATTGCATGCTCGTGTGCGATATATGCATATACTGTGTAGTGGCGCAGGTCCATGCGCTATCACTATCAAACTCCTAGTTCGGAGGTGGAAAAAATTGCCAGCCTCCGATGGCCAATAGCAAAGCATGTGATGCCTGGATCCGACAAGCGACACGAGACCAAAGAGCCTCCCACATGGTGCAAGGTTGGACAGCGTAGCATTTCAGACTAGGACTGTTCGCTAGCTGGCTGATCGCTGCTGGTTAGGGCATTCAAGCATTGTTCTTTTTTCTCTCGGTTGCTAGTCGGCGTTGCAAGCAGTTGGCGGCTGGCACGGATTCGCGATTCGGGAAATGAGAGACGAGTTGCTTCTTGTAGCAAGCGAACGAACACGTTTCGCCTCCCCCAGATGTGGCGAATTCGGAAACAATGCATTCAATTGTGAAACTGGGGGAGAATTGGAAATGGCATCAGAATTGGTATCAGAATTACAACCGTCGAAAGCAGCCCAGCTATATGTAAAACAATGCAAGATACGACAACCAGAGACACAAGGCCAGCTGCTACCGCCCTAGTGAGACCCCTGGGGTGCGACGCTTGCGGCTGCTGCCAGAGGCTAAAATACCTAAGAGGTGGCTAGCGTGTGGCTCGTGTCACCTCGCTTCCTGCATACTGCTGCAGACTGCGCTAGAGCCTCCACATGCCACATGCAGCCACAGAATTCTACCTGTCTTAGATGCATGTCTCTTCTTATCGATGCGTTCAGAGCTCCACCCAACATCCTGCTCAGGCACTGTGTCTTACTGTATTGCTCCCACCTTGATAGACGCCGGTAGAAATAGGCCTGCTCCCACCACTTTCGCCCAGTTTCCGTCGATTCTGCTCTTCACATCTTTTTGCATCAATCAGTTCTTTGTTCATTCTTATTTGTGGTCGTTGCCTAATCTTGCCGCTTTGTGTGCAGGACTTGGCAACAAACATCTGTTCAGTGCAGCCAATAGCAGATCCTACTTTTGATCGCGTTCATCTACACAGCAATCAACTTTTTACTCTTCGCTCTCAACTCGACTCTCAACGCTCGATTCTCAACTCTCACAACCCTTCTCTAGAGACTTGTCAACCTCTCTAGAAATACGCACACCAACACACGCACTCTTATCACCTGTGCTTGTGTCTGTTGTCGTAAGCTCACACCAAGCAGAGAAGACATGACCCTAACAAAGCAGGCTCGTCTTCGCAACCCCGACGACTTCCCGACCCTCCAACTCTTTCTCCTCGGTAAGTTCCGCTTTAACTAAAGAATTAGCAATGCGCTTCGCAACCGAAACTAACTCAGCACTTCAGCCATTGTTCGCCTTGCCGAACCAATCGCTCTCACTTCCATCTTCCCCTATGCCTGGGCTCTAGTCAAGAGATTCAAGATCGGAAACGAACAAGATGCCTCCTTTTACTCGGGCCTTCTCATCTCCTCCTTCTCCCTCGCCGAAGCCCTCATGGGCATGTATTGGGGCGGTTTATCTGACCGTATCGGTCGCAAACCAGTCCTGATGCTCGGCTGTGTGGGAACCATGCTCAGCATGATCATGGTAGGATTCGCCTCCAACATCTGGATCGCGTTAGTCGGACGCGCGATAGGGGGGCTTCTCAACGGCAACATCGGCGTCATTCAAACCATGGTCGGTGAGCTCGTCACAAAACCCGAGCATGAGCGTAAGCTATTCCCCCTTCCAGAATTTAATGATAAAAGATGGCTAACACAAATTCCCAGCGCGTGCCTTCTCCGTCATGCCCTTCGTGTGGAGCATTGGAACCATCATTGGCCCTTGCATTGGCGGAACCTTTGCCGACCCTCACGAGTCCTGGCCCAATGCTTTCCCCAAGGGTTCTCTCTTCGAGCGATACCCCTATCTGCTGCCCAACCTGCTTTGCGCTGCTCTCTTGTTTCTCAGCATCGTCATGGGCTTTTTCCTCCTGGAGGAAACTCACCCCGACATGCAGCCTCGCGTTTCTCTTCCGGCAGACACCTACGTCTCAGAAGAGACTCCACTGCTGGAGACTTCAGACGCCATAAAGCGACCAGCAGTCGATTTGCGTGCCGAGACCTACGGAACCATTCGAGACGGCAGCAGCAGCAGCGGGGAGTGTCCAGAGAACAACTCGAACGAGATGGCTATGGAAAAGCAGATGCCTACGACCATTTGGAACAAGCGCATCGTCGGCTTCATTGTCTCCTTGTGCATCTTCACCTACCACTCGATGACCTACGACCACCTCATGCCAATCTTCTTTGAAGACGAGCGAGTTTCGGTAAATACCTTCTCCAAGTTTGGTGCCCTTTCACTCTTCTATTCTCCCGGAGGCTTGGGCCTTTCCCTTCGAGATGTGGGAATGATCATGGCTGTCAACGGAGCTATCGCTCTGTTCGTCCAAGCTGTCATCTTCCCCTTGGCAGCCGAAAAGTTTGGTGTATACCGACTTTTCCTGCTTGTCACAGTCCTACACCCCATCATTTACGCTATTGTCCCTCTTCTACTCTACGTTCCCGAATCCCTTCTTTTCCCCTCCATCTACTTGTGCCTTGCTGTACGCAACGTACTTTCCATCACCCTTTACCCCCTTCTCCTTATCCTGATCAAAGGAGCCACCCCTTCTGCGAGTGCTCTGGGCAAAGTCAACGGCTTGGCTGCCAGCGCTGGCGCTGCCTGCCGCATGATTGCGCCACCAGTCGCAGGTTATCTCTACACACTGGGTAGCCAGGTAGACTGCACCGCCTTACCGTGGTTCTGCAGCTCCCTGGTTGCCATTTTCGGTGCTGTTCAATGCTTCTCCGTCCCTCGAGATCGTAGTTGTCAACGATCTAAGGAAGACGCTGAAGAACAAAATCACAACGTCACACCCACTGAAGTTTCAGTTGAGGATGTGGAGTGAAGAAAATGCAATCATAAAATGATTTTTGAAAGAAAAGACAGAATGCATATGAGAGAAATGATGAACGGCATCCTCATAGTAGGAGCCGTCATATTTTTACAAGACACCACCTGCAAGTTGCAGTGGTGAATAAGTTAATAAGATTAGCAGGTTTACGCACGAATTAACCGGCGTTTACTTTCCGCGGAGGTTCAGAATGGATATATACCCAATGGTTCATGTTCAGATTGGTTGGTAAAGGATTTGGTTGCGATGCGGTGGAAGAGTACAAATGATATCCAAAAGGGCGCATGTACATAAATTGTTTTGTGTATGGATTGGGCATTTGTCGGCGTTTTGGGGCTTGGAAAAGTGTGTATTTATCCTGGTACTTTTTATTCTCTCTCTTGTCCCCAAAGAATGAAGGGGACTAGATAGCATTAGAGACTAGAAAAAATAGTAATGATGATGCTTGTACAAATACTTATCTTGATCCTTTTTCTCTCATGTGTATGGTGAGGTGACTGAGACACTGCTGCCTAGTCATGTATGACATAACGCTGCTTCACCGGAGTACAAAAAAAGTTGGAAAGAAAAAATCAATAAAAGCACAATAGATAACAAATGAGATTTTTGACATGGAATAGAATGGTGAATCTTCTAGAATTTCATGTTGTCGCATAAAAAGTGCTGATCCTGTTGGCGACTGCAAATTCCGAGCTACTAAATCAAGGCTCCAAGATTTCACACAAAATTTTGTCACTCATCCAAAATTTCAAGCCCAATGCGCCACCCTCAACTTCAATAAAAAAAACACATTCTTGCGTGCACCTTCAACAACACAAACGAAGGGGGAGATACATTCTCATATAATCCCCTTCATTGCATATCCCCATCCACATAAAAGAGAAATAATCGTGTGCCCGTCACAACGATGAGCATCGACCAGCTCGCCGACCAGATCGAGCAGGCCATGAGCCTCGCTGACCAAATGCCCACTGATGGAACGGGCCCTGCGCTCCCTCCTCAGCTGGCCTTGAACCGCAACAGGACGGCCGAGGAGGTTCTCGCAGACCTGAACAAGTCGCCGCTGTTCATGACGGAGATGGAAGAGAACGACGACATCGCCGCGCTGCAGGCCCTAGCATACGAAGGCACGGCGCTGGAGAACGCGGCCGATTTCAAGGAGCGCGGCAACGAGTGCTTCAAGGTCAAGGGCTACAAAGACGCCAGCGAGTTCTACGGCAAGGGCATCGCAGTGCTCTTTGTCGAGGAGCGGAAGAGGGCCCATGGTGAAATCACAAAACATCCCGAGACCGGGGAGCCCGACTCGGAGGACGAGATCCGCCAGCAAAAGGAGATGCTCGAGGCCATGTACGTGAACCGCGCGGCGTGCCACCTGGAGATGCAAAACTACCGCAGCTGCTGGACGGACTGCGCTGCGGCGCTGCGGCTCAACCCGCGCAACGTCAAGGCGTACTATCGCAGCGGAAAGGCGCTGCTGGCGGTGGACCGCATCGAGGAGGCCGACGACGTGTGTGCGAGAGGGTTGGCGATTGAGCCGGAGAATAAGGCTCTACGAAGTGTCGCAGACGGCATCATCAAGCGTGCCACGACGCTGAACGAGCTGAAACGAAAGGCGGCGGAAAGAGAAGCGAAGAAGCAGCGTCGAGCACTGCTCCTCAAGACGGCTATTGCAGCGAGGGGGATAAAGATGCGGACGACGGAGCAGCCGCCGGAGATGGAGGATGCAAAAGTTAGACTGATACCGGATGAAGATGATCCTTCGTCCGAGCTGGCGTTCCCCACGGTGTTGCTGTATCCGCTGCACTTGGAATCTGATTTCATCAAGGCGTTTCACGAGACGCATTCTCTGGAGGATCACTTAGGTTATATATTCCCCTTGCCGTGGGATAACGAAGGACAGTATACTCTTGCGGGAGTGACATGTTATATTGAGACGAAAGAAGGTGGTTTGATCAAGATGGGTAAGAAGGTTCCCTTATTGAAGGTGCTGGCTGGAGGCAAAGTCGAGGTTGTGGATGAAGTGGTGAGAATTTTCGTACTGCCGACTTCGAAGGCGGAGGGATGGGTCAAGGAGTTTAAAGAGAAGAGGGCAGCAGAGAGAGGAGAGCACAAATGATGTACTGTGATGACGATTTAAATGAAAAAAAAAATGGTTTAGAGATGGCGTTTAAAAGTGCTCTGTGAAAAGATATCAAGGAAGAGGGGGGGTAACATCAAGATCATATGTGGGAAATGTGAATTCAAAATTTAAAATAAGAAAAGAGAATCCTACATCGAGACTACTACATCTTGCCAATCTAGACGAAAACTTGAAAATACAACATACAAAAAAGCAAAACCAGAAACACCTCCCCAAAAGATGACCCAAAAACAATCTGATTGCAAGCACCAGTCCTGCGGGTATCTTGAAACGAGCAATACGTGGATGAATGTTCTCAATCACAACATCACGTTCCCCATTTTTGGTAGTCTAACCAACATCATCCAGTTGTTAAAAGGAATGGGCTTTTGGTCGCTTCTTCTGGTGACGCTGGTCAGAAAGGTCGTCCTCCGAAGTTTCCACCGCTATCGTAGAGGAATGTTCTGCGCCTCGAGGCTCTCTATGCAAGCTCAACAGTGCTGCCGCCGCTCTGAAATGCTCCAGCTCTAGCTGTGGCTGTTTCTCTTGATTTGCTTCCACAACCGGAGCACGCGAATACGCCGCTCCAGCCTCATGATGAGCTCGTCTACGCCGCTTTGGTCTCCATTTCTCAACATGCTTTCTCTCAGATTCGCTCGTCTCGGTTCGTGAGGACACATCGAAGAAAGTGCTCGGTGGCTGGAAAAGCTTAGGATCAAGAACAGATCGACCAGTCATGTTCATGCTCATTCGAGAAAAGGGGTTGACTTCGCGGGCTTCGCATGCCGTACTCGGAGCCGAAGCTGCTATGGGATGGTGACCAAAGGCGGCCTCAGGAATCGAGGTGATCAAACGCTGAGAACGCGGAGCTTGAGGGCGTGACGGTAGTCTGAAGGAGGACGTTGGCTGGCTTTCCCGTTTGCCACGCAGGGGATAGTCTCCAAGCACCAGAGGGCCACGTATTCCACCGACAGCCTTTACAATTCGATTTCCTTGTCCCTGTCCATAGCGAAACCGTGCGACGTCTTCAGTGGCTTGCATGATGACCAGTCGACTGATTACCATATCATTGTAATAAGGAGAGTCGGAAGGAGTACACTGAGAGGGAAACGATGGGCCAAAGAGCGGTATCAATGCACCCGCAATTCTCGTGCAAAAAGTCGCACATACCGCTCTTGCACATGGATATGGCATCCAATATCCTATGAGGGAAACAAAGCATGAGCTTTCCATACTGACACTGGATTCTTTTTAGACATACCTTGAGCTGACACGGCGCCTCCGGTGATGCTAGGCGATATGTCTCTTAATCCCGGATTTCTATCCAGCATCTGGGAGGGTTTGGTCTAATCACCATCAGTAGAGTATCTAAATGAGTAGTTTAGATGACAAAGGGAGAGGAAACGCAACGCCATACCTTTGCATACCCCAAACATTTGAAGAATGGAGTCATTCGAACAAGACCAACATTATAGTCCCACATGACGGTGTAGGTTGCCTCGTTGTAACAAAACTCATACTTGAAAACTATATCAAGTATCGTTAGCCCCTTTTTCAAGCAAAAAAGCAACCTCTTTCAAGAAAGACCCTCACCTTCGATGCTCTCTCTTCCCGTCTTTTCGAAAAAGTCCTTCTTCGAGCTACTGTAAGGGATGTGGTCGCAACTCTGTCGTATCTGTCCAAACGGACTGACTTGAAACCTTTGAACCTCTCGATACGATGCTTGGTCGACATCTTCAAAAGGGGCGAAATTGACTGGCCCCTGTAACTTCGGCTTGGGCATAGTGCCAGAGCTCCCCTGTGGTTTCGCCTTTTGAGTAGGCACCGATCCATCTGTCGTCCCTCGTAATGCTCCTGACGGCAGTGATGTCGATGGTGTTGCCACCACTAGATCAGACTGTCGGAAACCAGGCTCAGGCTGCCCAGATAAAGCAGGATTGAGAATAGAATGCAGAGGTAGCATCTTGTTCCCAGTGTTTGTAGGCATCCTAAGATATGGCTTGGATGCAGGACCAGCGCAGCCAACCAGTTCAGAGGCTTAAGCGTATGCAACAATGTCGGGCAAATGATACCCTTATTCTTGGGAATGGGGTAGAAGGTGTAGTGTACGGTTTTAATAAAGCTCCAAATGATTCATCAGCGGCAATAAGAGCAGTCAAAGGCAGCATGGAGACTTCCAGCACCTCGGGCTCCCTGGCTTGGCAAACAACAATGAGAGGACAGTCACTTTTGACGTAGATTCTGTCCAATAAAGGGACCTGAACTTGCTTGTCTGTCAAGAGCGGGCCACAAATCCGGGGCACAGAGGAGCTGCGGGGATCAAGACGTTAAACAGTCAGCGGTGCGGTCACCGATCAGGTGCTTCTTGGATGAAGTTTGCGTCCCAAGCTTCCAGGACAAGGTTTCCAGAGTCTGGCGCTCGGATTCTGGCCTTCAGTACGCATAAGTCTTTTACTCCTGCGTTTGCAAATCTCCACTACGGCCAGAGCGTCAAAAGCACTCCGCAGTCGACCCCGGGATCCGGGTACAAGTTGGCGGGCCAGGAGATGAGATTCCAAAATTATCTCGCCGCAGATTGCAAAATATGGTTTCCAGTGTCCCTCATTTACTGTAAGCGGGTTCAACTCGATTCGATTCGATTGCTAGAGATTAGTTTTCGCCAAGCCTAGTGAACGGCGAATAGGCCGCATCTTGTTGTTACCGGTGAGGACCATCTAGAAGCCGTGTATTTGAAGGTTCAAGATAGCCACCCGAGTTGCAGCCCAGACCGTACCAGGCCTTATCCATACTTCCAACGGCAAACTAAGAAGTAATGCGCTACAACGTTCCCGGTTACGCTACGAAAGCGCAAGAAAAATCGGCATCTCTGTGATCCAAACTCAGGGAGCGGTGACACTTGGACATCACTCTGTTCAGACGCCTGCTCGAGGGCATGCTAATCTGTCATCTCAGGTCAAGGTCACCGCCACCACTGCAGACAACCGTATTATTGAGTGGAAGACGAGGTTACTCTAGATGAAGCATTCCGGAAAATCGCTTAGAAGAGCAAATGGGTTCGACGAACGCAAATACCGGCTGCCGCATGCACACCAGGGGAGTCACCTGTTTGAATGTCATATTTTGTCCGTTGAGAGAGGCGGCTATCGGTACGGGTAGCTGCATCGGCGGCATCACCAGTCAGCTATCCCCCAGTCCATTGCTGCCTTTACGAAGCACGGGAGAGAGTCAGAGGCTGGCCTGTGTTCCAGCTATCCGTTGACATCTTTCGAAGTATGACAGGATACCTTCGAAATGGCCACGTGTTGGGGCCGCGGCATCATATGGTTTGATGTCTGCCTTGACGGATATGCTCTATGAGCAAGAAAATCTTATATGTAACCTTATTCCTTGCCCTGATGAGTTTTGTCTGCAATGAGATCATCAGAGTTGCCATTGCGAGCGAACTTTGACCAGATCTATAAGACGAACTTGTAGGATGAAGAAGCTGACAGGTCAACGAATCTGTAGCCACGGCTAACCGTACTTCCTTTTGAATCGAGAGTCAATCAAAGTCAAAAAAAGCAAAAGAATCGTGGTTTTCACTCAATATGTGAACTCATTCCAAATCGGAGTCGACGTAGAGCAGTGTGTGCGTACAGATTCGGGGAAATTCTCCGATGATGCACAAGTTTAATCACCTCGTGAATCCCTCTCGGTGCAAAGATCCTGAGCAAAGGAGTGGTTGAGAAAAGAAGCCGATTCATTGAGTCATACTGTCAACTCAATTCTCTGTCGGCAACGAGAATTTCTGGCGAGAATGCAATGCAATATCTGTTATCCAACACTGCTGGGCTTTCCTCTGCCAGGCATGGTTCTCATCAGATAACTATGGCGCAGGTAATTTTCGTTGCACAAATTCTCGGCATCGAGCAGATGCATCAGAGGACTCATGCAGCTCTCCAGGACGATTCTGAATCGGGAGTAGTGTGCTCAACGAGTTCGAGTCAAGCTTGATGGGATACCAATTGCGCCTGTCAACGCCTGTTATCATGAATAAGCAGACAGATTGTCCCGGCCCCATAGCTCGGCATGCAACCATCATTTCCTCGTACTAGTTATTTGTCGCCATCTCATCACGAAATGGAACGTGGGAGACGGCGGCCTGGCGGGAGCGCCATGCCTCGGCAAAGGCTATTACCCAATTTTAAAGGTAGGCAAGGGCGTTGTGGCAAACGGATGAGGGTGTTGGACGATCCATCTCTCCAGGAGCCACTTCACCGTTTGGAACCAGATAGATGCTAATGAAAATATTAGCCGTGGAATGCCAATCGAACGTTCATGCATGTAGGGAAATATGACTGTCGGTGTACAAAGGCGCATCTACATCAACAGCAGAGACTCTGGCAGGAGGGTTTCATATGATGGCACAGTATTCAGTCGTACACGGGACGTCGAAGGAACCTACAGGTATTATGCCGTATTGTCTGAAAAGAAACTGAAGCTATAACGGATGTTTGCATACCTCAATGTAAACGCCCTGTGCTCTGCATGGCACCGTCTTTTTACCTAGACCACAAGGTCCCAGTCACACCTTCCAGACGTTAGAATGGATTCAATATTCGAAAGGTATATCTCATTCGCAACCGCTGGCTAATTGGCCCTCGTTTGATGAGGCGAAGAAGCTGGCCGGGAAGCGACTCCATCGAAAGACACATTCCGGAAATTAAGGGCCACCAGTCCAGCAAGGCCATGCAAATAGATTATCCTTAAGCGCTGACCATGATAGAAATGGGTCTCTCTTGATTCAATTTCATCCAACCGGCAGGGGAGGATAATTGCTGTCGTGATTCGTGCCACAGTAGCACTGTCACCCAAGTCAGGCTTTCATGTTTGCTGAACCGGTCAACGAATTTCCAGGGTAGGGGAAATCCAACAACCAATAACACAGACGTCTGCAACATATCATCACCAACGTGCGTAAAAATCAGTTTTGGTATGTTTGGGATATCATGATGTGATGCTTTTGATCACTTTATCAATTGGACTTTGGCAATTGGACTTTGGTTGTTGTGTCGAGTTGAATTCCAACAAACATGCACGTCCTGTTTGCGGCTGACATTTGGGAAGTTGAGAGTTGTACAAACAATATTGGAAGCTTTGTTCAACGAAAGACGAACAAATTTTAGAAAGACAATTTGAGTGATTCTTGATAGAATCCCCAAAGACTTTAAATGCTTCTTCATTAAATAAGTAGCAGTAAGAATCGATGTAAAAGCAAATGCAATAGTAGAACGTGAAGCTACCTAGTAGGAAAGATTGATGTTTGCTCCATGGCAGGCACGTAGAGGGCACTTTGTTTGGTTACTGTTCAGATACCGGTTAGCGTTTGGACCACAAAGCGGTACCTCTGCCGCATCTCACTCAAGCCTCATTCTCGAGTACCTTGATAGGTCGGCCATCTCACTTGTGCCTCAGGCAGCAAAAACGCGCTCCACTATCGGATCAGCGCTAGCCCCGATGCGGCACTCTGCGACAAAGCGATAGCCAGGTCGCGTCCATCAAAGGATCGATTATTTGTTTACGCGGGGCTCAACAACAAAAAATTATCACCGCCTTTACCACCATCGCTCTTTACTCTGGCCTTTCCATGTGACTTGGGCCCTTTTCGAATTCGATCCGGGTCACGGCCGCTCCCTTTTTCTCTCCTTTGCGACACTGCCTGCGAGCCGTTCCAGCCGTTTGGCTCAACTCTCCTTTGTCACAGCCGCGTGTCTCAAGCCCTGCATCATCCTTGTCGACGACTTTATCGAGTACCCTGTTTGTGCGCCCGAGATCATCTACGACTGTACGATTTCCCGTCAGCTCTCCGCTGAGAGATACCGAGACCATGGATTCCGACGATGACTCCGTCTTCGCTATCGAAGATGATTCCGAGGGATATGTCCCAAAGCCCGTAAGTTACTCTGGGTCCCTCGCAAAGCTCCTATATCGGTGCTGCACTGGGATGCGATTCGATGCGCTGCTCTGCTGTTGGGTTATGTGATGTGACTTTGCATTTCACATTCACTTTCGCACGTGTGGCTTCAGCACGGATTCACTCTCGTCCCCTCTTTCACACCTCGACTGCGCCCGCTCAACTCAGTCTCCTTCATCCCCTCCACCCACGATTCAACATACCAACTCTACGCACAGCACTATCATCCCACATCTACGTCGGCTTGACCTAGTGTATCTATTCCGCAGTGGCTAACGTCTCTACTATAGAAAGCCAAGGCTGCCGCGAAGCCAGCTGCCAAAAAGATGGTGCAAACCACATTAAAATCAAAACCAGCGCCGAAGAAGCGCCCCATCATGGAAAGCGATGAAGACGACGAGGACCCGAGTGCATCCTCTGGCTTCTCCAACACTCCGCCAACCGCTAAGAAGCAGAAGACGGCGGCTCCACCGAAGAAGTCGGGCGGCAAGCCTCTAGCGGAGCTGGAAAATGACAGCATGATCATCGACGACGAGCCCCAGGACGAACCCAAGGCTGGCGCCAAGAAGAAGACAGCAACGGAAACGTACCAAAAGCTGACACAGCTCGAGCACATCATCAAACGTCCCGATACGTATATCGGCTCTGTGGAAAAGACAGATCAACAGATCTGGGTCTACAACAAAGAGTCGAAGCAGATGGAGTATCGCAATATTACATATGTCCCTGGTTTCTACAAGATCTTTGACGAAATTCTCGTCAACGCTGCCGACAATAAACAGCGTGACAGCTCCATGAGCATGATGAAGGTCACCATTGATCGCGCTACTGGCGAGATCAGTGTTGAGAACAATGGCAAGGGAATCCCCATTGTCATGCACGAGAAGGAAAAAGTTTACATTCCTGAGCTCATCTTTGGTCACCTGTTGGCTGGTTCCAACTTTGACGACAACGAGAAGAAAACCGTGGGTGGTCGTAACGGTTATGGTGCGAAGCTGTGTAACGTATTCAGCACAGAATTCACCCTGGAGTGCCAGGACAGCGAAAACGGAAAACGATACAAGCAGCTATGGACCAACAATATGCAGACCATGCACAAGGCCAAAATTACTTCCAACAAGTCATCAGATTTCGTCCGAGTCACCTTTAAGCCGGATTACGCTCGATTTGGAATGGAAGAAGGCATCACAGACGACCTCGAGGCACTGCTCTACCGAAGAGTTTACGACATGGCTGGCACAATGAGAGGTGTCAAAGTTCAACTCAACGGCGAACTCATCAAGATCAATAACTTTAAGGCATACTGCGATCTCTATGCAAAGTCTATTGCGGGCGAGAGGAGCATGGAGGAGGGCGGCAGCCCAACCTGTACTGTCGAAATTGACAAGGACAAGGGCCATCCCCGCTGGGAAGTTGGATTCACTGTGTCAGATGGCACTTTCCAGCAAGTGTCATTTGTCAACTCGATTGCAACAACCTCAGGAGGTACTCATGTCAACTATATCGCTGACCAGATTACAGCATACCTCCTCAAGGCGGTGACAAAGCTGAGGAAAGGCCACGGTTTGAAGCAGGCGCATCTCCGAAACCACATCTTCATTTTTGTCAACTGCTTGGTCGATAACCCTGCGTTTACGTCGCAGACCAAAGAGCAGATGACTACCAAAGCAAGCCAGTTTGGTAGCAAGTGTGCCCTTGGAGAGGATTTCCTGAAGAAGGTAGCCAAATCCGACGCAATCAAAAACATCATGGACTTTGCCGAAAGAAAGGCGGACAAGATGATGGCTAAGAGTGATGGTAACAAGCGCTCTCGAGTGAGCAATGCTAAGCTTGTCGAGGCCAACTTGGCAGGTACCAGGCGCGGTCATGAATGCACGCTCATCTTGACAGAAGGTGACTCTGCCAAAGGTCTCGCCGTCTCTGGACGAGCCATCCTGGACCCCGACCGTATTGGTGTTTTCCCGCTTCGTGGTAAGCTTCTCAACGTGCGAGACGCGTCCATCGACCAAATCACCAAAAACCAGGAGATTCAGAACATCAAGCAGTTCCTGGGTCTCAAGCACAAGCAGGTGTACACGGACACAAAAAGCCTTCGTTACGGTCACCTGATGATCATGGCTGATCAGGATCACGACGGTAGTCACATCAAGGGTCTTCTCATCAACTTCCTTCAAGTGCAGTTCCCTTCACTGCTCCAGATTCCTGATTTCTTCCGAGAGTTCATCACGCCCATTGTCAAAGTCTGGCAGGGTCCCAATCCCAAGAAGCCACAGAGACTCAAGTCCTTCTTCACGCAACCGCAATACGAGGAATGGAAGGAAGAACGTGGAAGCGAAATCACTAGATGGCATTACAAGTACTTGAAGGGTCTGGGCAGTTCCAGCAACGAAGATGCCCAGGTATACTTCACCAACCTCGATGAGCACTTGAAAGAATTTGATGTCATGAAGCCGGAGGAGGCGGACATGTTCGACCTTGCCTTCTCCAAGAAGAAGGCCGACGCCAGAAAGGAGTGGCTGGGTAACTTTATTCCCGGTACCTACTTGGACCACTCCGCCAAGACTATCAGCTATGGCGACTTTGTGAACAAGGAACTCATTTTGTTCAGCATGGCGGATAACATAAGATCCATTCCGTCAATGATTGATGGATTGAAGCCCGGTCAGCGAAAGGTGCTCTACGCTTGTTTCAAGAGAAACGTGGTCAAGGACGAAAAGGTTGTGGAGCTGGCTGGTTATGTCTCTGGACTGACTGCCTACCACCACGGTGAAGCCTCTCTGCAGCAAACCATTATCGGACTGGCCCAAGATTTTGTGGGATCCAACAACATCAATGTTTTGGAGCCTAGCGGTAACTTTGGTTCTCGACTTGCCGGTGGCTCTGATGCTGCCAGTCCTCGTTATACCTTCACCCGCTTGTCTCCATTTGCCCGCTCAATCTTCTCCTCCCTCGATGATCCAAACCTGAACCATCAGTTTGAGGATGGTAAGCAAATTGAGCCTGAGATTTACGCTCCAGTTCTGCCAATGGTGCTCATCAATGGCGCCGATGGTATTGGCACGGGTTGGAGCACCTCCATCCCCAACTACCACCCGCTGGAGGTTGTGAAGAATCTGAGGCGACGAATGGGCCGTCTTGAGGAAGGTGATGATGAAGAGAAGCCATTTGAGACCATGACTCCCTGGTTCCGGGGCTGGAAGGGCACACCAGAGGCTGCTGGCCCTGATCGCTATAAGTTTAACGGTATTGCCTACCAGAATGAGCAGAACGCGAACGAGGTGGTCATCACTGAGCTTCCTATCCGCGTATGGACCGATGACTTCAAGGCTCGTCTGGAAAAGATTATCAGCGGCGTCGATGGCCCGACCTGGATCAAGGACTACAAGGAATTCAACGACCACAAGACTGTCCACTTTGAAATTCAAGTGGATGAGAAGCACATGGCCAAGGTCCTTGAAGAAGGTTTGCTGGAGCGGTTCAAGCTCACTAAGCAAGTGGCGACATCGAACCTGGTTGCATTCGATACCAATGGCCGGATTCGCAAGTATGAGAAAGTTGAGGATATCCTGGAGGAATACTACGTCTATCGATTGGAGATGTATCTGAAACGGAAGGTATGTGAAAGGCTACTTGTTGTGTTCTTGTGTTTGCACTGACTAATTATGTTGCACTAGAATCACTGGCTGAGTGTCTACGATGCCGACTACCGGAAATTGAAGAACCAGGCACGCTTCATCCAGGAGATTATTGACGGTGACTTGATCGTTGGTAAGAAGAGGAAGGACGTCCTTGTCAAAGAGCTGCGAGATCGCAAATATGAGGCCTTCCCCCCAATCAAGAATGCCCAAACAAAGAAAACTCCAGAGGAGGAGGAGGAAGAGGACGAAGAAGGTGAAGAAAGCGCCCGTGACTATGACTACCTTCTCTCAGTAAGTTTTTCAACTCTTCAAAATCCGCTGCCATTATGCCGTATAACATCTAACACAACTTTCTTTTTCCCAGATGCCAATTTGGTCATTGACCGCAGAACGCCTTGAGAAGTTGAAGGATGCTATTCGGAGGAAGAAGGCCGAGTATGACGAGCTAGAGGCCAAGAGTGACAAAGATCTGTGGTGTGAGGATCTCGTCGCCTTTGAGGCTGAGTGGGAGAAATCTCTTGCCCTCAGCGCAGAAATTCAGACCAACATTCGTCGCATGGGCCGCCGAGTATCCAAAAAGATAGGAGCTGGAGGAGGTGGTCGCGGCAAGAAGGCGAAGGGGGCGGACGATGATTATGAGCCAGAGAAGAAGGGTCGAAAGAAGGCAGCTCCCGCTCCGAAGACGGAGACGAAGACGGCGCAGAGGTTTGCCGACATGTTTAGCGCCAAACCCAAGGTCAAGAAGGAGTCGGAGCCAGAGGTTGTCGAGTTGTCTGACAACTTTTCTGACGATGATTTCGCCGCCCTCAGCCGGAGCAAACCGGCAGCAGCACCCAAAGCTGCTGCCCCCAAAGCAGCCCCCAAGGCAGCGCCTAAAGCTGCACCCAAAGCTGCCAAGGCCTCTGAGTCGCGATCCATCTCGCTGTCGGAATCAGAGCCTGAGGTCGTTCCCGTTCGCAACAAGCGAGCAGCTCCCTCCAAGACCTCTGAGTCGCGATCCGCCTCGCTGTCGGAATCGGAGCCTGAGGTGGTGCCTGTGCGCAACAAGCGAGCAGCTGCATCCAAAGCCAGAACTTTGTTCGACGCCGACTCAGATAGTGACGAGGACGACGATCAGATGCTTGGTGATGTTGGTGCGCTGGTCAAGGGCATTGAAGACAAGCCTTCTGGAGAAGCTAGCGCGAGACTCAGCTTGCACACTATGGGCCGACCCGACTCAAGCCATGGCAACACGAGCGCTGGAACCATCTCAAAGCCAAGAGTCAAGTCAGCCAAGGCCTTTGATTTTGACAGCCCTGATGAGACCAACTATGAGATGCTAGCCAAACCATCGCCCTTCAAGCCGGCCAACGATGATGTAGCATCGGGCGATGACGATGAATTGGGACTTTCTTCAAAGGGTAAGGCTGCAGCATCATCAAGCCTAACTGCAGCCAAGAAACGTGGCAAGCCGGCAGCGAGCAAGGCGGAAGGCAAACCAACAAGCAAGCCCAAGGTGGCCCTCAAGGCTGCAGTAACAGCTTCAACTCTGTCGCCAGCTGCCAAGAGATATGCCGCGAAGAAGAAGGCATTGGACGACGATTCTGACGCCGAAGAAGATGAGTTCGATGAGTCGATTGCTCCAAGGCCAGCGGCTCGGTCGAGACCTGGACGGGCTGCGGCTGCGAACCGAAAGGTTGTCATTGACGACGACTCATCCATGGTGCTCGACGACGAAGAGGATGAAGAAGAAGGAGAGGAGAGCGACGACCCGTTTGCGGTTGATGATGATGATGATTGAACAAGATGCAATAGCGGCATATGTTGAGAGCTCATGATATTGCTTTCAAAGGCTAGATTCATCGGTGCATAGGTTTATTTTGACATGAATGTTTGTGATAGACAGGGTTGGCCTTGGGTGAAGGTGGTACATGATTGGTCTATCTGGTATTTCGCAGGTTATTTTTTTCTCTTTTATTACAGCATAGCTTTTTTAATTTGCTTATTCTGATGAATGTAAAAATATTGTTGATTCTTATTATGTATTGAAGTGCTTTGACATATAATACGTGATCTCACTAAGCCAAGTTGTTTGTCTGCCGTTATCGATATCCTTTGTTGGAGGGGCTGATTATTTGCCCCTCCACCCCAGCTATTTTCCTAAGCTCACACCACCTCCATATTACAAACCGAATCTCACAGCAAAGCTTCATACCCTTCAACAAACACCAAAACAAAATCAATACAGAGAATTTATTCCTGAATTCTGCGCTGTACGATCTCAGTCTTTTGATCCCCAAACGTCATCCAGCCATGGCTTCGTCCGACGAGCCGCAATCCCTCCGAGCCGTCTTCGAGGCCGCCGAAGACAAACGCCAAGAAGTCAACGAAGCTCCCAGCGCGACATCCCCCAAATACGCAGAAGATCTCGCCGCCGCGCTGAAGCTGTACACACAAGCCCTCGAGCAGATTTCGGCGCTGTCGCTCTTCTCGGCCAACGAAGGCCTGGAAGACGTCGCGACCTCGTCGCTGCCGTACTTGCTCGTGGACTTTTACTTTGCTGAGCTTGTTCAGCGGACGCCGCATTTGGGGCCGAAGGAGAGGCTTCAGGTTCTTTCGAGGGCGAGGGCGTCGTATGAGAAGTTTTTGAGTGCGGTGGATGGGTATGGATTGGTGACGGGGCCGTATGGCAAGTTGTTGGAGAGGTATCGTGATGATGAGGAGGCGTTTGCGGCGGTGGCGGGGGATATGGCGGCGAAGAGGGAGGCCAAGATTGCGAATTTCAAGGCAGAGAAGGCGTTGAAGGAGAAGTTGCAGATACTGAAGCGCAATCCGCGGTACCTCGATCACGGCGACGAGGAGCTCGTGCGCGAAGTGCACGTCACCAGCATCCAGTTTGCTATTCACAACACTTTCCAGGCGCTCGACTCGCTCAACCGAGAGGTGCCGCTGCTCCGATCCGCGCCATCGCCGACCGCTGCCCCGAAGTCCTCGTCCGACGACCCCACAGATACGTCCTTTCGTCTCGACCAGCCTCTTAGCCAGCTCCGCGCCGGCGCCAGCGGTCCTCTGCTCTCTACAAAGGGAAAGCCGCTCCAGCCCTTTACGCTCGTGGGTTCTCGCGCCGATCTCGCCCGCGGCGTCTTCCGGCCGGGACATAACCTGCCTACCATGTCGATAGACGAGTACCTCGAGGAGGAGAAGCGCCGGGGCGGTATCCTCGAGGGCGGTACGGAGCCTCCGAAGCAGGAGCTCGACGAGGATGACATGGAGGCCGTTGATCGAGCGACGTACAAGGCGAGGCAGTGGGACGATTTCACGGATGATAATAGGAAGGGGTCAGGGAATACGCTTAACATGGGTTAAGAGAAAAGGAAACGTTGAAAATGGGCCGGCAGTGATGATGCTTTCTTACTTTAGGCGTGGTTTTAGTCTTTTACTTTTCTGTTGTGACAAAAGAAACTTGCATATTTTTTTGTTTTTGGTTTGGAGAGCATGAAGATATTGGATGGGCGAA